>CM054181.1:56962258-57154758 GCA_028829895.1 Sinotaia quadrata | reverse complement strand
TGTCCCTTTGTAGTATATTTCATGACTCAAATGTTGTCTAGTTTGTTACATAATTGTTTTGTTGTCCCTTTGTGGTCTATTTCATGACTCAAATGTTGTCTAGTTTGTTACATAATTGTTTTGCTGTCCCTTTATGGTCTATTTCATGACTCAAACGTTGTCTTGGATTCTCCATGTACGCTATGCACTAATATGCATTGAAATTTTCCTTTTTATTGTGCATTAAGCGTAATAGTCTATTTCCATTGAGCACTAAATATATATTGCAGTGTGTTAACTGAACACCCAGTGTACTGGACTTTTTCTTTTCACTGAGCACTAAATCTATAGTGTATTAAGTGTTAACTGTACACTCAAGGTATTAGACTTTCTCTTTTCTTTTCACTGAGCACTAACCTATATTGCGCTGTTATCTGTACACTCAATTCTCATTGCGTTTACAGGATTACCTTAGTACTGATTCACTAAAAATTGAAAGAATTGGACTTTTAATTTGAACTCAAAATATTGAGCTCTTTTTGTTTACACTGCACTTAAAATACTGTACTCTTTTTACTTATTGTGCACAAAAATAGTGGACTCTCTCTTTGTTAACCTACACTACAGTACTGCGCTCTTCCTGTTTACCGTATATTAAGAGTACTGTGCTCTTTCTTTTTACTGTACATTAAGAGTACTGTGCTCTTTCTGTTTACTGTACATTAAGAGTACTGTGCTCTTTCTGTTTAGTGTACACTATAATCATTGTGTTCTTTCTGTTTAGTGTACACTAAAAGTATTGTGTTCTTTATGTTTACTGTACACTAAAAGTATTGTGTTCTTTATGTTTACTGTACACTAAAAGTATTGTGTTCTTTATGTTTACTGTATACTAAACGTATTGTGTTCTTCATGTTTACTGTACACTAAAAATACTGGAAGCTTTTCTGTTTACTGTACACTAAAAGTAATTGCACTTTTCAGTTTATTTTCATTTAACACTTGCGCCTCCAAGGAATAATCTGAATGAAATGAAATACTCTCAAGGGATTGCGAAATGAGGTTATCTGTCTCTTGAGGGAAAATGCGAGTCCGAGCATTGAGAGTGCCGTATCACAAGATTCTCAATCGTTTCCCTGTACGAGCAGCAGATTGTGCTTTTTCTTCTTTGGTGCACAGTATGGGCGTACTTTGTGTAAACCTACGCAGTTTCCGGCAAACAGCGCACACTACGCAAATGTCACAAAGTACTTATGTATGTAAATCTGAGCAATCAACATACCTGTGCGTTTAACGTAAAGATGCGTAAGATTCCGAGATTTTGGATCACAACCGATAGTCAAACAGAAGTCGTGGAAAGAGGCTGAATACTACTACTACTACTACTACTACTACTACTACTATACTACCACTACTACTATTACTACTACTACTAATAATAATACATTAACTAGATGGTGTTAGCTTTACAGCAGCCCACAAAACAACTAAAGAAAATACAGATAAACTTGCAGAAACATTTCAGAAAACTCAGCTCAAAGGTGAAGTTAGATTGTAGATTCACTAACACAAAACGAAATGTCGAAACACTGTATGCAGACCCAAAATAAATCAACTAACCCAACGCTAGATGATAACATCAGTCTACTTGGACACTCCAAACATCTATACGAAGCAAACAAAAAAAGGGAGTCTTTCCTGGAACCAGATGAAATTACATACCAAATCATCAAAAAAGGCCAACCTAAAATTACAAAATACAATCATCAATTTATCTAACAAAACATGCACAGAAGGGAAATGCCTAACTCCGTAGATGAAAGCCCAAAGAGAAAAACCCGGAAAACCTAGGACCGACCTAAACAGCTACAGACCCTGACTGACATCTTAATTCATAAGAACACTAGAAATAATATTAAAAGGACTAAGGTGTATTATGATAGACATGGGTTCAACCACTTCCGCAGAGTGGCTTCCGATCAAACCGTTCGACCCATGACCATCTAGTCCACTTAAACCAGGCAATCCTAAATGGATTTATCCACCCCAAACAAACCCAAAAGGAAAGGCAAACCTAAAGGACAGTGTACCGTCTTCCTGGACATTGGGAAGGCATACAGTACGCTCTGGTATGCTGGCTTCCTGGACATTGGGAAGGCATACAGTACGCTCTGGTATGCTGGCTTCCTAATCAAACTATAACAAACAGGAATAACGGGAAATATGTCTTTACAAAACCTTTCTGGGAAATAGGAAATTAGCAGTCAAAGTTAAGGAAGAAGTCTCTGATTACTTCCCCCCCTGATATCAGAGTCCCACAGGGCAGTATCTTTAGCTGCCTATTTTACACAATAATGGTAGCCAATTTAAATAAATCCTTAATTAACCACAACACCCTAGATCACACCTTCATATGGGAAAAGGTCATAGATAGGTGAAAGTGAGAAGCAAGATTTCGAGAATATAACAAATACAAAAGTATATAAACTCTATAGCAAACTGGTTTACCAACAACGACTTTAAATTAGCTGCAACAAAAGCACAAGCCGTATTTTTCCAAAATGAATCAACCACTAAAGAGACAATACGAAGGAGAAAATGCCCCAAACTAAATATAGACGATATAGAAATAGATTATCAACAAATAATCACATTCCTAGGACTGTGGTTTCAATAAACCTCCTGTGGAATGTTTTTGTAAACATTTATAAACCAACCAACTGAGGAATTAATCTTAGGAAAACTGTCAATGTATAAACTCAGCATACAGATGAATTAATCTTATTAAAGCAGTTTCTAAGTCCGCACGTGGGGTGGGCGTGGGGCAAAATAAAATCAATACTAAACGTATACTATGCTTTGGTAATGTCTACACTGTATGTCGCAACACTTCGTTAATCTAAGCCAAACTCTTGAGCGCTCAGGCCAAAGCCCTTAAAATAGCGTGGGAGAACCAATGACAACATCCAATGTAAGGATAATAGCAGAAAGTGGACAATACTCCATTCAAATAATAATAATAGAAGAAACAACTAAAGCTAAAATTCCAGGCCAGACCCAATAGCCACCCAGCTAAAATCAATAATAACAAAAACCTCAACAACAATAAAATTCACAGAAGAAATAGAAAGCTAAAATTCCAGGCCAGGCCCAATAGCCACCCAGCTAAAATCAATAACAAAAAAAACCTCAACAACTATAAAATTCACAGAAGAAATAGAAAGCCAAGTAGGAAAAAATAATAATCTAAACACTTACCCATCAAAAGAGCAAAGCACCGATCTGGCTACTTAGACTATCCATAACTGACCGAATGCAGGAGAAATTTCCCCGAAATGACTTCGCTGATATAATCAAATATACCTTCTTACACTGGTTTGAGAAGAATGTTCTAAAATAATCTATACTAATATATTTCACGACCATCAACTGAGAAATCAGCCATAAGTATCTATATCCAAAAGACGTAGAAATCAGTGTAAACTTACCAGACAACACCTCCATATTCACAGCCTGAATGACGGCCCTGTTGACAGAATTGCTGCAACTTGTAAGAACAAAGAAGACAGAACAAACTTCCTAATAGCCACTGACTCACAAAAACGTCAGCAGTTAAAGCACTTGAACTCCTTATACGACAAAAACCAGACGCCAGTACTCGTATACTTAACCAAAAACACACTCTAGACGAAAAGAGAGAGACGTGAAGTCAGGAATATATGAATCCCAGTTCATATTAACATTCCAGACAATAAAAAGCAGGAAAACTAGCCAAGGAAGGACTAACATAAGATCTATGTTAATTCCAAAGGATTCAATCACTTTATGGAAACCTAAAATTCATTTTTAAAAGCAGATAAATTATGGAATAAAGAATACCTTTACTAGGCAAGGGAGAAAACCCTACATTGATAAAACAACAAAATCTATTCCAACATTCTTCGAATCACAAAGAAGTGACCAGACCAGAATCACGAAAATCGGACTTGGAAGCGAAATAGCCAAATACCAAAGAATTAAATGACAGTGTGGCGATCGACTCGCAATAGATCACGTGACAAAGGAGTGCAGGCTAATAGGCCCAACCCAAAGAGAATTAACTGATGCCAGCTATGATATCAGGTGCCATCAGTCCACCACGAAAACACTGGCATGGGAGCTTAAGGCAGATGAAACTGCCAAATAATAAACCCTCTACAGCACCAAGCAAATTGAAATAGAAATAGAAATCCCAAAGACGTCAACCAACAAACTCAATTGAAAACCGAAAGTTTATAACCAATAGAGAGATGATATATATCAAATAGTCCAATGGGGAGAAAAAATATATATAAAACATAAAAGTGAAAACCGAAAGTTTATAACCAATAGAGAGATGATACATATCAAATAGTCCAATGGGGAGAAAAAATATATATAAAACATAAAAGTGAAGGAACATAAATTCGCACAACGACCACAAAAACAAACATGAATAACAGTCCACATGAATCAAAGAGATACCAACAGCAAACACGAAGCCTGAATAACGAAAGCGCACACAATGGCATGATTTAAAAAAAATAACAAACAGCAAAAGTCGATTTACTCCTAACTCATGCTACCTCCAAACCCATCAGTTTCAATCTCATCCACCCAATCCTTAGCACGAAATCAACCCTGTTGGGAAGAATCCTCCCTGCCCCCTCCAATAAGCAAAAAACATTTATGTTGATAATATAGTATATAGACACCCAGGTATAGAGGTTTTGTGATCATACTGAAGTGATTATGACTGGCTTAATGACAATCAATTACCATAATAGAACTAGCATATATAAGAATACTGCTAGTAAAGATTTTAATTTAGCAATTTTGTTCTTCGGTTGGCTGCAAGCATGAAGGACCTATGTGCTGGATAGGGTGTGTAGAGATCATTGGCTGATTAGATAGAGATATATCTGACTGGATAGTTGGATAGTTTTCTATTTCCTTACGTGACAGCTGCAGGATCTGGAAAGCACCCTGGTTTTGACAACTCGTGACAAGATGTTGCAATATTAAACGAAACCTGAATTTGTTTATCACAAACATAACTCAGGCTAAATCGACTTATCTATCCGAGAAATTTAGTGCTTTGTAAGACTTTAGAGAATGTAGGAAATAATTTTGTGTATCTGAAGAAACACACAACCACACACACACACAAACAAACACACACACACACACACACACACACACACACACAAAAACAAACACACACACACACAAACAAACACACACACACACACACACACACACACAAACAAACACACACACACACACACACACACACACACACACAGGTAAACCTTAAGGGATTGTGTGCGTGTGGTGTCTGCAAAGTAGTGTATTATCGTAGAGTTTATATAGGATTAAAATATAAATATTTTCTTATAGGAATAATGATGTTGCGTTGTCAGTCTTGTATTATTTTCTATTTATATTGCTCTCTCTCTCTCTCTCTCTCTCTCTCTCTCTCTCTCTCTCTCTCTCTCTCTCTCTCTCTCTCTCTCTCTCTCTCTCCTTGAACATTATTTGTAGGTCAGAGATAATGTACATTTTCTTTTCTTTTTATCTTTTCATTTCTTTATCGTTCTAACTAGTCAACTATGAGTTTATTTGAGACGGAAAATGTACTCATCAATTTCTACCCTGAGAAGGTTTTTCAACAATTTTAGTGCTTGAGAGCATGAATGCTTGAGTGAGCGAGTGAGTAAATATATAAAGATAATTTTCTTATTGTGCTCTATGAAACAAATAATCATACTGAGGTTAATATTAAAAACAATTACAATAAAATCACGAATGTATGAAAACTGCAGCAAGCAAGTGACAAAATTGCAACTACTAGTTGACAAATAATACTCTAGAATATCACTGCATATTATTGGAAAGTAACGTGTGCTTTAGTGCTTATGCGTGCTTGCGCGCGTGCGTGTGAGTGTGTGTGTGTGTGTGTGTGTGTGTGTGTGGTTGTGTTTGTGTGTGTGTGTGTGTGAGTGTGTGTGTGTAAGGTGAGGAGGTGACGAAGATGATTCAAATGCCATTTTAATATTTTTCCTACCTCAATTATTCGATATGTCGGAAATTGTTTCCTTGAAAATAATTCACTGCTCTCTAGAATTGACTTTCTCAGTTCCAGTTTCTCTGCTACACGTGTTTACTATCGCCTACTTATATGACAGCAATCGATTGCGTGTGTAACATAGCAGCATGTATTCACAGACCATCACACAAGAAAAATCTTTGGCAACTCGCTTTTTGGTTCAGAGAGAACACAGCACGTTGTCAATCGATAGTATGTATACCACCAGCATCAGTTTTCCAATGGCCTTGACAAGGTAAAAGTATGTCACAGAACGGACGAATCCAGCACTTCTTTGTTAGTGCTACAGAGTATGGCGTTGACGCTCGGGTGTGTTCACAAGAACTTCTGCAGGACTTCATGTACTACTGGCAGCAGTGTACTCGTGAATATTTCAGAGCTCGATGCAGGATTATGCCTTCACTCGTGATCTGTTACTGTTCTTTTCCATTTTTGTCTTCGCATTTTTATGACCTCTTTCTCTTCTTGTCCAATTTTGCCTTCGCAATTTGATGATCTGTGTGGTTGCAGTTGATTTTAAGAAGTATTTACAAATATATTTCCGTTTACTTTCTTCAATACTGTCCTTCTGTCGTATTGATCTTTTCCCATGCTATCTTTCTTTCTTTCTTTCTTTCTTTCTTTCTTTCTATCTATCTATCTATCTATCTATCTATCTATCTATCTATCTATCTATCTATCTATCTATCTATCTATCTATCTATCTATCTATCCATCTCTCTATCTATCTACCCATCTATCTAAACAAATAGTTTAACTCTAACAACATGAAAACTTTATTCTGTATCATCTCAAGTGGCAAAGTATTTGGTTTTTCGAGAACTCTAAACTTTTTTTTTTAAAATAAACTTTAAGCAGCATTAATGTTTTGGATACTTCTGAGCAACTTTTTGTACAACTCAGAATACGCTGCAATAAATAATCTATTAATAGATTTGTCTGTTTTAGTTCTTAAATTATTTTAATTAAATTTTTAATCATGTCTACTTGAGTTTATACCTTGTCTATCTTAACTGTCCTGCTTGAGATAGCCTACATGGTTGACGGCGTAAAAATACAAACAAGCAAACAAAATTCCGCTGGTCTGTCTAAAAAAAAATGCAGAATGACGTAATCAAATTTATGCGAATGCTATATGACGGTGATCCGACAGTATGATGAAAGAGGGCTTTCCAGTTATCGAACAACCTCGTCTGTAGTTTTCTGTAGAGGAAACAAAGCTCACATAACCGTTATTTTACAGTTTACGATTAAGCATTAACAGAATGACGACTACGACTATCGGTAACCAAGATTATTATTGCAAAAACTCGCATATAGTGCGTCATTTAACTCACCATTTTACCTGAAAAGCAAAGGTAATGAAAGGAAATCCATACGTCAAAATCAATTTGACTATAATTCTGTACCAGTGACCAGTATGACAGCAGGAATTGAAAGCTTGTAAGACGATAGAGTTGAGCCGTTGCACAATTTAGCGTTAGTCTTTCTGTCTCTGTACCGTGTCCCTGGAAGGTACAAGTCTTTCTGTCTCTGTCCCGTGTCCCTGGAAGGTACAAGTCTTTCTGTCTCTGTCCCGTGTCCCTGGAAGGTACAAGTCTTTCTGTCTCTGTCCCGTGTCCCTGGAAGGTACAAGTCTTTCTGTCTCTGTCCCGTGTCCCTGGAAGGTACAAGTCTTTCTGTCTCTGTACCGTGTCCCTGGAAGGTACAAGTCTTTCTGTCTCTGTACCGTGTCCCTGGAAGGTACAAGTCTTTCTGTCTCTGTACCGTGTCCCTGGAAGGTACAAGTCTTTCTGTCTCTGTACCGTGTCCCTGGAAGGTACAAGTCTTTCTGTCTCTGTACCGTGTCCCTGGAAGGTACAAGTCTTTCTGTCTCTGTACCGTGTCCCTGGAAGGTACAAGTGGGATTGCGTCTGGTAAGATTGTCCTCGAGCCCATAACAAATAAACTCAACAAATGATTACTAACACTATTTGCACTTATTTAAGAATGCAAACGCACAAATATCTCTCACAAATATATCTTTCAAATCAATTCATTCCACTACAATCACTCTATTAACTTTAATTATCAGTCAATCAGCCTATGATAAGGCCCGAAGAAATAACCTCACTCACCCCAATGATATGTTACGTCACAACCCAATTATATGTTACGTCACTCATCTCAATGTTATTTTACGTCACTCAACTCAATGATATGTTATGTCACTCGTCTCAATGTTATGTTGCGTCACTCAACCCAGTGATATGTTACGTCACTCAACCCAATGATACGTGCAATAAGTATCAACACACGACTCGCGTTAAAATGGTTCTTACATTATCGATCCAACATTACTTTAAAATGTTCAAGTGGGTACAATGAGATTATTGGCAAATATTTAATTAACGAAATCGATACGTGTGATTTGTGGTACATTCAAGAATAATGAAATATTATCGTTTGTCTATAGGAGACAGCTAGGTATAGGAAGAGGTTGCGCAGAGTAGTCTTGTAAATCGGTAAAATAAAAAGACTTGAAATACGCGAAGACAAGCATACAATAGTCTTGTATGTGGTATAACAAAATATTTGTAAAAGATCGAGAAGTCAGGCATGAAGTAGTTTTGTAATTGGTATAACAACAGACTTGATAATAAGAGAAGTGAGGCATGAAGTAGTTTTGTAATTGGTATAACAACAGACTTGATAATAAGAGAAGTCAGACATGAAGTAGTTTTGTAATTGGTTTAATAAAAGACCTGAAATAGAGAAGACAGGCATAAGTTGGACAACTTCATAAACTGGTTCCGGATGTTGAATAGTGAATGTGTCGCACCGTGGCGGTTTTTGCGTGAAAGTCAAGTAGTTTCTAAAAATTGCTGCTAAAGGCTGTCGGCATGAAGTGGTATCCACAGTATGAATGTAAATGGCGGCTTAAAATTCATTAAAGGAACAGTAAACCTCCAAGTTTACTATTAAATACACTTCGAGTGCTTCCTGTTTCTCGGGATAGCGGCGTACTATCAAGCACGATCACACCTGGATAGTCCTTGTACTACTAGAAGACTATATGCGTCTTATCTCAGCACACGTTAATATAAGTTGTAGCCTCTGTGGTCATCTTTCTATTATTGATAAAATGAATAAATACTTCAAAATGTAAGCACGGTAAAGAAACCTTTAGGTATTCTATAATAAGATAAAGTCAGTGGCGTCTTCACTGTACAGATAGAAGACTTTTGCATTGCAGCTTTGTGGCTGTGTGATGTATGCATTAGTCGTGACAATTACCATGACTATACAGACTACCAGCATCAAACAAAGACCAATAATCGTACCTTCACATGCAAACTACACACGCCAGCTATATTTATACTTGTGTGCAGACATGCAAGCAACAACCAGCATAGACGCGCACTGACAGAAGGAATAGAAACATTACAATATTTTTAAGTGTTTTCTAAAAGGAAGGAACAAAACTTTCTCACTGCGTTCAGTGAGATTGATTACAAACATTTCCGAATGCAGTATTACTTTTTAATGAGAAACATTTCAGAATATAGTATTGATTTTTAAAGAGAAAAAATTCAGAATACAGTGTTGATTTTTAATGAGAAAAATTTCAGATTACAGTATTGATTTGTTATGAGAAACATTTCAGTATATAGTACTCATTTATAATGATAAATTAATAGTCAATATATTTGTTGAAGCAACGATGGTGATGGTGACTCGAATTTGCTTAGTAGTTCCAGGATTTTTAAAAAATATTTTATTGAGATTTAATTAAGTGAGAAGTTATTTAATAAGTTAGTATGCTAGTCGTTTAGCTAGTTAGATAGTAAGTTAGTAATGTACTTAGTAATTTAGAAAGTTTGTAAGTTAGTAAATTAGTCAGTGGGTACTTTTATTATTTAATTTCAAAATATTTGGTTACATAATTGGCAATTTAATTAGTTCGTAATTAAATTAGTTATTTGGGTTAGATAGGTTAGGTGAGTGAGTGAGTGAGTGAGTTATTCAGATATTTATCACTCAGACAAATGAAATATCTTAATTTTATGACACTTACACAGCTCGAGAGTCTAGGAATCTCTGTTTCTTACTGAATAGGTGTGTGTTTTGTCAGTGGTATCCTAACATATAATTCAACAGATTAGTTTCAAATAGAAGTCACAGGGTGATTCTTATCCGAGAGCAGAAATGGAATTAAAGAGAGATAATAGTTAGTGCGTAACCTAATCTAGTTGATGCTGCACTAATCTTTTGTGCACTTTCGTAACAAAATCACAAGCAAATTGTTCACAATAGAATTGTCAGTTTTCACTTGTTCTTGTAGAACACTAGAATTTTTCATGAACTGCTGTTCTCTCGAGACTAATCTGAGTGATCCTTCATCATATTAATTCACTCAAGCAGAACAACAATATACATATTTCCAGTAACTTCCTTGTACCAGAAATTCCATGATGTAGTCGAGTATACTTTGCCACCATACATCAACAGAGTGCAGTGTATCCTTATACTTTAAACACTGGGGTTCGAGACCTCTTGAATCTACCATGGTCATAGAAGTTTATAATTCAGTAAACTGGAAGATTCTACTAATAAGAATGTTTCTTCCCAGTAAAATATAATCAGGGAACAAACACTAAGTGTCCAGTTCATTAATCTCTAACTCCAATCTTAATCTTTCCTACAATTAAATCTCATCTTACAGTTCCCTGCAACAGTATTTATTAGCCCGACATAAGCAAAATAAATACAACATATCAATTTTATGAACATGTTTACTAAACACAATGTCAATTGCTTAGCATATGCATACATGCATCATAGTTAACAAATTACTGAAATAATACATCTCTAGATAAAAAGCAAGTATAACATATGAATAGCAAAATGCATGAAATATTTCTAAGTCCATTCTCTCTCAATCAGTCAGTAAACTCACAATTAAGCTAATGTCTGCCTTTCCACACCAAACTCAAAGTAATTAAAAAATAAAATTTCTTTCAACATGTACATTTTGATCTTAGCCCATTGGCTGGTCTCGTTCTTGTAAATCTTAACCATTGGATAATAAAAATTACTCATCCGCATAAGATCGGTTTAGATTACATTAGCAAATTCTAGCACATTCTTTATCTGATTTGTTTACTTCTAACTTTGACACTTAAAAATATCAGCACAAGCAATACCCAAATGTCGCGTCACTGAAAATATTATACAACAATTAAGTTTTAGAAATAGAGATAGGCAAATTTACTTTACCATATACCCCCCTCCTTTTTGAGATGTTAACCATCGTGTTAATATCTACTCTATTCGGAGTAAATTTCAAACATTAATAGTGAAATGTTATGTCTCTACTCTTATGGAATTTAACTCAAATCATTCGCAAAAACCATTATCGTTATTTCTTTTCTCCTTTAGCCAACAATATGTCATCCGTGAAGTTAGTGACAGATTCCTCTCTTATGGTTCGATGAACAATCTCATTATCTTATTGAAAACAGCTGGCGCTCTGAGGATCCAAACGGCATTATCTGCCATTGATATTGACCATCACATACATTGAATGCTAACTTAATTTGTTTCGGTGACGAGGTAACAACAACACCCGCATACTTACTTCAATGTTACAAACTTTCACCGTCTGGTTGTACAGACATTCTTGTCTAGCATTACTTTTGTGTACATTCTCAGTCACTATGTGACATGAAGTACCAATACAGCTTTCAAGTTTGATCATGTGTTGATATGTACTTTTACAAATTTCACTCTCTATCCTAATATTCTTGTAATATAGACATGGGTCCCCTAATAGATCTTCAGTATAAGAGTTCTAAGGCCGAAAACTGGGTCGAATCTTGTGGTAATCTTGTGGCAAACAATAGTGCTGACAAGTACACATCCCAATCACCTGGTCTTTCTATGTACAGTTTTCTTAAGGACTTGGTAAGAGTAGCGTTCAGATTTTTGACTAAACCGTTACACGTAGGATGGTAAGGGTTAGTTCTAAATTGCTTAACTCTCAATAGTTGATTAATCTCTTTCAGTAATTCGCTCATGAATTGAGTCCCTCTATCAGGCAAGATTTCTTATGGAAATACTACATGTGAGAAAAAGGTAAACAATGCATTTGTTACTGATGCGTTACTAATGGAGCTAAGCGCAACCACCTCAGAGCAACGCATAACATAATCAGTGTTGTGAACCTTTGGAGAGAGAAAAAATACAGAGAAACAAAAGATAGATGAAGTGAGAATTGAAATGAATTCATTCGAATAAAATTGGGAGAGAGAAAATAAAATAAAAAGGTCAGAACTGATTTCAGCTGAATATTTTATTATCTTAGATTAATTTCCCACAAGGGAGGCGAACACAGCAAATGATTGCAAACGAATAATCAATCATGTGTAAAAGTGTTGATCAACTAATAAAAGCAAATACATACTTCATGAAAAGGTTCATAAAACAAATTGATCGTAACTCTCAAATGACAGGTAAAATCAAGATGCAAACTCAGAATAGCAAATATATAATAAATAACAATAATGTGCTTAAAACAAAACCACACTAGAGACTGCAGACTATATCATCAATAAGATTTATTTTACATATTTTGAAAACAGTTTCAGATGTAGCAGATCAAAATATTCAGTACTCAACAATTACTCAGTTCTGGAACATATCATATTGTATAAAGCACTTCCACATTTAGACAGAATCACAACCTATTAGGGTTTCAAATTTGAGCTCTATGTTCATACATCTATTGACCAACATACTTCAATCTCGGCGAAGTATAAGTCGGACATGTGAAAATGCAACAATAATTATGTCAAAAAGAAAGAAAGAAAGAAAAAAGAAAGAAAGAAAGAAAGAAAGAAAGAAAGAAAGAAAGAAAGAAAGAAAGAAAGAAAGAAAGAAAGAAAGAAAGAAAGAAAGAAAGAAAGAAAGAACAAAAGAAAGAAAGAAAGAAAGAAAGAAAGAAGTCTGATCATGAAACGCAGCCCATTGAGCTAACTAACTGAGAGAGAATGGACTTAGAAATATTTCATGCATTTTTGCTATTGATATGATATACTTATGTTTTTCATAGAAATGTATTATGTGTGTAGACTATTATTTTTACAAATTGTGAAATAAGATGTTCATGTTTCTAGTGTACCTTTTCATAATGTATTTTATTGTATTTATTAGTCTGTGTGCGTGTATAGAGCTAATAAATACTGTTGCAGGAAATTGTAAGATGAGACTTAAATATAAGAGAGAATGAAGTTAAAGATGAATAAACAGGAAATAGTGTTTGTTCCCTGATTATATTTTACTATATATATATATATTAGCTTTTCTTCGTTTAAGTTGAATCTCCTCGTTTACTAATTAGAAACCGCTAAGATCATGGTAGACGTGAGAAGTATATAATGCAGTGTGTAAGTGTAAGGAATACACTGCACTCCATTGAGGTATGGTGGCAAAGTATGCTGGCTATATCGAGCAATTCCTGGTACAAGGAAATTATTGGAAATTGCTACAATTGTTGTTCTGCTTGAGGGAGCTAATACGGCAATGGAGCGCCCAGGTTAGCCTCTAGGGAATTGTGGTTAGTCAGTGTTCTACAATGTGAGGATGGAATTGACAGTAATAACATAAACACTAAACTTGTGACTTTGTTACAAAATGTGCATGAAAGACTATTCAGACAGCACCTAAACCAGGTTATGTACAAACTATTATCACGTATCTCTAGTAACTCCATTTCTATTCTCTGATAAGAACTATCCTGCGATTTGTATTGATACTAATCTATTGAATTGTTTGCTACGATATAAAACTGGAAAGATATTAAACTTTGTTCAACATGGTTTTCTACAGAAATTGAGGTCAATAATCTTTCTCATTGTATTTGTTATGTGTACATTTGATTGTTGATTTAATAAAATTATTAACATTCTTACACATTCTGATAAATCAAATATTCTGCTTGTTGTTATTTGAGATATTTGGTCGTCCCCAAATTGAATGTGTGATCAAACATAGAGATTGAAGAGTAGGTTAGACCATAGGGATGTCATCAGTATTAAAGCTGATATAATACAAATTTCATGAATAATAATTATGACTTTTAATACTGTGACAGTGTCATTAAAAGAACCTGCACATGTTTCACATAGACACAGTGTTTCTCAACCCTTTAGTTTTGCAGAAACAAATGGTATGGATATTTGTTAACATCTGTATGAAGGAATGTAATTATTTATTCTAATTTTGTATTCTTTTTCAAAGTAGTGAAAACGTATAATTTAAATAATTAAATCCGGACATGTTCTCAATTAATAAATGAAATAAATAATTGCAAGATATTTAATACTACAACCATTGGTTTGCAGGGTTTCCTGTTTCTTCTACTACTTTTCTTCTTTTTGTCTGGTACTGAGCCAGTCTTTGTGACTTTGGTTGTCATGGGGATTCTAGGTAGTGATCTCGGCAACTAGTTATTCTGTGTGTGTATGTATGTGTGTGTGTGTGTGTGTGTGTGTGTGTGTGTCTGTGTGTGTGTCTGTGTCTGTGTATGTGTCTGTCTGTGTTTCTGTGTGTGTGTCTGTGTGTATGTGTGTATGTCTGTGTGTGTGTGTGTGTGTGTGTGTGTGTGTGTGTGTGTGTGTGTGTGTGTGTGTGTGTGTGTGTGTGTGTGTAGCAGACAATACGAGCCACTGAGCACTGACATTACTGCGTGGATCAGATGCTTAGCCGTACAGTGTTGTTATAAGTCCCCCTGTGAGTGTGAGCATTGGTAGGTGTGACATTTCAAAGATTGTTTCTGTTTCTAACAGTCATACAAAGAAAACCTGACTTTCTTACAAGGTGAGAATCCCTCAATGAATAATAGATATTTAATAAATGGAGCAGACACAGTATAAGTACAGGTTAGTTTCTTCTGGATAGTTAGGGTTGGTTGATGAATTGTAATTGAGTAATCATTCATCGTCCTTTCTTTTTTATTTATATAAATCCTTTTATTTTTGTTTTTATTCATATTTTGTGTCATTCTTTTTCATCTTCATTTAATATAAAATTCATTTTATATTGTATGTATCGTCTTTGTTAATGTTATACGTTGGCAGTAGACCCACTCCATCAAGGGGGGGGGGGGGCGCAATACGAGTTACTGGAAGGTGTCCAACTTGAAGTCGTGTTGTCCTAGATATTCAATAATTTATAGGTGACCAACACTCACAGAATATGTCACCAACAGGCACTAACAGGTTTCATCCTCCAAATTATCAACATCTCAAACTGTTTACAATAAGGTTGAACATTGTTCTTGCTCACTAACAATAGCGACTTACTGGCATGAAGTTTAAACATTTCATACTCACTTACTCACTTTTATCAATATCTAAACCTATTTACACGCATTTTTAAGCAAGTTGCTTTTTCACACAATACCTAGAACAGATGTGTCTTCATCGGGATATGCTAACAAACACAAAACTGGATAGCCTGAAAGACTAGTTGAAAATCTATTTCATTTACAATAAATCGTTTCACCAAGCCTTAATGAACTGATTCTAGTAATGGGTGGATTTCATTTCTTTATTACTACGGCAGCATCCAGTGTGTATCAACTTCAGTTGGGAGGGGTCTAGCGGTCACATGATTGAAAAGCTCTGCAAATTCCTTTCTGTGCAAAGGAATCAATGCTTCTTGTCGAAGTGCATTGTTTTGCCATTGTGTTTAATTTGTTAACTCAAGCACAATTTAATTTCACAGACCATTCCATCAACCAATAACGCACCGCTGCAAAATGTCAAACCACCAATCCCATAAACTCATTAGACTAGAAGATCGTATAAGGGGTAAAACTGAGTCCTTATCAGAATTTCTGGAAATAAAAGAAAAGCTTTAACCAAATAATTCGTGTCAAGAACTTTTCAAGCGCCATTGCTACCCTTGTGCTTTTTTGCGATTGGTATTCTCGAAAATAGAAAAAGCAATTAAACTCTTAGTCACTCGTTTCAATGAGCTTAGTTTTTTAACTGTTCCCAGAGGATATTCTGATAAAAATCTTAAGATGACTTATTGTTATCCCGATGAGGGCATCAGTGTACCATAAGTGTATCTAATGAATGCTAGAGAAGCCATTATTTTGATCGAGCAACTCCTCAAAAGGGATGGGAAAGGAGATACCGTTTGCACGTGTGCGGAAATCTTTTTAATTTTGTTTCTTGGTTGGATGGTTGACGGGTTGTTTAATGGTGGGATGGTGAATTTTTTTAAATATTTATTGGTAGGTGGTTTGTTTGTAGCTTGGTACTTTGGTTCATTGATATTTGTTGGCTGGAATTTTGATTCTTTGTTACATTTTGATTTGTGGGTTTCATTGTTAATTGGTTGGATCTTTGTTGTTTGCTGGTTTGGTAGGTTTGATGGTTGGTGAGTTAGTCGATTATTTTTTGTTGTTTAATTTGTTGTGTTGGTTAGACGAAGGGTTGGTCCTTTGTTATTCATTGTTAGTAGGATGCATCTTTGTTAGTAAATAACAATAGTTTGGTAGGCTTGTTGGCTGACAGGTTGAGTGGTTGATGTTTGTCGTTTGATTGGTAATTGTGTTGGTTGGTGGTTTAAAGGGTTGGCTAGCAGGTTAATTCTTTATTATTTGTAGGTTAGTAGGATTAAGGGGTGACTAGTTGACTGATTGATCTTTAATGTTGACTGGTAGTTTCTGGGGGTGGTTGGATGATTGGTTAGTGGATTGGTTCCTTGCTGGTTAGTGGGTTCAGCGATTGTTTGGTGGGTTGTTTCTTTTTTTATTGGCTGGTTGTTGATTCATTGTCATTTGTAAGTTGATAGGCTGGTTAGTTGTCTGACGTTTTTTGTTTGGTTGGAATGGTAGCTTTGTTGGTTGGTGGGTTAGTTGCTAAGATGCGTCATTGTTATTTATTAGTTGGTGTGTTGGTTCTTTGCTACTTGTTTGTTGATAGGTTTGTTAATTTCTTGATGGACTGGTTTCTTTACCTTGTATGTTAGTTGGCTCTCTCTAAGCGTTGTTAGTTGGCTAATTGTTTGGAAGGTTGGATGCTTGGAGAGTTTGTTGTTTATTTGTAGGTATTTATGTTTGTTGTATTCATCCCTAAAGTCATAAGGCAATTATTCTGAAATGCTTTAACTATATGTGATCAGTGGAGGATACTCTGCACGACTAGAAAAAAATTGATGACCATGTGTGTTGCAAATATTAACAGAAGATTGCTTTGCGAAGAAGACTAACTAGATGTGGTTGTTTTCCTCGTGACGGCTATTTTAACAACTGTAATGTGAGACTGGGGGGCTAAAGGTTCAGAGATTATTGTTCGCACACAAGCAGGCTAGGCTTTCTCGCTGATGACCCTGGAGAGTAATTGGCCAGGCTGGACGACTGTCGACATTCGTGAGGGATATGTATCACTGCGAACTGACAACTGCTTTAAACCCACATATCGAAATGATTTCCATTGTTTTATTTTAAAAAAATAGAACAATGGTGTGTTGAACATTGTTAGTTACATTAAATGGTCATAAAAGACTTGTGTGTGTGTGTGTGTGTGTGTGTGTGTGTGTGTGTGTGTGTGTGTGTGTGTGTGTGTGTGTATCCATGTGTGTGTGTGTGTTGTGTTGTGTTGTGTTTATTAATATTATAGTTGTTCAACGAATAATACGGAAACCAGATTTATGATTTCTCTTTCCATATTAGTTTCAATATCATCAGCACGAATGCCTATAACTACAATCAACTGTAGGCATCAGTTTATGAAATTGTAAAACAATAAACACATCTCGGAGTTTGTTGTGCAAACTTTTGTAATTAATAAATGATTACTTCATAGACAGATAGATAGATAGATAGATAGATAGATAGATAGATTGATAGATAGATAGATAGATAGATAGATAGATAGATAGATAGATAGATAGATAGATAGATAGATAGATAGATAGATAGATAGATAGATAGATAGATAGATAGATAGATAGATAGATAGATAGATAGATTTGTTTGTGATTAGTGGGCTTCATAGATAAACTTTCCAATTATGTGTCTTTTCTGTTTGTGATTGTTGTGGCTTTGCTCTAGACACACTTGCCGATAGCTTATTTTTCTGTTTGCGATTATTGTGGATTTGCACTAGATAAACTTTCCAGTTACTGTTTCTTTTCTGTTTGTGATCATTGGAACTTTGCAATAGATAAACTTGCCGATATCTGGTTTTTCTGTTTGTGATTATTGTGGATTTAGTCAGATTTTGGCTAACTACTTCCTAATTTTGAGTAAGAGCGTCCAGCGATCGGTCCACACGTCTTCATGGTGGCATAAACATTTTCCAATTCCATTCATTAGTCACCTAACTGTAAACTCCTCAAGACGTACGACTGACGGACAGCATTACTTACGCCTCATTGACTTGTGTAGAATAATCTGCTGACTAGCTTGTTAGCGTGTCGTCTGCTCCGACTGGCAGCTGGTTTTACAAGTTCATTCATCCATTATCTCTTTAGGAAGCGTCCGACTTTCATTACGCATCATGATTCCCACCCTGCACACGAAGGCACACAACGCCTATACTGAGGCTCGCCCTGCCCACACAGACATATCCATTTAGCTTTCCATTCAGCTCAGTACGTACTTCTACTGAGTCCGAGTTTGCTCCCATTTACCCGACATTTAAGTATCACTGTATGATCTTCGTTTAAGCCGGCAAATTTCGTCCACTTAACCCTTATCAATGCCAACTGTCGACTAAGACAATCAGTAATTTATTTAGAAATAATATTAAAGTAAGATTTAGCATTTCGAGTTCAATACGTTTTCGTTACAGTACCTGTGTGTTTGCGTATGTATATGTGTGTTTGTGTGGATGTAGTTATGCGAGTGTGATTATGTATGTATGTGTGTATATGCTTATATAAATATACAACCACATAATGTTAAATAAACTAGCTTTTTGTCTTACGATATTCACTTTCAAACTAATTCTCTAAAGATAAATATTAATTTTGTTGTTAAGATACCAGTCATTTACAGAGCTCTGCTTTTTAAAGCTTCATTAAATTTAAATTTAATTTTAAATTTAAGATTAAATTTGATTTTTTTAATAATTTGTTTGGTATGAGATGAAACATTAAATCACTGCCATAACGTAAAGTAAACTTACTGCAACCTAATATTAAGACAAAGTACGTGATGCACTGCACTTTCATTGTGTTTTGAAGGAACCGGACACATTAAGGAATCAATCTGTCCGCAATCGTATTTTATTCACACGAATGTGGAAAGGCAAATCGTCCTACTGACCTTCATACGAAGCAGAGCTCTGGATATACTGTGGACCCATTGCATAATTCACAGGAAAGTTATTTCGCCAAAGTATCTGAGTCCGCCACTGAATTTAGTCTTGGAATATTTGGTGAAAGGGGTGAACTTTATAAAACTCGGCCACTGAAAGTGAGGTTTTCCTGAAACTATGTAAGGATATAGGAGCCGAACGCACATCTTTGTTGTACTACTTTAGCTCGCGATGGTTCTCTCGGTTCTCTCTTTTGGTTTTAAAACAAAATTTTAACATACCACTTTGAAAAATTGAATACATGCTTATTTTGATAATGGTCGAGAAGTTTTCAGCTTTCAGAAAACATTACAACTTTGGAGACGAAAAATTAATGACGACCGTGGCAAAGACTGTTTTCACATGTTGCAGCAGTTTGTGACATCCTATGAAATTAACCTCTCTCACGACATTAAATCTGTTTTGAAGAGCACCTAACACAGCTTAATAACTGGTTTTAAAAAATACTTCCAAGAAGATAATATGGAGACGTTCCCCTGGATTTAAGATCCATTCAAGGCCAAAGCTTCATTTCAATTTATTCCTGAAGAACAAAATCCACTAATTGAGCTGTCTTTGGGACAACACATTGAAAACAAAATTTTTTTGTCATGAAAATCAGTAAAAGATGAATATCCGCTTCTAAGTGTTAAAGGTCAGCGAATCCCTATTTTATTTGCGACATCATGTCTTTGTGACGTCATATCTTTGCGAAGATGCGTTGACTTCCGGCGGTCGCTGTCATAAAACACAAGTACTGCACGAAAATCAACATGGATCAGGAAGTGAGGGTGGTGGTGTCTAATTTGATTTGAGAAAACTCTCTAATGACCAACAGGCTCACACATCCAACTTATAATTGTGATTTTCAGCTTTAAAACGAAGATATAATGTTTTCTTTAATTTAAATTACGTCTTTCCTTTTTTATTTTACCTAACCTAACCTAACTGCACTAACATAAAAACATTTGATAAGTGTTTTCTATATATATTGCATCGCACACTAACAAGCATATAAGTGCACACATACACATTCATAAATGCATAGCATATAGTTATAACATGTGTTTTAGAAAGACTCTTGAAACGCACTGATACATATTCAAAAAGACACTCGCACATATTCGGTCATACGTAGACACAGTCACACTCATATACAAACACTTTCACACAAATTACTCACAGAACGGAACTACGAACAGACTCGCAATTCAACGCATACAAACATACATAGATAGATAGATAGATAGATAGATAGATTATGAATATTAAAAACAGTACATTGCGGATCCATTCTTTCAAAAAGTTGTTTTCCAAGTAGAATATGCTTCGTTACATCGTTAACGTCCTGTTAGTTCATGTTTTCTTCAAAACTCAAATATTGACGTGGAAACTGGTCGAAGTGTGCCAAACACAATATTACGCGCTGTTGACGTAGCTGATTTGGGTGCTTGTCACTCGCGTGAGAACAAAGAAAGCGAAATGGAACATTAATGATTTGCAGCAAAGCATTTCTTTGCAAGCCGAAAAGAAATCTTTGATGATATTATTGCTTTCATTGTTATGTTAAATATGCAATAACTAAAACTTCAACTTTTCTTTCCGTCTGGGTCTCTAATGACGTTCACTAATCCTGTTTTAATATTTTAATTTTATGGTACTCTTTCTTGTACACAAATTACAAACCTTAATAGTTTTTAGCTGAACATACAGATCATAAAATTATATCAGTGTGCGAATATGAATCTTATAATTGGTATAAGGATGACATCATAGATGATGATGATGACGACGTTGTTGTCGATAATGGTGTGATGATGGTGGCGATGATGAGGATGGTGGTGGTGGTGATGATGATAATAATGATGATGATGGTAGTGGTAGTAGTGATGATGATGATGATGTTGATGTCGATGATGATGTGATGATGATGATGATGATGATGATGTACGGCGAGTAGCATTTGATGAAACAAACAGCGAGCTTTGATATCTGAGCCGTAAACAATTTATAGCGAGAAGAAAGGAAAGACATTTGAAAAACACGTCACTCTTACTTGCACGTTTATCTCCAAATTCAATCTAAAATCAAAGAGCATATGCATGTTAGGATGCGTGCCAGGATGCTCATGTGTTTGTGTGCATGAAACGAAGTGAGTTGTGTTTTCGTGTGCAGTACAATTTACAATTTAAACTTTATTTCGACACGATGCAACCTCTGTGACCTCGCCTTTCGAGTGAATGTTTGCTTACGTGTGCAGTACCAATTTGCAATTTGACACAATACAATCTGTGTGACCTCGCCTTTCGAGTGAATGTTTGCTTATGCGTGCAACACAATTTACAATTCAAACTTTATTTATCACAGTGTAGTCTGTGTGATCGCACTTTTTGAAATGAATGATCAGTTTTGAGATCCCCCCCCCCCGCCCGTTCATACAGATGCGGCCAAAACATAAGTAAAATCTACGCGCGGGCATGAAAGGTAGGGTGAGGATGAAGAGATGAAGATGAGAGGGGGTAGGGTGAAGGCAATAAATATGGTCATATGTGGGTGTGCAGTTGATTTATCCACATTATAACGAATCCAATGAGAAGCAGGGAAACTATCTCACACAAGAAGATTAAATAGCAATAGGCAAGAGATCGCACAGCATGATAGGTTTTCTGCATATTGCGGCTGTTGTTGTTGTTTTTTTCTGGGATGTGTTGCTGAGTCCAAGTTATATTTTTGTAGCACACGCATTTTCCAACAAGTATTTCCAGCATAAACACACAGCATGTGCACTGATCCCAATAACTCCAGCGGGATCTGCTGGGATTTGTGGCATCTTGAGAGTCTCCACAAGTTGTCATCTTAGCAATCTAATGCTAAGGTAACGACCTTCGCGCGGGTCCTGAAGGGGAAGGGGGAAAAAATTGTTTCTGATTGGACGCTGCGTGGTTAAATAAAATGTTATGGCATTTTTTAAATCACTCCTTGAAAATAAACGCGTTATGTAGGTCGCTGATGACGCAAATGAACCCTGCTGACTTTTATATATTGATTAATATTGTAGAAATCGTTAGCGTTTTGTTCCTGTTTTTTTACTGTTTATGAAGGAATGCGGCTTCATAAAATATTGGTGTAATTACGACCATATTGATGTCATTATGACCATATTGATGGCTATGATGACGGTGTATGTGTGTGTGTGTGTGTGTGTGTGTGTGAATAATGGTGGTTCATGTAGCAGAAAGTGTAATAGTGATATTTAAAGTATAAAATACAGAAGCAAAGAGAGACATTTTTTCGGACGTTTAATGACATCGAAATCAACTGCACACATAAGTTCACGTACTCTCATAACTATGGATGTAGATAAGGTAATACGATAACACTGGTAAATGACGTGCAGTCAAAATAATAAGAGGAATTCACCGATTATAGCAATGATAATGGTGATGGTTGTGGTGTGATGACGATGACGAAGACAATGATGCGTATCAATCACACTAAGTCAACAGTTCGGAAGTGAGAAAATAATAACTATACTTTAGAGATAACACTTACCTATCAGAACAAAGTAAAAACACCTAAAAGAAAATCATGTTATTGTAAACAGCAAATTCAAACATTATATCGTAACGTCATAAAGAGTGATAGCTTTAAACATCAAGACAGAAGAATGTATTTAATGTGCGGGTATTAAAAAACGAAATATATCCTTAAAAAGCAGGTCTGCAAATTCTTGTCTACTTCCGGTAGAGGAAGTCGGAGGTTGTTACGAAAGTCATAATAGTCGGTAACTGGCCAGATCGAAGGCGTGTCTAGCAGACATAGGTGTAACTTCAAGGGGAGATAAAAAAAATTACCCTTTACTCTTTTTTCAATCATCTCTTGTGGTGAGCGTTTGAGATTGGGTCCCTCCCTATTTAGGTTGTACATGGAGCAGTAAACCCTGGCTGGATAAGGTAAAAGTGTCTTTGTATTGTGTGAATGGTTAGGTTATATTATGATGTTATATGCTTTGTTTTATTTTAAACATGTTAACCTTTATTTCTTTCAGAGGCCTATGCCTCTATATTTTGTATTTATTAATAGAGCAATTGACTGGACACTTAGACTCTGCAATTGGATGGTGTTTCAAGGTTTTTTTTTTGTTTCTGGTTTTGGATTTCTGGTTTTTGGTTTCTGGTTTTCATTTTCCTTTATCTTGATCTTTGATTTCAACTTGGGAATTTGGAATCTGTTCCTGATGTGATGTCATGTCCTATTGAGAGTCTACCAGTGTGTACGTCATTCCAGCACATCCAGATAAGTTGTGATCTTGAACTTGACTACATTGTGCCTTGAACTTGCTCTATGTGGCATATGTTGAAACTAGGACATAATAGATACTACTTATTTTCTAAATCTTTTTAACTTTTCTTTTATTAAAATTCTTGTTATTATTGTTTATTCTTGTGTATTTGTTAGTGAAAGTTATCATAGTATGAAGTGATAATCTAATGATTATGTCTTGTTCTCTGTTCGTCTATGCATAATTATCATACATTTATTCATTAATATCGATCCTCAGCTATAACTGAGTGGGGGCCGTGAGCCAAATTAGCGGCGTACTAGTATATCGGCATAACAGTTGCAGATATACATATATAACCAGTGACCCATACTCTGCATCGGCACTTGTAGATGTCTTTTATCATAACTAATTACTAATATTTGATATAATTCATTATTACAAAGTCACCCCAGAGTACAGCGGCGACAAAACTGATGTCCACATAATGCTGGTTTTTAAAGCATTATGCTGGAGATATATATATATATATATATATATATATATATATATATATATATATATATATGTGTGTGTGTGTGTGTGCGTGGGTGGGTGTGGGTGTGTACGTCAAAGTTAAGTGGCTGATGAGTAAGGTTTGTGTAGGTTACAGCTATGACAAACCAAGAGTGAATTTAAAATTTTAGTTCATTATGGACATAAGTAACTAATATTTATTACAAGAAATAAAGTATTCCCTATTGTCGAAAGTATGTAGATTTCATATTGAAATCTTGTACAAGAGGAAAACTTGGGGGTTCATAATGAAATCTCGTATCGATGATAGAAAGTATATATTATATATATATATGTCAATCTTTATTTCTCGAAGCAATGTAAAAGCTGTAAGAATGTCTTCTAAGAACGAAAAGATGGCAGTTCGCATAACTTAGAGTTTAAATAAAGCACTGTGTTCGTCTGTGCTATCTTTCTGTTCTACAATCAGCAAAATAAAATTAAAAATAATTCCATTCTTTAAGTCTGAATTTCGATTTTAACAAGACATGAATGATAATACAAAAGGAAAAGGCAATGAAGATATTTATACTTGCCGGCATGAACAAATCACTAAAGGAGTGAACTTTATAAAAAAAATAAAATAATATTCATACTTGTCAACATGAACAAGATCACTGAAGCAGTCAAAGTTATGCAAAATACTGTTCATACCTATCGACATGTACACTATCACATAAGTAGTCAAGTTATACTAAATACAGTTTATACTTGCCGACATGAACAATTTGACTAAAGTAGTCAACGTTATACTAAATACAGTTTATACTTGTCGACATGAACAATATGACTAAAGTAGTCAAGTTATACTAAATACAGTTTATACTTGCCGACATGAACAATTTGACTAAAGTAGTCAACGTTATACTAAATACAGTTTATACTTGTCGACATGAACAATATGACTAAAGTAGTCAACGTTATACTAAATACAGTTTATACTTGTCGACATGAACAATATGACTAAAGTAGTCAACGTTATACTAAATACAGTTTATACTTGTCGACATGAACAATATGACTAAAGTAGTCAACGTTATACTAAATACAGTTTATACTTGTCGACATGAACAATATGACTAAAGTAGTCAACGTTATACAATTACACTTTATATGGAATCGCGTCGATATTTCAAAAACTTCTTGAACAAGGACGAATTTCGATATTTCTCAGATATTCACAAATAACACTTTAATGGAAATACATTTCTAATTATAATAAAGACTCAAACTCTTGAAATAACAAGACACAAGAGTTTTCATATTGACGACAAACGGTTAGAGATGAGTGGTATGCTTGTCATGGTGAGAAGCAGTGTTCTGCATGAGGTCATCACAAATTAATGAGCTTGTTAAGGACGATCTGTCGACGAACCTGGTTAAAATGGGAAGCAGACTCGACGGCGATTGGTTAAGTCCAATCCGGGAAACGTTTTCAGATGATTATTTTCGGCTCTATTAATACTTCAGCGAACTTAGAAATAAATATGATCAGTAACCATGTGCCAGTAGTGCGTTGGTTACCAATTTTGTTTTTTCATTGATATTTTCACAGTGGAATAGGACATAAAGATTCTTTTTGTAAAATGTTTGAGATGGACAGACTGACTCTATATATCTATCTGTAGATAGATAGATAGACAGACAGACAGATAGATAGACAGACAGACAGACAGACAGACAGATAGATAGATAGATAGATAGATAGATAGATAGATAGATAGATAGATAGATAGATAGATAGATAGATAGATAGATAGATAGATAGATAGATAGATAGATAGATAGATAGATAACAGACCGACAGATATATGAATTATTTTTTTCTTTTTTGATACTTTCTTGTTTAATATTATTAAAATGTTAATATTTACTCTATTTTCATGTGTTAGTACTGGAATTGAACAAAGTGGTGAAATCATAAACTGAAGCCATTACAGTTAACGTTCCTCAGAACAACAAACATATTTTAATAATCTGTTGATATTTTGAACTCTTATTTGTGGAACGACTTTTTGTCAGGTCAATAACTTGACTTTAATATTCATGTAACATAGAGAAAAACCTTTATTTTTGGAACGACTTTTTGTCAGGTCAATAACTTGACTTTAATATTCATGTAACATAGAGAAAAACCTTTATTTGTGGAACGACTTTTTGTCAGGTCAATAACTTGACTTTAATATTTATGTAACATAGAGAAAAACCTTTAAATAAATTATAGAACGTCGTAATCTCTTTCGTTTCTAATTTTCTGAGAGCAGCCCCCTTCCTCTTCCAGAAACTCAAAACATAATTTTTGACACTGATAAATAAATTAGATGAATAAACAGATTTAACGAGTCTACGGGTATGTGCATATCTCTGAAGCAATATATGCGATGTGGGCATTGTGACGTATGAGTATACATGGGGTATATGTGTGTCTGCGTGTGAGTTAAAACATGTTTCTTAATTTGTTTCCATTTATTGAAGGAAGTTGGATGTGTCTGTTATTGAAAAAGCTATGGATTTAGAATTTCAACAATAAATGTTTTAGTTTATAAACTATCTACTGCCGAAATTAGTAATTACAGTTTTATTGTCTTCTTAAACAAATTTTAGTTGTTGTGATATATTTCTCAATCAAGACAGGGATTCGCCTCATTCATTCAGATTGACAAGATTACATTCTACACGAGTGGGCTTGGGGGAAGACTCGTAATGACAGGATGGGTGGGGGTAAGAGTGTTTGAGCTATAACTAAGAATTCACCCACTCCACTCCAGAAAACCTTCCTAACAATTTAGAAATGCACTTTATCTCATGACCAGCATTGTGTTGGTCAGATTGGATGTGAAATAGCATTCGCTCCAGACAGCCTTATGTTCACTTTTTCCTGTCAATATAAATGCCATGCACACTTCCTGCCTTACAAAGTAAGACCCATCCTGAGGGACTTATACCAGGCTGAAACTGGTAATTGCCGTTGGCTGACGGCATCAGTCTGTACTGCAACGACACCTGTGGCCTTGATGACGTCATCACAATGTAGAATTGAAGACATGTGACAGTTCGCTAAGTTCGTATCTAACATTTCTATTGCAGCAACAACTGGTGAGGGGGAGACGTGAAAAACATTGACAAATAATTTGCATAGCTCTTACAGTCTTGGTTTCTTAGTTTTCTTTCTTCAGCGTTTTCTTATTTCATTTTGCATGTCGCTATTTATTTCCTTTCTTTCCGTAATTCTTCTTCTTTTTCTTCCTTTAATGTTTTCTTTATTCCACAGTGCAAACAAATGCGCATATACATATATTTGTGTCATGTCCATGTGTGCTTGTAGATAGATAGACATACGGACAAACAGACAGACAGACAGACAGACAGATAGATAGATAGATAGATAGATAGATAGATAGATAGATAGATAGATAGATAGATAGATAGATAGATAGATAGATAGATAGATAGATAGATAGATAGATAGATAGATAAATAGATAGATAGATGATAGATAGGTAGGTTGTTTTGATCATTCTTTTATCATATTCTTCTAAGACTTCCATTGCCTTTTATTATCAGTTCAAGGGAAATTACAAATTCCTAACATTATTTAAAACTGCTAAAATGTATTAGTTTATCATTTGAATTATCATACCACTAGAATTTAAATCTGAAGAAATCATTTCCTTTAGGACAAAATAAAAGCAAAAGACAATTAAAGAATATAATCTGAAGGCCGGGGTATGGGTGTGCTTAAATTTAATATGATTATTTGGATGTCTCTGCGGCCAATCACCTGATAAATTTTCACAAAGCACAAGTTAGTATGAAAACCTGACATAACATCTGACTCAGACAGGCAATTCAGGCGTATTGATAGAAAACGCGTTCAATCAGTTTATGTTTTAGCCCGGGTCGTATTGTTTGGTATATGCACAACCATCACTCCGCAATCATTCGTAAACTCTTCTAACAGATACACGGACTGACTGTAGGTGTACAAAGTAGGTTATGCATACACACACACACACACACACACACACACACACACATACACATATATACGTGCATACTGTGACAGGTACTTTCGATAAGAGAAGTTCCTCTTGATTTTTGAGGATTATATTATTTCATATCTATAATATAAAGCCCCTATCAATATGTGTTATTGGAATTTGGCATGGCAGCCTCCATACACCTGCATGCTACCCAATGTTAATCTTCGCAATACAGAAAGATAATTCAGATTAACACTGGCCTGACATATCTCCTGTAAACTCGTGATGGACAGACAAATTCAAAAGCCCTCTTCATGTGCGACTTCTCAATTATTACGTAATGCCCCCCCCCCCCCCCGCCACCACAAAAAAGTCTTTTCTTTCCCAAATATATATAACCCAGAAACAGTGGAATGTTTAACAAAAGAAATAGAAATGTATTAACAATAATACTTTATCTACATCCACTACTCAACATAATTATAGCATTTAATCAAATATAAAATATGGATACACAAAACACACACACACACACACACACACACACACACACACACACATATAGTCCAGTAATAGTCTAATTTGCTGTCCTGCTTAAGTAATAGAGTTCAGTTCGTTTGACAGCTGAATAATTAATGTCTTTTTACTGTTTCTTTCCTCAAAAAGACTAAATAGTCTTCTCAAAATATTCGTCCTTGACATAACATCACAAGAGAAGAGAAATGTTATTGAGATAGATCTATTTTAAGGTTTACATGACCTTGTGTACAATTTTGATTTTCTCTGCGCTTTTTGTGGCAGAATAAGAGTGACGTCATTGACGATTATTCAAACTCTCTTGCTAACCCCAGCATGTCACATCAAGGTCGGTGCTGAGGTGAAGGTTGAAATGACCGGGGAGGAAAAAACTGAATATTCTCCATGTAGAGTATAGAATTGGACGTGTGTTTTGTCGCACTCAATTCGTCGTGGCAACCTTTATTATAAAGCTTGTCCTTATTACTCTGCATGGGTTCGAACCTTGAACAATTGCTGTCCACCAGGGACCATAGGTACTGCGGGGGAACAGGATTGTGTCGAGATAAGGATATTCTACGCCACTCATGTTTTGGAACCGTCGCAGAAGACAGGTGTCCGTGAGCTATAGATTTTGGATTTTTGGAACCGTCGCAGAAGACAGGTGTCCATGAGCTATAGATTTTGGATTTGGGTAACCATTGCAGAAGACAGGTGTCCGTGAGCTAGAGATTTTGGATTTTGGAACCGTCGCAGAAGACAGTTGTCCATGAGCTACAATTTGTACTGTCGTCGAGGACAGCCGCCCAGGTTCTTCAGCAGAGATGCGAGTGTCTCAGCGTTAGACAACTTGGGACAAATATTGCCGTGTTTTCGTCGTCAAGTGTGTTTGTTCGTAGATGTCAGTGACTGTAACTTTTTGTGTTCACCAGTGCATCGACAATTCAACGTTATTTCAAACTAGTAAGTAGGAAAACTTTTCTTAGATGTGCATTACGTAGGTAGGATAGATATAATATAAACATTATCAGCAGTGAAATATAATTTTTACAAACATTTGTTGACATTATTATTAGTAAGAACATTTATTCTTTTTAAAAGTTAGCCCAAAGTATTTTGCCACTTGGTTTTGGCAGTAGTGGAGATGGTCATCACCGTTTATTACTTTATTTTATTTTATTGTTTATTTTTAGTTTATTCATCATTATCATATTTCTTTCATTTTTTTTCATCGCTCATTTTCCCCATCCCATGAATGTCGGGTGTAAACGTCTCGGAATGAATGACTAACACCGTGTGAAAGTTAAGCCCATTTTTCTTTATAATTAAATCCTTTGTAAACTCTTTTTCAAGAGTTGGGTTTTCTTTCTCTGTTTTGAAAGTGTGTGTTGATGCGGTTGTTTGTTTGTTCGTCCCGTGCGTCCCTCACACGACATCACACGCCTGCTCACACACACACACGCAGGCTTTTCACATTTTACCCCACACTCGGAATAAAGTTATCCCATCCCCCACAAGATTATTCGTGGTGTCTGAGTGTGAGAATGATCATCAACATCTGACCATTCGGTGTGATCCCGGCAAATCACGGCAACTGAGTCTGACCCCCACCCCCGACCCACCGAGGAGGAGAGAGGGGCCAGTAACAACCAGCAAGCACAAGAACGGCGGCCGTGACACACACAAATAAAATTACATTAATACGAACATGCACATGTGTGCACGTATGTCCATAACCACACATACATATTAATAGACATGATTGCATTCATACGCTGCACGCACACATGCCTACATATAAAATAATACAGATCTGTATACAAACACGCTCGCACATAAGCATACATATAATCTTTCTTACCTAAATAAATAGACAATAAATATGCACACATAGAGAAACTCATACTATGCATAAATAAATGTCACTTTATATTCATATAATGTTGCATGTTACAATTCAAATGACACTAGCCTATATAAGCATGTTACAAAATTGGTGAAATGTATTTGCATGTTACACTATAAATGATGTATGTGCATGTTACACTATAAATTATATATAACCATGTTACACTATAAATGATATATAACCATGTTACAATATAAATGATATATATCATTGCACAGCAGAGTTGGCAAGCTTGAATACGTACATAATATACATACTTCTTGAGGGATCAATGAAAATAAACACTCAGATTGACAATTTTATTAACTCTGTTGATTATATTTATTCATATTTGTCAATATGAAGAATAGCGGGTAGAGAGAGTAACCCGTGATGCAGTCATAATTCTATGAGTGCCAGTTTTGACAGTAATTAGATTTTGGTATTCATTTTTTCTTTCACAAATTCTTTCTTCCGTTTTGCTGTACAAGCCATACTACTTTTGTCTCCATGGTGAATGACGTTACAAGTATGGATGTATACGGGCCTAATGCTCATAACAATGTTACTCTTGCAAATCAATCAATAATGGTCGCGCAAACATCCCAGGCCGACTCATTTCAGTCAAGGTCACCACGACAGATAAAAGGCATGGAAAACTCTGATCATCTCTATTCAAAAAGCATATTTCAAAACTTTAATACATTTCTCGGTTTAAAGATAAAAAATAAGACGGCCATCTAACAACCAACCAAAGCAAATGCAATGGACAGATATTGATTAAAACATATCACCTTACTGCCAATCGTTTCTTGAGGATTAATATAAAATATATTTCAACGCAGACAACGGTAATGACAAACTAAAGGATAAAACGTTTTAACAGCCACACGAAGCCAATGAACACCTGGCTATAAACAAACGTTAAATAATAATTATGATAATAATTAATTAAATAAGAGCAAAACAAGTAGATCAGCACATATGTGAGTAGCATTTCATTAATTAAGGAGTAAGATCCTTAACAACACAAAACATGTCGTCAAAAATATTAGTTGTTTCGTTAATCAATAGCATCTTTAATAGCAAAACAAAAAAATGTCATGAACAATATTAGCAGTCTCATTAATTAGTAGCATCTTTAATAACAACACGCGTCATCAACGATATTTGTAGTCTCGTTAATCAATGCACCTTTAAAAGCAACACAAAACAGTATCATCAACAATATTACTAGTCTCGTTAATCAAGAACTTCTTTAATAGCAACACAAAAAAATGTCATCAACAATTGGTAGTCTCGTTAATCAATACTATCATTAAAACAACACAAATATGCCATCTGCGATATCAGTAGTGTTGATATAAATTTTAATACAACACAATGCTGTCATCAATGATACTTGTAGTCTCATTAATCAATAAAACCTTTGACATCAACACAAAACATTTCATCGAAAATATTATAGTCTTGTTAATCAATAACACTTTTAACAGTGTCACGAGAAAAGCATGGAGCCAAAATTATGTTTTTTATTTCACGATTACGCAAGCCAAGCATGGACTAAGGGGAATAACCCCTGTCAAAAACGCGATTTTGAGGGCACACACATGCCCAAACGCATAAATATAAATATGTAAACATTCATTTTGTTCACCAAGTTTCATTTAGTTTTACATAAGTGTGTAGACATAGTATACGTGTGCCATGTCATGCATATACACATTTAAGGAGGATTATATATATATATAGAATGAATGCAGTATATTCATAGATGTCCTTGGGTGTGTGTATACTTGTTGATGAGCCAAATAGATAATATTAGCCACTGCGCATTAGATTTTTGCCTAAGGTAGTGAAGTAAGTGCAATTATAAACGTGTGCATCAGCAAGACTAGATCACAAGGTGCAAATCTTCTAGAACCTTCTGGAATTCCCTAAGAAAGTATAAGAAAGGAGAACTGAAGGGTAGAAGAGAGAGAGAGTCAAAAATATCAGACAGTGCAAACTACAAACTACAGAAAGACTTTGAGATAGACACCATATGGCATTCAACACCTGTGACAATGTTGAATTCTCTCCATGATATATCAGACTTTGTCAGTAGTTAAACTAGGAACATCAAGAATGCAGTTCTTGTCAGAAGAGGTAGGAAGAAGATTCGAAGATTTTGATGAGAATGGAAATTTTGCATGAAGTCAGTAGCTTCATAAAGGGCAATATTTCATTCGATGAAAGCACGTGACAGTGCTGATTCGGGTCTTGGCCATCTACATGGAGACCAGAGAAATCAGCAGCAGTGTCATTGTTGGCATCAGCCAAAAAAGTGCTAGGTCTGTGTTGTGAGCGACACTGCAATTTGCATCATCCTTCTTCAAATCATCATTGTGAGCGATGCTACGATTTGTGTCATCCTTCTTCAAATCAACATTGTGAGCTGACACTACTACCTATGTCACTCCTCTTTCAACATTCACAGTTCTAAGTGTGTAGTTATAAAAGGCAAAAGCACACCTAGAATATTGTAGCAGATTTATAAGAATAAGAACATTTAATCATATTGTTACTGGGACAGATATCTATATTATTATTATATATGTAATACAAACTTGAATACAATAGTAAATCCACATCTATTTTGTTTATGAATTGTTTTTCATGTTAGTGGTGGGATTTACCCCACATAAGAATTTTGCATTTACTTTTATTTTCACTTTTTGAATTTCATCATTTTCATCTCCCCCTTCCCAAGAGTGCATGACATTAGATAGGTGTGTGACTGATTTAACCACTGTATGAAAGAGAAACGCCCTATTAGGTTAATAAAATCTAATTCACACTTTCTAAAAACTCGTTATTCACAATTTTCAAGAGGGGCGAAAGAGTTTGTATTTGTATTGTTTCGTTTCGTTTGTCTGTTTGTTCAGTACTCATTATCATCATATTCGCACACTTGCATGCACAGCCAATAAAACGTTCCTTTGCATGACAGAATAAAATGCAGGACCCACCCAACCACCAATGGAGTCTGTCTTGTGTCTTTTGTAAAATCTAAAAGACGATGTATTACTGGCACACGTCACGAGCTGCCCAGTCTTCGTTAGAGAGAGAAACACCGGCCGCGTTATAAATTAGCATCAGTAAACAACACCGTCTCAACTGTCCAAGATTGAATGCTTCAACTCCTTTATACATTCACTAAGGCTGCTCAGTCATCCCTATTATAATTATTATCTGTCCAACCTGATTAAGTGTCCAACCAGATAATGTGTCGAACCTGATTAAATGTACAATCCTATTAGTTTAACTACCCTGATTAAGTGTATACTCAGACCCTCTGTCGAACCCGATCATTGTCCAACCTAACTATATGTTCAATTTGATTAACTTGTCCACGTAGATTAATATTCCAGTGTGATAAAATGTTAAGCCTGATACATTCGTTTGTTCAACTTGATTAACTTGTCCACGTAGATTAATATTCCAATGTGATAAAATGTTAAGCCTGATACATTCGTTTGTTCAACTTGATTAACTTGTCCACGTAGATTAATATTCCAATGTGATAAAATGTTAAGCCTGATACATTCGTTTGTTCAACATGATTAACTTGTCCACGTAGATTAATATTCCAATGTGATAAAATGTTAAGCCTGATACATTCGTTTGTTCAACATGATTAACTTGTCCAAACAATGTCTCTATCCAGCCTGATAAACTATAATGTCATACTATCTGCAGAATCTATTAAATTGCCCAATCAATGTTTCTATACAACCTGATAAACTGTCACATCAAACAATTTGCGCAATCTATTAACTTGTCCAACCAATGTTTCTATCAGCCTAAAAAGCATCATATCACACTATCTGCCCAGTATGTTAATTTGTCCAACCAGTGTTTCTATCCAAACTGATAAACTGTCATATCACACTATCTGCCCAGTATGTTAATTTGTCCAACCAGTGTTTCTATCCAAACTGATAAACTGTCATATCGCACTATCTGCCCAGTCGGCCAACGCATATCTTTGCAGATTCTGGTGATAGTAAACCGTGAAGCAAAATGAAGAAGAAATTAAAGAGTATATGTATTTTGATGATTGACTAAAACTGAATCTACAAGCAAGACGAACTGTGTAAAGGATGACTTCACTCGAGTTGTAATGTTGGTCGAATTTACCAAAAATCTTATCCTCGCTGAACCATTCTGCATTAATTAATTATTTTCGTTGAAAACAAGGCAGCTGCTTTTGACATGCAAGCTTTTTATCCAATCAAATGCTTCCTTACTTCAGCCTACTGCTGACAAGGTTAAGACATTTCCTGCTGGAATATGATCGCTCCTAAATCAATCACGATTCTGCTGTCGTGTAACTTCAAACAGTCATGGTTCTTTGTCTCTTATCGGCATAATAAATTCAAAATAAAGCGGATTAACAACTTATTTTCAAATAATATATTAAATGCAAAACCTTGACGCTGATTTCATCTAATTAAATTGTTTTGAAAAACTAAAATGAGATACAAACTTTAGACAAAAGATGTAATATTAAAATAAACATGTAATCGTGAAAATAAATATAGTGTACAAAGAAGAGTAACGATCTATTACTTGTTACTTTCTAAGGGAAATAATTATGTGAAGGAAATGGGGAGAGAAGGCAATGAATGTAATTGTTCTACATTTTGCAGCTTACAATAATTAAATATGAATGATGTAAAAGATCTATCAAGGAAATTTCTCATAGACTCTTTATTTTATAAGGAAATTAATACCTGAATAATAAAGTCTCGCTAATCTTACAACAACAAAGAAAAATGTGAAAGAAAGATCAATTACCGCTTGAAACAGAACTTAGCACAAAAGCTGAATTTCTTTAAAGCTAAGGCAAAACTGACATTTTATTATTGATAGAATCAATTAATAGTATACATTAACACTGCTCTATTCAACAAATGTGAATATCTCTATTCGGGGTATCCAGACTTTGCTATACTATTTTATTATGTGATTTTTATAAATAACTCTATCGTGCTGATGACTGATATTTCACTAAATGTAATCTCTCTACTCGGTATCCAGACTTTGCCTATAATACTTTGTTATGTCGTTATTATCAAGCGCTACAATGCTCCCATACAACTGATGTTAGAAATTTGCCTATCCCTATTTCTTAACTTAATAATTACATTTTTGTTGCCAATAAACGTGACCTGACCTTCTGCACTGCTTATAATGATTTTATAAGTGTCTGAATTGGAGTAAACAACTCAGGTGGAGAATGTGCTAACTTGCTGATGCAATCCAAACCAGTTCCAAATGGATGAGAAGATTTTCTCACTAATAGTCTCACAGTTGTTCATAATAACTTCTTCCAATGGGGATAGAAGACTGAAAGTTACGTTGTTGAAGACGTTCTATATTCTAATCACTTTGTCTTTGACATAACTCAGGTCCGGTCATAAATGCAATCATTAGCTTATGGTAAGTTAACTGACATAAAGAAAGAATGAACTTAGAAATATTTCGTACATTTTTGCTATTGATCTATGATTTGAATTGGTGAATGCTTAAGTAATTATTTCTATGTTCAACAATTTGATTATGTTGTACATTATACTTGTAAATTTTGATTGATGCTATACTTCTTATACTGTGTGTGTAATGGGCTAATGAATATTGTTGCAGAAATTGTAAACTGAGAATGAGAATGAGTGTAGGAGAGAACAGAGTTTAGAGATGAATTATGCCTGAAATTTAGTGCTGCTTTAATTTGACTTTTGCAGAAATGAGCGAGCCTTTTGTATTGTAACCTTGTATCCACTTCAGAATGCAGTGACTACTGTAGTCTACCAGATCACGTTAGTATGTCTATAGAATGTTGTCGTTGAACTTATCAGTTAACGTGTTGCTGTAAGTTCATTCCTGTGGATTCTGTTCGAGTGAATACGATGGAAATTGAGGTTTGGGGATTTTGGTCTCGAAGTATTCACAAAAAACCTTTTAGAGCATTCATCATGGTGTGTTTGATTAGTGCACATTTAGATTCTAGAACACTCTACATGATGTGCTTTGATTGTGCATTAGACCTTCCAGACGATTTTCTATGGTGTGCTTTGTGAGCGAATCGAAGATTCTGCAACAGTTGTGTAATGTGCTTAGAAGGGGATGTTAGACCATCATCCGATAAGAAAGAAAGTTACTTGTTGCAAACTGCATGATTGTGAACACTGGCTAGTGACAGTTGCCATCATTGAAACGGTTATGTATATTGACTATAATTATCTCTATAAAACTCCACTCTCATTTCTATGACGAATTGAATCAATGAACTTGATTAATTTTTTTTTTAATTTGACTGCTGATGTCTATGCTAGGATAAACTGAATGTCTGGCCTTAATCAAGTATTGTTGTGAAGTGATGTAAATGTCAATGCTTTTCTGATTATATTCATTTGTTGTTGATTTGATTGTTGGTTTAATAAACTTATTGTTATATTTATTGACCTTCTTGACGGATTTCTATTACTCCTTTAGTAAGAAGTTTCCACCTGCAGAAACAGTATGCGTCAGTAATACGTCTTTCTTATTAGTGTGTAAAGAGTAGAGCTTTACAACATTATAATCCGCCAAGTGAGAGACATGTTGGTCTTGTGGGAGAATTATTAATAACTATAAATTAAGATTCTCGATTACTTGTAATTAGTTATGTGTTATTAATAAATAAATAATAATCATAACAAGTGAAGGGTGCCCAGAGGTGTCCCACTGCCACAGGGTGGTAAATGTGTATTCAATAGCTAGCGCTATAATGTCAACACACAACTGGTGTTAGAAAACCACTGCATTTGAAGAGAACCATCTACACCAGACGCTCTACACAACGATTGCTAACTTAACGTGCTAATGGTCTTCAATGCCTGAATCAGATAACGGCTACAGGACATTGTTTCTTATGTCCACAAAAATGACAGTAATTAAAGTATCCCAACATAGTATTCGTATGCATGGTTAGAGAGATACTGAACACTATATTATGCTCTATTCTAGCGTAGTAAGAGCTGCTATGTGCGCTACTGGGAGAGGGTACATTGTAAGAGAAATGTCCTATGCAGTATTGTACTGGTGTGCAGGTGCTAGCGAAGATTAATTACCAAGCATTGTCGGTGTAGCTTAAACACGCTCGTTACATAGTGCTCCAATGGCCTTTCACTACTAAATACGCCTATTATAGAGTACTGTAATGGCCTTTCACTACTAAATACGCCTATTATAGAGTGATTTAATGGAATTTAGCCACAACGTACGCCTATTATTGAGTACTGTAATGGCATTTAACTACTAAATACGCCCGTTATAGAGTGATTTAATGGAATTTAGCCACAACGTACGCCTATTATTGAGTACTGTAATGGCATTTAACTACTAAATACGCCTATTATAGAATGCTTTGATGGCATTTAGCTACAGAGTGTTTGTATGGCGTTTGATTAGTAAGCACGCCCATTATAGAGTGTTCTTATGACGTTTAGCTACTTAAAACGCCAACTATAGAGTGCTCTTATGATGTTTGGATACTTAAAACGCCAAGTATCGAGTGTTCTTATGACATTTAGTAACTAAGCACACATATAATTATCAATGTACATTTGACACTAATTCCTACGCACATATTAATTGCATGGTATCCATTATGTTTTCAATTACTAAGTTCGCATAGATAACATCTGCGCATTTTAGTATTTATTTGCTAATCACGTAACGATAATACTAGTGCACAGTAGGTATTTAACTGCTAATCACACACTAATTACACAATGCACAGTGGGTATTTAACTGCTAATCACACACTAATTACACAATGTACAGTGGGTATTTAACTGCTAATCACACACTAATTACACAATACACATGTGTTCATTTGCTATGCAACTTTCATTATACACTATATAATGTACATGCATCTTCTAAGCGTGCATCGTTAACAGTGTACACATTAGGTATTCAAATGCTACTCACACAAAGATTACACAAAAAACAATAAGTGTTCCATTGCCATACAAAAGTGTATATATAGACTGTACACATTAGGTATTCAAATGCTACTCACACAAAGATTACACAAAGAACAATAAGTGTTCCATTGCCATACAAAAGTGTATATATAGACTGTACACATTAGGTATTCAAATGCTACTCACACAAAGATTACACAAAGAACAATAGGTGTTCCATTGCCATACAAATACTCACACAAAGATTACACAAAAAACAATAAGTGTTCCATTGCCATACAAAAATGTATATATACACAGTACACATTTGAATTCAGTTCCTCACATATATTAATTACAGTAAGTGTTCGATCGATAGTAACTACATACATATTAATGGTGTTCAAGGCTAGGACAAATAGAACTAAATATAATGAATTATTGATGCTTAGCGATATGAAGCAAACTAAAATGTTCTATAAGTGGCTATGGTTAATAATTATGTTCTTTCGAAAGTGTTCGATTTGATTAGAATAATTTCAAAATTGTCCTTTCAAACATTTTCTGTTCCTTGTCCTGATTTCAATCTAGCAGCACACAATACAGACAATGCTTTCTTTGTAATTAATTATTAATCTTTTATCCGGTTGCGGAAGTTCGCGGTTGTTTTTTTTAACTTTAAAACAAAGAAAACAGACGGCAACACTTTTCTTGTTTTGTTTTTTTCCTCGTGCTCGCTCATCTTCAGATCAACAGAAGAAAGCGTTCTTCCCGGTTGGGCACACTTAATTTTCCCAAGGCATCATTCTCAACAAACTTTCACCTTCATTTCAACACAAGAGCAGCTAAATCATTTTGAATACAGACATTAGGATGATCTTATAAATATACTCAGCTTACACAATATCTTCATACAAGATACACACAAATATTTTACAAATATTCAATTATAATATGCAGATCATTCATAACTTGACGTCATCTGTTGAAAAATAAGTTAGTGTGTACGTGTATGGGGAGATTGTAAACAATGTTTTGAAATGTCAAGGGATCCAAAACATGCAATTATCTCCCCTACAGTGCATTCTCCACTACTAATCATACTTGTGTTTCCGCCGCCTGTTGGCTGGCTTCATGTTCAAAACTATGTCGGTCGATCGGTTTCAAGGAACAGGAAGTGCTTCCTTCTTACGCCTATTTCGCGCAAGACGTGGGTGGAGTGGGATTATGGGTAGGGTAGATAGATTAAAGTGATAATGAGTGGAGAAAGGATTAGGAGCGATCCGTATATTAAACTAGCATTTTTTCACTTTTATTTATAGATTTCATTATTTACTGTACTTGAATTTAGTGAAATATATAAGTTATTATATTTTCTGTAAGTTTTATTATTATTATTATTATTATTAAGAAGAAGAACAGGTAAAATTATCAGTAATGTTAGTTCACATTAGGGAGATACTCAAAAAACCATCATGCATCTTAATTGTATGTAGGTTCCATTCCGTGTGTGTGTGTGTGTGTAGGGGGGGTATTATTATTTTCTTTGTGCAATGGACGGACAAATATTTTTAACTTAGTTATACACATACCATTGCTTTCTAGAGGGGTTATGGATCCCTACTGTAGTTGCTGAATGTTGTTAATTGTAAAGTTGAGTAACTTATCTCTTTGTGTTCTTACTAATATATATTTTCAATAGCATGTTGTACTTTTAAGGGATTCTTTATATACATGTCATAGGCTGGTAGCGTGTTAATTTGCTGCCTAATGTAGTACTTTTCCTATCTGATTCCATTAATAAAATTAACAGAATTGTTTTCTTTCGACTTATTGGACTTCTTTTGTGCCAGTTTTCATAACTAATTCCGTCAAATTGCATTTATTTATTTTCTAAACGGTACGAACATTTCCTGCAGAGTGGCGAAATTACTTTTTTTTCGCAATCTAAGTCAAGTTCCATTTAAAATATAGTTTATCAACTTTTTCATTACCTGGTAAAATTGTGTATGCTAGTATGAGTATTATTCACTCAGGTTTCTTTTAAAATTTGATTTTTGTTCCAGACAGTGGAATGTTCGGTCTCTCTAAGGTAGCTACTAATGGGAGTGAGTCAATCAATAGCTATAAGACATTCAGTGTAAACAGGTTTGTTTTTCAATGATCAGAAGACATTCAATGTAAACAGGTTTGTTTTTCAATAGCTACAAGATATTCAGTGTAAACAGGTTTGTTTTTCAATGATCAGAAGACATTCAATGTAAACAGGTTTGTTTTTCAATAGCTACAAGATATTCAGTGTAAACAGGTTTGTTTATCAATGACTCCGACATTCAGTATACACAGGGTTTTTTTTCAATGCCCGGGCAACACCATTCAGAGTAGCTGCCCCTCCAGCCTTCAATATTGAAGTTTTGTCTGCAAGTCTGAGACTAATGCGCCAGCCATTAAATACCGTGGTCAATTGTGTACAGTATGTACTTTAGTGGGTCATTGAGTTCAAGATTTTTTTTTGTCTAGTTCTGATACTTTGCTTTTCATTAAACTATTTTGCCTATCGATCTCTCTTTGACATGGTAACTGCTACATCAGAGAGGCTGGCAAAAGAAGGTTAGGAAAGCTTTATACTTAATGTGTATGCTTAATATCAATTCTTTCTATGGCTAGCTGTTAAAGTTGAAGGAGATTTCGACCTGTGATTCCTTGAACAGTATAGTCGAAACAAAGTCATATTTAACTGCGCACTCCCAGCTGTAGTGCTGTTGTCAGAAGTCATTCATTCGGCTTGCTTGTAATTCAACATTTATTTTGACAGTTCTTTCTGTCATATTAAATTGCGCACTCCCGGCTATAGCGCTGATGTCAGAAAGAAATGGTTCGTGGAATTGCCAATAGTAACTTTTAGTGATTTGGACTGATTTTTTAGGGTTTTGTTAATATGCAGAAGCAAATAGGTTGCGAAAAGAAGTCTGTTTTTCCCAATGGCATGGTGCAAACTAAACATGATTTTAATATGGCTCCCCAAGCAGGTTTACTGACTGCTTTCATTAAGCTGAAATCTCTGTTTGCTGCTGTAATAGAATCATCGAAATTGCCTGTCGAGCAATAAATATTTTTAAAAATTAGCGTCAACGAAATTTAAATAGTTTGATTTTATTCATCATCTATTTTATTTAATTTGGAATGATATTTTGTTTTGGTAGTTTTTGGAGTATAATGCCCTGGTTTTAGTGGGTGCTATTTTCAATTACTTTTAGATTACAAAATTATTATTATTGCAAAATGTTATATTGTTGTTCTTTGATATTTCATTAGATCGTAGGGAGGGGTGCCTTTAGTAATAGTTTTACTTTGCTATTTCGTAGATAGATGATTAAATGTTCCAAAGCGTGTTGTTCTATAAATTGTCGAGGGTTGATCCAATCATTATCCAGAACTTTATTGAAATCAAGAACCATTTTTATATAGAGCAGCTGAGCTAATAAAACTGCCTTGCGGGACGCTAATTTTTATTCTGCAGTGTTGTTTTCTACTCTTATTGGAATTTATTTTTATTCTTCAAACAGAATTTTAGACAAGGAATATATTTCTTGTGATCCATTCAACCTTTTGTTAATTTAACAAACATGTAAATAAAAATACACTAAAATAACTTCCACTGATCATAAATACTGCATAAATTCCTTTATGAACGTTGTTACACTCCGCATTTTTTATAAAATGAGAAGTCTGGTTAAGGTCATTCAGATGGGTTGACAGAGAAATGTTTTGGAAATAACCGTTTAGTAAAGATGATATAATTTCTGCTCTATCACGATTACGTATTACGCACTTCATAAATGATAATTTCATAGGTTTTCCCTAAGTGTGAGGCGAGTGATGCAGGTGTGTGCTTATTTCCGTATGAGAATAACGTGTATCTCTTTCCATTTTCCAGAACATTCGCCTGTAGAACATTTGTTGTTGAGGAAGTCGACATTAGTTGCTAGATGACTGCTGTAGAATGTATATTCTTGAAGAAGTCAACATTAGTTGCTAGAAGACTTATGTAGAATATATATTCTTGAAGAAGTCAACATTAGTTGCTAGAAGACTTATGTAGAATATATATTCTTGAAGAAGTCGACATTGGTTGCTAGATGACTGATGTAGAATATATATTCTTGAAGAAGTCAACATTAGTTGCTAGAAGACCTATGTAGAATATATATTCTTGAAGAAGTCGACATTGGTTGCTAGATGACTGATGTAGAACGTATGTTGTTGCGAACAAGTAATCATTAGTTGTTGGTGGACTGATATGTCTTATTGATCAACTATAATTTACCAGTCAAGCCCTTGAATACTGTTTCCTGTTCTATTTTGTAGTACTATTAGTCATTAACTTATTATAATATCATTATTTAGGAGTGTGTTCTGATGTTAGTTAGACAGAGAGAGAGAGAGAGAGAGAGAGAGAGAGGTAGTGTGGTACATATTGGACATATGAAAATTAATAGATTTTATGTGATTGTTAAATCATATGAATGTGCAAATTGTGGCTTAATATGGTTACACGTTATATTTCAAATGAATGATAATTACTGGATCATGTTTAGTTACGGTTAATGCCCTTTATTTTGTAGTTAGTACACTTCATTGTGTAGTTAGTACACTTCATTGTGTAGTTAGTACACGTCATTGTGTAGATAGTACAGCTCGTTGTTTAGTTAGTACACCTCATTGTTTAGTTAGTACACCTCATTGTGTAGTTAGTACACCTCGTTGTTTAGTTAGTACACCTCATTGTTTAGTTAGTACACCTCATTGTTTAGTTAGTACACCTCATTGTTTAGTTATTAAAGTTCTTTGTGAATATAACATTGCACGTTACTGATGTATTTACTTGTTATTTATTAGTTTGTTGTTTATCTCTATGTTCTTTATTGCATGCATGATTGTTTAGAATCTACTTGTATTCTTTCGTTCCTAGTTTTCTATCTATCTATCTATCTATCTATCTATCTATCTATCTATCTATCTACATACGTACCTACCTACCTACCCTCCTACTTACCTACCTACCTATCTGTATCTATCTACCTATCTACCTACCTTACTACCTACCTACCTACCTACCTACCTATCTATCTACCTACCTTCCTACCTACCTACCTACCTATCTGTCTATCTATCTACCTTTCTACCTACCTACCTATCTATCTATCTATCTATCTATCTATCTATCTATCTACGTATCTATCTTTACATTTTAGAAAGGTGGTTATGAAGATTTGTTTGTATTGTCTACAGTCTCTAATACAACAGCCACATTCAAATATCAAATCAATATAATAGAAAAAGGAGCATGTCTTGGTGACCTGGATCAGCTTCAAGTAAATAATTAATAATTCACTGATTAAAATATTATTTGGAAACTCTTACAATTCTTTCTACATCCCTCACCTGCATCCCCGACACACGACTTTAATCGTTTCCTCGAAGAGAACGTTGACTTTGAAAATTGACTTTTAATCTCGTGTCACATTTCAATGTAATGATATTAACAGTTCACCTGAAATTCACTATTCACACAACTTATTTTCTACAAAGACTTTATTGTAAATAACTGATGTTGTTAGAAAGTGTTTTGTTAATAATTTACTGTGTCTAAAGGGGTTGTATTATGGAGTCAAATCAGATACATCACTTTTACAAATCAGCTCTCAAAACAATAAATAAATAACTTTGAACACCAACAAACGGATCAATGCTTGCAGTACCAAGCATGCAAATTAGCAGAACAGCAGCAGGATTTATGTAGAAAGAACAACTACTTTAATACATGTCATAACATCAAGAATACTGAAAAGAAAAAATTGTTATAATAAACAATGGAAGCACAAACTGCCAAATTTTAATCTGCAAAACTTGAGCTCCTGTAACCCCACCACATAGGGTGCGCATCAGGTTTGATTACTCTCTTGAGCTTGTAATGACTTCCGCCACACGCACCTCCGCCTGCTAAGCCTCCACGAGAAACCGGCTAGCTATTAAACCATGGCAATCCCTTCTTCAAGATTAGGATCAGTCCAGTGTATCACGATTCAATTTTATATCGACTTGGTGTGGCCTGTCTGGACTTTGGTGGGTGATTTTGCCGATCGATTGCAATTGCGGCTGCCTGGCGCGCATTGACTTCTGGGCAAACTCCATGCTCCGAACTGACAAGCTGTTTAGTCTCTTTGACGTCATTCGAAATAACTTCGGACACGTAAAGCCTGCGCTTCCGGTTGTCCGGAGGTCGGATGTGTGCATTGACCCCAAAAATGCAGGGCATGGCTACAATTGGAAGCTGCTGAGATGACGTATTTGTTAGTGTAATTCTGTGGTTCTTACTGTTTCGCTTGTATGGGTTACTATACAAGTCTGCATGTTGTTTTATTTATTCTCTATTTCTTCATTTTTCGCTCGTGTTATTCATCGAAATGTGTAAACGCATTAGAAGAAGAAAGTGTTTCATAGAAAATAGTTAGAATTCATTTGAAATATTTTTGATTGTAATCGTACTTTGTTTGAGCATACATGTTTGTTCTAGTCTCTGAAGATCATTGTTTTTATTGGAGGATTGTGACGTGTTCGTAGTGTGAGGTCGACTACAACACATGTTGTTGACTCTCTCGCTCTTCCCGTATTACTCATTTCTCTCATCCCTCTCTCTTTTGACTCTGTCTGTCTGCATTCATGTTTGTCTGTCTCTCTCTTGCACTCCGTCACTTTAGGCACGAGGACAAACACTGATGATATTATTGGATGTACATCATGTTAACAGAAAGTCAAATGGATAAATGTTTCGCTCTCATTAACACTCAATCATACCCAAGCAAGTATGGGCAGTGGTTAAATAAACAGTTCTGATGACGTAATTATGACGTACTAAGAAGAAAACTTGTAAACTGAGATATATAAATTACCAGAGGACAAAATAATATTAACAGCTCACACAACAGATTGATACTTACTTATTTAAATAAGTGTATTGTTAAAAGTTCATAGCTCTTGATTAGTACATGCAAGTACTTTAATGATTTTGTACTTTCCAAAGCAAATCACTGTAAGAGATGGTAACATCTTCTTTGGCGATGATTTATGTACAACTGTAACTCTTCTAGACAATATATTTCATTTTTGTTATGAGCCTGTACTCCCCAAACGTATCACTACTTAAGAGGGCAAAATGTTCTTTCGTGATAGTAACCATACAACTGTGATTCTTCTAGTACAGATAGTGACAGGAAAACTTCAAGCAGTACGGATAGTGACAGGAAAACTTCAAAGCAGTACAGATAGTGACAGGAAAACTTCAAAGTAGTACGGATGGTGACAGGAAAACTTCAAAGCAGTACAGATAGTGACAGGAAAACTTCAAAGTAGTACGGATGGTGACAGGAAAACTTCAAAGCAGTACAGATAGTGACAAGAAAATTTGAACATAAGCACGAGACAGCAGCAAACTGACGTGAGTGTTCTTCCAGTTTACATGTGACAAAGAAAATAACTCAATGAGTATGAAAGTATTTTCCTCACGAAAGTAAATTGATGAGTTAGTGATTTGTTTGTCAGCAATTTCCGTTTTTTCTATATCTTTTTTCTCCATTTATTTATTTGCTCGTTTGTTTGTTTACTTTCATTATATGACTGGGAGTAGTACAATCTGGACATCTATATTGTGCAGCCAAACAAATTACTATTACTACTACTGTTACAACTACTACTTCTACTACTGCTACTGTTACTACTGATTTTACTGGAGAAATATTAAATAAATTTGAATATTTAGCTTTCAATCATCTATTTTAAAATCTGTTTATCAAATGTTGTTTAGTCCAAACTACGCTATAATTGGAAATACATTATCTGGCATCATTCAAGTCCTTTCACGAGAACACATTCAGGGGACATAACTTCTAGCCAAAACAACCACCGCTAACAGGAAAGTGTAATGTGAAGGGCACTCCCCGGGCTGAAATAAAAAATCTGTGGCATATGTTCAAAATATAGCACAGTTGTTCCGACAAACACCGACAAATTCAATGAAAAATACAGAATAACTGAACGCCAGCAGATGGAAGAGTAAAAAAGAAATCTATATTATAAAACATAGTCTGCACTGAAGGGTCCATGGGTTCGTTGACTGCAATGTGACGTGTAATTGTGTGTCCTTATACTATCCGTGACGTCAGAGGCTACACTTCTAAAACGTATATGACGCAGTTCAATAGACAGCTGGACTTTAAAAAAACAATCTTCATGTGTTCAGAAACATTAACATCTTAGAAAGCAAAAGTCAGAAATCATCTTTGCTCTACTATTGTTCCGTGTTAAAGATTTGTTAAACAAGCGAACACTTTTATCATGTGAGCGTTTATCTCAGTCAATTCGAGGCACTGCCAATGACCAACCAAAACAAAAATCATGTCATAATTGTCATAATGTAGCATCACTTCAAAAGCAGACCTGGTGATGACTTGTCATCTGATTATGGGTCAATAATTCAATCTACTATATAACTATGACAAATAAAAACTATTTTTTTTATTATTCTGCGCAGTGTTAGTGTCATCAGCGTTGTAGCGTTGTTCACTCATTTAAACCTCGTAATGAGAGGCGCTCACGCTGATTAAAACAAATTCAAATGTATCAGTTCATCTAATGAATGTGTGACGGCACGCCACTCCGTTAATGATTATGATAATTATCATTAATTAATCTTTCATAACCAATTTCAAGTGGTGAGAATCTTTATTTTATTAATGATCCCCCAACAATCACCACTCGTCTCTCACTTGGCGGATTTGCGGGCGCGCTGTAAACGTTTTCTCTCTTCCACAACATAAACAACATATAAAGTCACATAATATTTCTGTAGGTGGAACATTTCTTACTAAAGGAGAAGATAAATCCGAATTGATTCTATATTTAGCGAGCCCCCACTTTCTTCTCCAGCATAAGATTATCAATAAGCGTAAAAAGATCAATAAATTTATTAAATGAACAATCAAATGTACATATGACAATTACAATGAAATAGATTACTTGACATCAATATTCCACAAACTCACATTCAGATAATATCTGTTTCACAGTCTTATATATAAAATATAATTACAATTCAACAATAGATATCACAGGTTAGTCATATCAGAGAATAGAAATGGAGTTATTAAAGGTAGGTAATTTAAAGTCTTTTTTTTTTTTACATGACCTGGATTAAAAATAACTTTAGTAGTCTTCATCTTCACTTACTTTTGCAACAATGTAATTATGGATCGTCTTGTCAATCTCCTAAGTTACTGTGATTATGGAATGTCATCATTTGGTCAATCATTACGCAACATATTGCCAATGACCATAAGCTTGATTTTAAAAATAATAAGATGTCACGCCATTCGCCATGGGCTAGTCTGATGAAAAAAGCACAATTCTAATGCCATTATGACTTTTTTTAATCAGTGTCGTGTCAGTCACCATAGACAATTCAAGTTTTAGAATGTCGTGTCAATCATCACAGGCATTTCTAGTTTTGGAATGTCATGTCAGTCTCTGTGAGCTATGTCAGTGATCACACATCATCATTTTAATCACCAAAAACCTTAATAACTATGGTGTCATGTCAGTCCCTATAAAGTATAATGATTATAGAATGCCTCCTTTGTCACTATAAGATTATGGATCATCTGCTTGAAAGAACAGACATGGTGGGGAGAGTGCTGAAGTTCGTCCAAGAATATAACTGTGCATCAGTGTTTCCATGCACGTGGCAGGAAACGTGTTGACATGGCGTGGTGCTTCCTAAACAACATTCTGCTAAGATGTCCCGTGATTGGATCAATCAAAGTCCCTTGCCCTATTCATCGGCGTTTATAACTTTACTGTACCAGTACGTGTATGGAGCTATAAAAGTCTGCTATCTCTCAATGAGTCTTTAGATTTTCTATAGCTGTTTTGTAGTTCTTCAAGGAGTACTAGTCAGAGAGAGGCTTCGTTTCATTTAATACGCTACTCCTGCCTAGAGTGACACTAGTCGATGAAGCGCGATTAAAGATAAAACAAAAAAATCAAATATAGGCAAACGAAACCACAGAGATAAATGGTGGGTAGACGGGGCTAACGAAACCACAGAGATAAATGGTGGGTAGACGGGGCAAACGAAACCACAGAGATAAATGGTGGGTAGACGGGGCAAACGAAACCACAGAGATAAATGGTGGGTAGACGGGCTTCTAAGTGCGTACGTTACTCAGAAGGCGTGAAGATGAACATCAAGCCAGGTAAATGGCTGGACTGTGATATTAAATATCTCTTTCTTTTTGCGCAGGAACTACCGTCATTAAGGAACAAATACTAAATCAAAGCACACTTTGCTTCCACTTTGGAGTCACACGCCCTTTCAACCTTGACGCAGACCTGTAAGTAAATATATCCAAGCTGACCACGTGCATGCATGAAAGTTGGATGTCTGTCATCCACTTGAAGTCATCATCTTTAGGCTCTATGACAGACATGCCACTTAGAAATGATTATTATTATTAATTAATCTTTCATAACTAATTACAAGTTATGAGAATCTTATTTTATTTTATTAATAATCCTCCAGCAGACACCACTCGTCTCTCTCTCTCTCTCTTTCTCTCTCTCTCCCTCCCTCTCACGTGGCGGATATTTTAGTGCTGTAAATGTTTTCTCTATTCTACAACATAAAACAATGTTTACGGTCACATAATGTTTCTGTTAGTGGAAAACTTCTTACTAAAGGAGAAGATAAATCCGATATTAAATCTATATTTAATGAGCCCCCATCCACCCACTTTTTTCTCCAACATAAGATTATCAATATGCATAAGAAGTTCAATAAATTTATTAAATAAACAATCAAATATACATATGACAATTACAATGAAATAGGTTACTTTACAGAAATATTCCATGAACTCACGTTTGGATAATTTTATGTTACACAGTCTCTCTTTGTATGAAGAAATGTAATTACAGTTCAACAATAGTCAATACAAATTGCAGGTTAGTCCTATCAGAGAATAGAAATGGAGTTATTAAAGGTAGGTTAATATAATCTTTTATATTACCTGGATTAATCACTGCTATGTCAGTCCTTCACTTGCTTTTGCAACAATGTCACAATATACGCATGTCAAAATGTGTCTCCTGCCACACACATGAAAACATTGATGCGCACTTTCCTCTTGAACCACTTGAGTGCTCTGCTCACAGTGTCCATTCCTTTCAAGCAGAACATGATCACAATAATTATGTAACTTCAATGTGCTAGAATTTTCCATAATGTACCCATCAAATATGTGCAGCATACTTCTTGACAGCTAACACTCCACAATAGACGTTTACCACATCTTCCCAGTCACTCAGGTTTCAACTGGTGAACACATAGACTTGAACCTGAAGCTTGAAACTCAAGACTCAAAGGGTGAAACTCAAAGGTCCAAAGGCCACTTGCTCACTCTAAAATATAATTAATGAGCAACTTAAGTTTCCTGTTCATCACAATATAACTCCATTCTATCTTATATCCCATTCTCAACTTACAATTTCCTGCAACAGTATTTATTAACCTGATACACACATGGTAAAATAAATACAGCATATCAAGCAATGTCAAGTGTTAACACACTACATGTGTGCAGGTTAGTTCAAACATGTGTAGAAATAAAAGTCCATAGTCCATCTCTACATAAACACAAGTATAACATGTCAAAAATAAAAATTGCATGAAATATTCCTTAATCCATTCTCTCTCAATTAGTCAGTTTTAACTCATCATCAAGCTAATGACTGCTTTTCAAAGCTGGACTTTCTCCATTGCCTCTCAAATTCAAAGTGATCAGAGAACATATTTTTTTTTACAGCAAGTAACTTTTTAATCTCAGCCCATTGGCTGGTCTCGTTCATGTAAATCATGATCATTGGATAATAGAAAACTACTAATTCAGTTTACATTACGTCAACAATCTAGAATATTCTTGATTCAAGCTGTTTACTTGAACTCAGACACGTCCAGAAATAACACCATAAGGAGTGCCCACGGTCGGATTACAATTTAGCAATTTATATAACAATTTAAATTTAAAAATAGTGAGAGGCAAATTTACTCTATCAAAGCAGCATACATTAATCATCATTTATTCCTGTCCCACCGGAGTTAGATGTGAAAACATGATGCAAAATAATACATTTGATATGGTCCTTGATGACACTGGAGGTATGCTTTAAAATATAACTATTAAATTCATAACAGTGTGCTTTAACACAATGAAATCGATGCATCCACCACGATGCTGTTAATTAGTTTTGTTTTCACAAAGATCTCCTACTCACGGTGTCCTCACAATGAACTTTATTATCAGGCTTAAAGCACTTGTTTATAACCCAAATTAACACGACGATTATATTTTTTAAATGCATACTTTGCTGATACATGTCTTTTTTTTTAGCCATTTTGGATTTTAGAAGCCTTTAATATTAGATGAAGCATTTAACAAATTATAGATTTTTTACTTTTTATTTTTTTAGGAAGAATTAGTTATCAGTCGATGTTAAGGCATTCGTGTAGCTATTCTGAAAGATTTTTCAGATATGATGGAGATGATTATTTATATTTTAGATATTAGAATATCAATACGAAGAAAGAAAGAAAGAAAGAAAGAAAGAAAGAAAGAAAGAAAGAAAGAAAGAAAGAAAGAAAGAAAGAAAGAAAGAAAGAAAGAAAGAAAGAAAGAAAGAAAGAAGCAAACAAACAAACAAACAAAGAAAAAAGAAAGAAAGGAACAAAGAAACAAAGAAAAAAAAGAAAGAAAGAAAGAAAGAAAGAAAGAAAGAAAGAAAGAAAGAAAGAAAGAAAGATAGACAGACAGACAGAAAGAAAGAAACAAACAAACAAACAAACAAAGAAAAAAAAGAAAGAAAGAAAGAAAGAAACAATGAAACAAACAAACAAACAAACAAAGCAAGAAAGAAAGAAAGAAAGAAAGAAAGAAAGAAATGTATTTGGTGGGTGTTTGAAAGTGTGTGTATGAGTGCGTGTGTGCGTGCGTGAATGTATATGAGAGCGATGCAACACTTCAGTAAAAAAAATGTAAAGACTGAAAACTTGTTCTCTCGACCAGAGAATTAATTACTAACTACTTAATGCAGGGTCGACAACCCTCCTTCCTCTCTATCGTATGTGCGGTGAAAATTTAATGATCGATGGAAGCGTCTTTAAGGTCATTGAACCCTCATTATATATTCTGGTGTGGTAACAGGCAGTCTTTAAATAGTATTTCTCTTTCTCCCTCCACCTATCTATCACTCTTTCTGTCTGTCTGTCTATCTATCTGTCTATCTATCTATTTATCTATCTATATATCTATCTGTGTGTCGGTATGTCCTTCTGTCTGTCTATCTATGCATGTGTAACACCAACGCCACTTAGTTTATGATTATGATTAATTAATTAATTATTCATACTGATAACAAGTGATGATAATCTTAATTTATATTATTAATAATTCTCCAGCAGACATTACTCGTCTCTCTCACTTGGGGGATATGTAGGCACTGTAAACGTTTTCTCCCTTCCACAACATTAAGACATTTACCATCACACAATAGTCCGTAAGTGGAAAACTTACTGAAGAAGACAAATCCGTATTTAATATATATTTAGCGAGCCCCCATCCACCCATTTTCTTCTCCAATATAAGATTATCAATATGTGTGAGAAGGTCAATTAATTTAAGAATAACTTTATTAAATCAACAATCACATATACATATGACAAATACAATGAAAAAGATTACTTGACATCAATATTTCCATGAAACCACAATCACATAATTTCTGTACAAAACACCATCTTATATCTTAAAATACAATTAATCAACAGTGCCAATACAAATCACTGGATAGTTCTAATCAGAGAACAGAAATTGAGTTATTATTGATAGCGATAATAGTTTTACATAACCTGAATTAAGCCTTGTGCTCTTTTGCAACAATGTCACAAGTCTATTGTCCTTGTCTGTGATCATTGTTAAGCTGTGTTTACGAAGAGGCAAGTACATGTACAATATACCGAACAATAATACTGTTTACAGTTTAGGCTTGCTCGGTAAAACACCTGCAAATTGAGCCAGATGATTTTATATAGTGCTGTTAAATCTGTACATGTAATTTGAAGAGGCTGAACGGTAAGAATAAAATGGGGTCCACAAGCTTGTTTGTGGGTCCTCGATATATCGAGGCTCCTAATATCGAGACAACAGTGTGCTTGAATATGATTATATATAATATATTTTCGGCCGTGTTAAATGTGTAATCATTCATTTTACTATTGCTTTGTATTACTTCTAAAAATAATTACAGTATATTTTCATTTATATAGTAAATGTATTATTTCATTCTGCCTTAAGTTTAAAATTACTTTTATATACATGTTTATAAGTGAATAATATGGGGTTGCTGACACCTTTACAAACATGCACGCTGAAAGCGGATGCTTGCACATTACAGTGCGAACAAACATTAAAGTCGTCTTTAAAAGAAACATGACCCATTATTCTCAGAAGCCAGAGTGAATTACGATCGATAAAAGGAAGAATGACATCTCCACAGAAAGGCTGGTTTTGTTGTCTTTTAATGGGGGCGACCGGGCATCAACGGCCTTTAAAATGCTGTTCTTGATACGTCAGCCCTTCTTTCCCCTTGTCAGCTTTTTCTTGCATCGGAAGTGACGTTTCGAATACAATTAATGTTGCGTCTGATGGAGTGCGTGAAAGTCAGTGAGATCTGAAGACTGTTCGTCGCATTACTTCAGACTTCTGTCCGAGATGTTGTTAATACCAAATATAGAATAAGTTCACGTGACTTATCTCTGGCGTCCAGTATATGCACTAATACGCAATGTGTGTGTATAGATTTCTCAAATAGCCAATCACATTCCTGGGGGGTTGTTAGGTCTCTGGGATGTAAGAGTTCAGGGGAAAATTAATGTAATGAAATATAATAACTGTGGACCCACAGAAAATCGTATTACTAATGGATATAAAATGTCAGCCATTCTCTTTCGGCACTGCTGATCATCAAAGTAAATTTTAAATCGAAACTTAAGCTTGAACACCTTACTCTGTGTTGAGGGGTAAATTTGATTATCCCTGTTTCTATACTTAATAATTATATCTTTGTTGCCAATATTAACGTTATCCGACCTTGGGCACTGCTTATGATGATATTTTTGGAGTAAACAACTCAAGTGAAGAATGTGCTAGAAACCTCCTGATGTAATCTAAACCATTTTTAAGATGATGAATAGTTTTTATTATCCAATATTTAGATTTACAAGAACGAGGCCAGTCAATGGGCTGAGATAAAAGTTAATCTGTTAAAAATAATTTATTTTCTAATCACTTTGAATTTGGTGTGACAAAAGTCCAGTCATGAAAGGCGGCCGTTAGCTTAATGGTGAGTTAACTGACTGGTTGGGAGAGAATGGACTGAAGAAATAGTTCGTGCATTTTACTAGTGATATATTATAGTTGCATTTTACGTAGAGATGTAGAGATGTATTATGTGAGTAGACTATTATTTCTACAATTTGTGAACTATGATGTTTGTATGTATTATGCTAAACACTTGACACCGTTTCTAGTGAATATGTTCATAAAATTGTTAGGTTGTATTTATACTGCCCTTATCGGGCTAAGAAATACTGTTGCAGGAAACTTTAAGTTGAGACTGGAATGTAAGAAAGAATATAGTTAGAGATGAATAATCTGGAAACTTAGTGTTTGTTCCCTGATTATATTTTACATGCAAGAAGCAGCCGTTTTGTTTTACCAGAATCTCCTGGTTTACTGATTTATAAACCTTTATTACCATGGTGGATTCAAGAAGTCTCTACCCCTAGTGTATAAGTGTAAAGATACACAACACTCTGTTGATGTATAGTGGCAAGGTACAAGGAAGTTACTGGAAATTGCTACATTGTTATTCTACTTGAGGGAACTAATATAGCAAAGGAGTTCCCAGATCAGTCTCATGAGAACAGAGGCAGACTGAACATTCTACAGAATGCTAATGGACACATGAAACTGACAATTCTATTGTGACAATAAACTTGTGATTTTGTTATGAAAGCACTGGTGAGAAAAAATATTGTGATATTGTCTGGACAAGGTTAGGTGCAAACTATTATCATTTATTTCTCTATAACTCCATTTCTGTTCTCTGATGAGAATTATCCTGTGATTTATATTGACACTAATCTGTTGAATTTTGTGTTAGGATATAAGACTGTATAGACATTGAAATTATTCGAATGTTTGATGGAAATATAGATGTCAAGTAATCTTTTCATTGTATTTGTTATATATACATTTGATTGTAGATTTAATAAATTTATTATTAAATTTATTGACCTTCTTACGCATATTAATAAACATATGTTGGAGAGATAGTGGGTGGATAGGGGACTCGCTAAAAATAGATTAAAGACGGATTTATCTTCTTTGGTAAGACGTTTTCCATCTATGAAAATATTGTGTGACAATAAATGTTTGTCTTTAATTTTGTGGAAAAGAGAAAACGCATATCCTCCAAGCGAGAGAGATGAGTGGTGTCTTCTGAAGAATTATTAATAACGTCAATTAAGATTATCATCGCTTGTAATTAGCTATGGTTGATTATTATTAATAATAATCATAACCAATAACGAGGGTGGATTTGTGTTACAGTAACTAACTTTGATCATTAGTTATCTCTGTGGGTTAATAACTAACTTTGATCAGTATTATCTCTGTGGATTAATAACAAACTTTGATCAGTAGTTATCTCTGTGGGTTAATAACTAACTTTGATCAGTAGTTATCTCTGTGGGTTAATAACAAACTGTGATCAGTAGTTATCTCTGTGGGTTAATAACAAACTGTGATCAGTAGTTATCTCTGTGGGTTAATAACTAACTTTGATCAGTAGTTATCTCTGTGGGTTAATAACAAACTGTGATCTGTATTTAACTGTGGACTAGTAGGCAAGTAACTGTGATCTGTTGTTTCCTCTGTAAGTTAATAGATACTTTTGATCCATATTTTACTGTGTGGGTTAGTAGATAACTATAGTTAAATCGGGTACTAACTGGAATCCGAAAAAAACAGTTTTGTTTTAACTGAGTTTGAGAAAATACATCCTGACATAAAAAAGGACATGTTTACCATTTAAATGGGTTGTTTCCTCGTGAAGAAAGTATATAAAGGGCTCTTTGTTCGTAATGCCAACCTGTTTGCAGTAAACCATTTTCTTTTCCATAAAGATGATCTGTTTGCCTCGAGGTCTGTTTGTTGAAAAAGACACCCCGTGTGTTAATTACGACAGCTTGTTTTTGCATGTATCGTTATTCATGGAGAACTTATTCATGGAGAGCTTATTCATGGAGAACTTCAAGGAGAGCTTATTCATGGAGAGCTTATATGGAGAGCTTCAAGGAGAGCTTATTCATGGAGAGCTTCAAGGAGAGCTTATTCATGGAGAGCTTATTCAAGGAGAGCTTATTTAGAGGCCCGTTTATTCACAGCCTCAGTCACCCTCTTTGCTCTCCTCTTGTTTTTTCGTTACAAGCCTTTTGAGTACAAAGACGTACTTATAAGGAGCTACTCTGTTCAAACACCACATAAGTAGTAACAAATAATTGAAGATTACGCAAACACGTCAAGACACTTGTTGAACCACTGAGGAGAATTGTCTTTGTATTTAGCAAACTTGAGACTCGGAATTTCAACTTTAATAAAAAGTTGATTAGAAAGTGCTGACAATTCATTTCATGAGCTTTGCAACCACTTTAAGATATAATAAAACGAACTAGTTCGATGGCTCCTTAGTTAGTTTTCATAAATCTAATTGACATTACTATTCTCCTCCTGAAAGCATTGGAATGACAAATACTTGAGAGTTGTAGGATTGCTCTGAGAGTATCTTTTGCGCAGGATAAATCTGTGACGCTGTGAAAGACTTTAAGAAAGTTGAGGTTAATTATTTCTGTAATGTTATTAAACGATCACCTCTATATTAGTTAGTGTGTGAATAACTAGGCCTGTTTCACTCACAATGTATGTATCGCTATTGCACTATTCACACACGTAGTAAGAATTTCAGCTAAAGTCTGTTACATGTCGATGTGGAGCTCATCTTAGGTTACATTTGAGGTTACACCTATATTGGTCATGATCAGTTATAAAGCAGTCTGACAGCATGTATAATAAGCAGATTAATTTTACAGGAATTTTCTGTCACAACTATTTGTTTCATTCGATGTACAGCTGTTTTGTTTTTGTATTTGCTTGTTTGTTTGTATGCTGGGTGAGTGAGTTTAAAGAATGCTATAGCTAAATAGCAAATTAGTGCGTGAACAAAGGTGCCCATATTTGTTTTGTTTGTTCAAATGAGTGGAATTTATCATCGCCTGATGTGTTGTTAGCATGCCAACTTTATCCCTTGTGAATCAAGAGAACAATACAGAGTTTGCTTTATAACGAGCTTGTACGAAATCTAAAGGCTCGCACTGAAACCTAATCCTGCTTTTACACTGCATTGTTCTCTCCATGCAAACTAGAAATTCCACGCAAGAGCACGTTATCTTGGAGTCAGTATCAGTCAATCTTCCGAGTAAAAGCGACAAGCGGATAACGGATAGCCTTAGCTAGCAGTCATGGGACTGCAATTTGCATAGCAATAAGAAAACCAGTAATTACGATTTGCAAAGAAAGAAAAAAGAAAGAAAGAAAGAAAGAAAGAAACAAACAAACAAACAAAGAAACAAAGAAACAAAGAAAGAAACAAACAAACAAACAAAGAAACAAAGAAACAAAGAAACAAAGAAAGAAAGAAACAAAGAAACAAAGAAACAAAGAAAGAAACAAAAGAAAGAAACAAAGAAAGAAACAAAGAAAGAAAGAAACAAAGAAACAAAGAAAGAATGAAAGAAAGAAAGAAAAAAAAAGGGAAATAGATATGTACGTTTTCTTAATTAGAAAGTTTATTTTTTCGTTCTCATTAACTCTTTATTAGGTGTCTGGGATTGAAAAGTGTGGTTGTGGAGATAGGAATTGATGTTCATGACACGTTTCTCTGACATTCCTGGAAGGAATTTGCATGAAATGTTATATTCATTTTACTTTTCTCCTTTTATTTCTATATATCAGGAATGGAAAATTAATTTCAAAGTCCAACAAGTCTCAAATAGTAATGCTTGAGATGGTCAAATAAGTCTGGTCAATCTTTTCAACTAGTAACTTGTGTGTTTGAAGAGTGTTGATAAATATTGTGCGAGGGAGTAATGGTTTATTATGAATTATGTCCTCATTACTGGTGTAAGTTTAGGTGTTTCATTGCTTTACTTTGGAAAATCGGTCACGGCCCAACTTTTTAAAACGGTATGATTTTCAGGTTAAACCCTAAGCCTCTCTAATCTCGCCCGGCTTCTTTTGCATGACGCCTGTGTTTCACAAGTTTATCAGCTGGTAATTCTTGGCATGTAACAAAGATTCTGCAGATGTGAATGATATTGGAACCCAGCTGCCGTAGTTTCGTGCCACATGTCAGATCTCACCGACATAAAAAAAAAATCGTCCTTACGTGCCATTCAGTAATTATTTCTTGATCTTCGCTGATAATTGTTGCACTAAAGAAGTGTTATTACAAGTCAGTTGAAAGTGCAAAATATCGTCCGCTCTCTCTCTTCTCTATGATTCAGTGTATTTATCTGTCCATCTCTCTTCTTGTCTCTCTCTTCCCCTCTCTCCTTCTCTCTCTCTCTCCCTCCTCTTTATGTTCCTCTCTTCCATCTCTCTCCCTTCTCTCTCTCTCCCCTTTCCCTCTTTCTCCCCCCTTCCCTCTCTCTCTCCCCTTTCCCTTTCTCCTTCACTCACTCTCTCCCTCCCCTCTCTCCCCCGCTCTCTCTCCCTCCTTATCTCTCCACCCTTTCTACCCCTCGCCCACTCACTCTCCCTCTCTCTCCCTTAACCTCTCTCCATCCCTATCTCCCACTCTCCCTCACTTTATCTCCCTTTCCCCTCCATTTCTCTCCTTTCCTCTCTCTCCCTCTCCCTCTTCCTTTCTCCTTCTTCTTCCTTTATCTCTCTCTCTCTCCCCTCTCTCTCTCCCTCTCTCTTTCTCTCTCTCTCTTAATGGAAGCTGTTTTACTATTGGGCAGAAAAATGATTGCGAACTCGCAAGTTACTGATCGTGACTGGTCCGTAACTTTATAATTGTTAACTGCATTAGCCTTTGTTTGCATGCATAAATTGTTCAGATGTGTGCCAAGGCCAACGATCGAGGATAATGGAGAATGGTGCCGATATGAGATAATAGTAGCGAGGATACGAGCAGCTAGAACTAGTATTTTAAAAATTAAATGCAAAATAATTATTTATCTCAAAAAGTGAAACTACTGATGTTATGTTTGCGAATAACTCATAAATATCCTAGATTTTCATTGAATTCCATTGTCTAAATGAACAGCAAGTGACGTTATTTCCCTTTAGCTGCAGTCATTACGTTGTCACATTGACAGTAAGTATAATTATAATAAATTTATAAGCTAATGATCTGTGCATGTTTTAATTTTATGTATCACTTTATTTTTAAAATAAAAACATTTGGGGAAAGAGGATGGTGTGGATTCAATTTAAATTAAGAGCGCTTTATTTTGTTAAGTGACGTAAGCAAAATGTGAATACTTCCCTCGATAGAGTCAGTAGCTTAAGACAGGTAGAGAGGAAGGAGGGAGGGAAAGAAAGAGAAGGAGAGAAAGCCACCTACACATTGCCCAATGCCTCGAGAAAAACAGGAACAAAGATGATTGGACTACGCTGTTTGGAAATCTTTATAATTCAAAACAAAAATAAAAACGAGTGGGTGCAATTTCCGAATCCGATTTGGGTCTAAAACTAAAGATTTCCATGTGAATATGACGAAAACGTATAAAGAACGCCCGGATAACAAGGTCGCTTATATTGTGATAGAGGACGATGCTAACTATATACCTGATGCCGAATCCGTACCACACCCAGTTTTAAAAGATGTTGAAGTTGCCGATGACGCTACTTTAAATCCAGAACTCTCAGATTCTGATGCTTAGTAGTTATGGAGCGTGATAATTCGCGACGTTTTTACCAAAAAAAAAAACAAAAAACAAACAAGTCTGTACGAATTTATGGTGGCATATGGGATCATAATCCGAAACGCACGAAACGTGTGTTTTACATAATGCTAAACGAGATGCTGTGATAAAGGGAATCAACTCTATATTAGCCTTAGGTATGATTGAGAAGGCATAGTCCCTGTATAGCTCCCCTAAAAGAAGAATGGCACACACACACTTTTGTGGACTAAGACAGCTGAACAAGTTGATTGTTTTTCAGCTGAACCAAAGCTTGAACCCAGATTACCTTCTTTGCTGGCTCAGTGGAGCAAAATATTTTTCTAAACTAGATTTAAGTTAATAATAATAATCATAACCAATAACTAGAGTGGCGTTGGCGTCACACTTTGATTTGTTTTAATTACTTATCTCCTATGCCTGAAATATATTGTTCATAATTTAATCCAATTTAATGGATTATTTAATTAAATAAATCATGAATATAAAGCAAAGCAAAAACTAAATTGTAAACTGTATTCCTTATTCCTTGTTTAATTCATTTTGCTGTGTTTTTATTTGTACTTTTTCTGTTTGGTTAAGACATTTAAATTTACAAATTTCCACAAGACGCAATAACATCGAATTAGAATTTTGAAGGACGCAGTAATATCTGATAAAGAATATACGACATATAATTGGAAAAATGTAAAAATGAAACAAAAATGCATAAACAAAATACGTGTCAGCTCAGGCAAGTCAACAAACTTAAGGAGCAAAAGGAAATCACTGAAATTAGGTCACAACATTCAAAACACAATAAAGCTTTCTTCACGCTGCTTCCCATTAACTTCAGTGAAGAAAACAATATTACACGATATTCATGCACTTGCAATAAATTTATTTCAAATACTTTCTCGTTTGTTCATTTGACAGCATTAAAATAAGTGGAATGTAAATAAATTATATATTTAATTTATTTAAGATTTGTTTATTTAAAAAGTGCTATTGTGACCCATACACGTTTCCCCTTCTTATAGACTCTGAAATTAATTTGCTGTTGTAAAATTAATAGTAATATAAAACATCGTATCTAATCAATGCAGAATTGTAAAATAAGCTAATGCAATTGAACAGTATCATATTCAATTATACCAGAGGTCAGACAAGTATCAATCAGATCAGGGGTCAGATTAAACCAGATGTCGGTAATCGAGTCTTTCTGACTTACCTAAAAGTCTTTCTGACTTAGGACTTACGTACCTATAAAGGCTAAATGACGTGACAATATTTCTGACTTACGTACCTATAAAGGTTAAATGACGTGACAATATTTCTGCCTTACCTACCTATAAAGGCTAAATGACGTGACAATATTTCTGACTTACGTACCTATAAAGGTTAAATGACGTGACAATATTTCTGCCTTACCTACCTATAAAGGCTAAATGACGTGACAATATTTCTGACTTACGTACCTATAAAGGCTAAATGACGTGACAATATTTCTGACTTACGTACCTATAAAGGTTAAATGACGTGACAATATTTCTGACTTACGTATCTATAAAGGCTAAAAATGACATAACAATATTTCTGACTTACGTATCTATAAAGGTTAAATGACGTGACAATATTTTCTGTATATAAACGTTAAAAGCTCCTTTCTACCAAAAATTCATATACTCGCCTCAAGGACTGTTATTGAAATGGGAACAATAAATGCTGCTCCCTTGAGTGCATATCTGCGTCAGAACTAATGACCTCAACAGTTCGCGGGGGGGGGGGGGGGAGTCCAGTGTGCGACGTGACGCGTTGCGCACAATTAAGCCAAGATTTCCACGTAATTGTCTTGGTTTTTATATTTCAATTGGTGATTGTCATCACAGCCTGAGAGCATGATTACCGACAACACGCGCTGTTTTTGTAGTTAGGGGACTGCGGGGTGCTTTTTACGAGTTTAATAAGTTGTGCCTCTTTCTGCTGTTTGACCTGCTGCGGGAGGGGGGGGGGAGGCAGTGCGTGCAATGACTTCAAGACGAATGTGACGAGAGCGGAACCGATGGTGCCTATAGATGTTCTTCGTGTGATGCACCAAACTTTTAGTCACTTCAAACCAGTGAATGGCCTAAAACATATATGCGCGAGATTGGACATAGACTGATATAAAATCATATAGATAGATGGCATATCCTCTAGTTGCTAATACTAGAGTGGTTTTATAAATCTAACTAAATTTTACTAAATTATCTTTAAATGGATAATTAACGTAAGAATACAGTGACAAAATTAATATTAAAATAAGCTGGTGAAATGAATGTGGCTGCTAAAAGAAATCGAGTCATATAATAGGAAAGCTTCAAAATATAAATTTAAAACGTGGAAAAATAGTATTCCACATTGAATTGTTCTGCACGACGTGTATTCGCCAAAATGTTACTGTGCAATTTACTTGCTGCTATATTCCATTTTTTTGTCTGACTGTCATAAAGAATATATTTTAGACAAAAATAACTGGTAACAGTGTTGCCTTTATTACAATATCGGGTTGTAATGATTCAAATTAAATGTGAAAATGCAAATAATAATATTGTCTTTAAAATTAATGTAAATGACCAGGGCTACATTATGATGTTCCACCAGCTAATGCCTTTTGTTATGCTGAAAACATATAAATTTGTCAATAAACATAAATTTATATAGTGCGAGATTATTACAATTCGTTAAATGAAGTTGTTAATCTGAATTTCTGAATTTGATATATGAGGATTACAATTGGTGTGAGACGTGAGTCAGAGGTAAGCTTAGTCTTGCCGCAGTTTAAAAAATATACCTTGCATGGAGACAGTAGTTTTTGTTACAGCCATTCCAAAGTACTATAAGGGTAAGTCTTTTAGAAACAAGTACGACATAGGAAGCATATATAATCTTTTTCAATAAACATATCCTAGAAGAAATTTAAGGAATCTTAACATTAAGACAAAAGATCAACATGGGCTTCCATTATTGCCCTTTTTAATGCCAAACGTTTCACTTTTCGATAAAACTCTTCTGTATAAGATTTCCATCGTCAAGAAAATAATGCCAAAATGATTTAATTTTGCGTCGCGCAGAAAACATAGTTGTCTCCCCTTTGAAATTCGAAACAACGCTTACCAGATCATCACAGTACACTCAATCCGTTCATCTTCAGTGTAATAATAATTTACTGCTTTCATATGTGCTATATGTATGACCGTGTGCACGACGCGTGTGCGAGTGTTTATGTATACATGTGTGGTTTTTTTCATTCATATATCTGTTATCAAGGGTCTGTGCGTCTGTATATAAAAGATGTCTGCTTGTCCATAACATTTTCAGCGTCTTTTCACACTGAAAGAAAAAAAACTAGATGTGAACTATCAAAAAGACAGCTTAGCGAAGGCATAGTCAGATCAATAAATGAATGCCGGTGATTTGCAGTTTGACGCGCGTGTGTGGCATTGCAGGCTCTTGATCAAACAGACAAAAACTACTTTTACCTTTCAAACATCACAACACCGCTAAAACTCCGCTTTCTGCTTATCAAACTGGCTCGTAGCACGCAGTGATCAGGGAGAGATAACTGTTCAACTGAGCAGTGACGGTCCGTGCTCTGTTCATGATCTTGTCCGATAAGTACGTGAACGCATTACTAGATTCATTACGCTTTCCTTTGAACTTTAGCGCAGAAGTGAGAAGGCATGAACAGGGCGTCATATGCACTTAGATTACCCCCCACACACACCCTTCCATTCAGTTCTTAAAATATGACCGTTAGCACATGACTATGCAATTTTATTTTTCTGGATTCTGACGTTTAATGGAATACGATTAGAATACGTTTACTTTCAAAAATTATTCTGTTCCAGTATTCTGGTTGTGTTTGTCTTGAGACTAGTGGTGTTAATATGCATTTTTTTGCTCAGGTTTATGTTGTGTTTAGTTGCAAACGGATTATGGTGTTTAGTTGCATTCGGATTGTGGTGTTTAGTTGCAAAAGGATTATGGTGTTTGGTTGCAGAAAGTTTGTAGATTTAGCTGCAACAGGAATATAGTGTTTAGTTGCAAAGGGATTATGCTATATTTTTGTTTGTTTCAGCTATTTTTTCGTGGTGCTTCATTTTGCTAAAAATTTATTTTTACAAGATTTTACATCAGCTTAACTCCTTCTCACGAACAGAATTATCTGGGCGTATTCAGTGGGTAAACTTTCCAAATCTACATACAAGTCTGTCATAATAGTGCTGCACTCACTTGTATATATTCTGCTATGCATCAGTCCGAAAGGAATTGTGATATTTTGCATGAGTGAAATCTAAATGTTAATGTCCCTATACAAACACTTGAAATGAGATACTACAGAACCAACTTTGGCATCTCTTACAAAGATCACAACACAAGCGAAGATGTGCGTAATACCATCAGACGTGAAGCTGCCGAATATGAAGACCTCCTCACCACTGTCAAAATAGAAAAATGAAATGGTATGGCCATATTACTCGAGCCAACATCCTCTACACAATAATCCTGCAGGGTTGCCTTATGGGTGGCAGAAAATGAGGCAGATAGAAAAAGATGTGGGTCGACAACATCGCAGAATGGTCTGGGAAAAAATGTGCAGAGCCTCAGAGTTTCGCATATGACAAAGACAAGTGGAGGGAGTTGGTCAACCGTTCAGCAGCTTAGCGACCCAACGCCTACACTAGGTCAAGGGACAGATGATAATGATGATACGTTTCCACAATCAGTAGCTTTCTTTATCATGATGTTCTATGGCTTCCACTAGCAGTATAGACAGCATGAATCGCACGCAAGAGGAAATGTACAGGAAAAATAGGCCAACCAGAAACCTAGGATAATTCTACACCAGTAAGGAGTGAGTAGGCCAACCAGAAACCTAGGACCATTCTACAAGAATAAGGAGTGAGTAGGCCAACCAGAAACATAGGATAATTCTACACTCGTAAAGAATGAGTAGGTTAACCAGAAACCTAGGATAATTCTACACCAGTAAGGAGTGAGTAGGCCAACCAGAAACATAGACCACTTCTACACTTGTAAAGAGTGAGTAGATCAACCAAAAACATAGACCAATTCTACACTCGTAAAGAGTAAATAGACCAACCAGAAACCTAGGACCATCCTACACTCGTAAAGAGTGAGTAGAGCAACAGGAAACATAGACCGATTATATACTCATAAAGAGTGAGTAGGTTACCCGGAAACCTAGGACAATTCTATACTCGTAAAGAGTGAGTAGACCAAACAGCACCATAGACCAATTCTACACTCGTAAAGAGTGAATAGGCTAACCGGAAACCTAGGACAATTCTATACTCGTAAAGAGTGAGTAGGCCAACAAGCAAAGTAAACCAATTCTACACTCGTAAAGAATTAGTAGGCAAACTTAGAAAATTCTACACTCGTAATGAGTGAATAGGCTAACCGGAAACCTAGGAAATTCTACACTCATAAAGATTGAGTAGGCCAACCAGAAACATATATCAATTCTATACTCGTAAATAGTGAGTAGGGTAACCAGAACCCTAGGACAATTCTACACACGTAATTAGAGAGTAGACTAATCAGAAACCTAGACCATTTTCACCCTCGTAAAGAGTGAGTAAGCCATCTAGAAACCCAAACCCATTCTACTCGTAAATAATGTGTAGGCCAACCAGAAAATTAAGACAATTCTTTATTCCTAAAGAAATTAGTAGGCTAACCAGAATCCTAATACATTCTACACCCGTAAAGAGTGAGTAGGCTAACCAGAAACCTAGAGCAATTCTACTCGTAAAAAGAGAGTAAACTAATCAGAAACCTAGCCCAGATCTACACTTGTAAAGAGTGAGAAGGCCAACCAGAAACCTAGTACATTCTGCACTCGTAGAGAACGAGTAGGCCAACCAATCCTGTAAAATGAGCTGTAATGAAACACTAATCATAGCAGAAAGTAAAGCTAGTCGGAAACATACTGGCATGATTGTTTTCAAAAAACAGATCAATAAGAAGTTACATATCAATTATATTTCTTCGGAGTTACAGCTAGTCGTCGACTTTGCGGCTTACGACTGATCTATTTTTACGACTGCGACCCGACCACGAATATGTGCTGTATTTCTGTCAGTTCGATTTATTTCTGTCAGTTCGATTGTAAGATATGAGGGTTGGATGGGCTTAGGTACTCGGAGGAACGGATGCTCCTTTGTTACTTAGGCGGTGGGATGATAAAGAGGAGCGATTGAGAGACTCTGATACACCGCCGACCTTAGTCACATCAGTTTTGCCTTAACTTCATGGTTGAAAGCATTAATAAACGTTTTTACTGAGCTTTCCTGTTGAAATATTCCCCTTTTCTACATTTGTAGTAAGAAATATCAATGCTCTACACACGAATAGCAGACTACCGTGTTACACTAGTGTACATAGTACTCTTAGTATATGCAAAACAGGCGGTCAAAGAAAGTGTCATAGCATTCCGTAGTTTAAAGCAAAGGGAAATTAACACATGCAAATAGCACATAATAAGGCGAAAGTTCAGCAGCTGTTCAATAACATTAATAAAAAAAAAAAAACTACACGCTATAGGCACAGTTAGCAACACTTTCTTCAACGTCATCATAGTTGTGCACTGAAGAGTGACACTGACTTCTATAATTGATATCAATACATATTTCTTCATCTCTTTCATCACTAACGGAATTTTACTATTTCTTCATCTCTAATGGCGTCTTAATGCGTAGAAGCCTGAACGAAATCTATGGGTGTTACCTATGGTGTTGAACAGAAGTTAATAACCAATCCATTTCAAAATGGATAATTTGAATGTTATTCCCCTAAACAGTGAATTATCTAACGTCTTATAATTGAAAGTTTAAAATAATAAATAAAGTGAAAACAGAATGTCTTAATCTAATAACTTGTTTCTTGTTAAGTTCTTAGTTTTTTGTTAATAACATGGTGTTCTATCATTTAACAAACCAGGTCATTCCGAATTTGACTACCCACTAAGCCATAAAAACTCCAACATTACGACATTATACGAATGAACATATCAGATCATGTTTCTATTGGATGACCCCAATTGTTATAAAATAATCAAATAAATCAATGGCGTTCTAGGAATGAATACATCAGGTCCTTCCTGATTGGACGGCCCCCACATTGTTGTGAAATAATAAAAAAAACATGATGGCGTTCTACGAATAAATACATTAGGTCTTTCCTGATTGGATGACCCATTTTCCAGAGGAAATAGTCAAAAGCATTTGCTAGCAAAAGAGTGCCGCCATTTTATTATTCCACCAGTTTGCACATTCCCTCCAAATTTACCAGATACAGAGAGCACGTATCTTATCTTTAAAAATATCAAATCCAATCGATTACTACCATTGGATTCGTGAGTGCTTCAAATGCCGCTTTGTTTCATTTCATCCATTGTATCTGGGAAAGATATTTTCTCCTATCCGTTTACACAGAAATGATTTTAGATTAATTGTTTGCCAGTTGTTTGAACATCCTGTCTCTCACTGCGTCAAATTAATTTAATTTATTTAAATTATTGGGAGAACAGAGTTTCACTCAATCACTTTTGTCTTGGTTAAACGTTAGCAATATAATGTTTTTCGTTGATACTATTAACAATTGTTCATGAAGCTCGTATATAACTTTAAAACTGTTTCTGTCACTGGTCGTTTTAGGAACCATTGCTGCAAATTCTAAATTTTCATTTTGGGCTAAATGCTCACTTTCTGCCGTGTTAATAAAAAAACGCAAATTTTGAACTAAAAGCAAACGAATGCCACCATTGAAAAGTGGCCCGATTCTATAAATAGTGACGATGTATATTTCCACTAGATTTCTCCACCGTTATCTCTTTACACGGACACGTTAGCCCTTTAAAGAAACACGTGGTTTTGGAAATGATGACAATGGAAAACAGGCGTGCTTCATCACCAAGGATGGGCCAGTCACATTGTAGAACCCGACTTTGTCAACCAGTATAACCAGAATAAGGAGATCAGGTGCGTCTTCTTCTCATGAAAGTTTAGAATTTCGAGTTTGATCACTGTAGATGTGTAACAATTTTAACATCATTAGTCTCTCTGACTTGGCGGTAAGCGAGCACTATAAACGTTTTATCTCTTCCTAGACACACATGACAAACATTTACCATCATATTTACTATATTTCCTATACTTTACTATATTTCCCTTTGGAAAATGTCTTACTAAAGGAGAAGATAAATCCATCTTTTAATCTATATTTAGCGAGCCCCCATTGACCCATTTTTCTTCTCCAACATAGGTTATCAATTTGCTTTGGCAGAAATGAAAGGTGCATTGGTTATTTTTGCTATTGTATGAAAATTACAGTTTAAGAACATATATGTAAGATGTTAAATAGAATATCATGTATATATTAATCTATGCTTTTTTCAGTTTAGTGGAATTGTGATCAGAGGGATTTGGCCTTGATACATTTCTAAACTCCTCTTTCTAAACTCCTCTTTCACATATTCTCAACTTACAAATTCTGCAACAATATTCATTAGCCAATACACACACATCATAAGAAATATAGCATCAATCATTATTCACAATTATAATGTACACCATAATCAAATTAGTGAACATAAAAATAATGTTTAAATTACATAAGCTTTCTCCAATTCAAATCATAAATCAATAGCAAACGTACGAAATATTCTAAGTCCAATCTTTCTTTATCAGTCAGTTAACTTACCATAAGCTAATGATTGCCTTTATTATTGGACTCGACTTAATGTCAAAATCCAAGTGATTAGAATATAGAACCTTCTTCAACAAAATAACTTTTGGTCCATCCCGATTGGATGAAATTGTTATGAAACAATTTTGAGACTATTAGTCAGAAAAACTACTAATCTGCTTGGAACTGGTTTAGATTACATCAGCAAGTTCTAGCATATTCTCCACCTGAGTTGTTTACTCCAACTCTGACACAAAAATATCTTCATAAGCAGTGCCCAAAGGTAGGATCACGTTACCATTGGCAAAAATATATAATTATTAAGTTAAGAAATAGGGATAGGCAAATTTACTCTACCACAGTATACTAATGTAATCCCATGATACTGTAGTTTGCTAGACTGTATGAAATTTAAATGGATATGGAAAGAAGAAATTCAAAATCCTCAAGGCATGCTTATACATATTTAGCACATGTTTTACTCTTTAGTATTGTGCATGAGTTTGTGTGTATGTGTGTGTGGGTGTGTGTGTGTGTGAATAGGTTTGTGTTGGACTCTATGTTGGAGTCTATGGAATTTGAAAAATAGGGATGGGGAGGAGTGGGAAAGGATCAATATTGACAACCTGAAAACAAGTGCATCATATTCAGCACAAATTTTTGTTTCAAAAAGGTTTTCTCTTCAGCATCTGCATGTGCTGAGCATATATGTGTGTTCGTATGTGTACTCACACGCAAGTGTGTGTATATATTTGTGCGTGCTTTTATATGTTCGTGTGTTGCGTATGATGTGTGGTGTGATTTAGAGTAGTTTCTTGTCACAATGTGGTATATTGTCGAGCGATGTGACCTGTTATGGGGTGGCATAGTGTGGTGCAATGCTGCGCTGGATGGCATGATGCGTAGCGTGGTGTTATGAAGTTGTGTAAAATTAAGATGCTGGTAAGATATAGTGCGTGTGGTGTGTGTATAGTGAGTGGTGCGTATGACGTACATGGTGGGTATGTTGTGTTGTGTGTATGATGTGTATGGTGCCTGATGTGTGTGCGGTGCATGGTGTGTGGTTCGTGTGACGTGTATAATGTGTGTGGTATGATATGTATGGATTTTGTGGTGTGTGTGATTATATGTAATTGGGAGTATGTGGTGTGATTTGTTGGTGGGCTGGTGTGGTGTGTGATATGTGGATTTTGGTGTGGTGTGCGCGTTGTATTATGGTGGTATTTCGCTGATGTGATATGTGCTGTGTATAGGATACTTGGTAGTTGATGAGTGTTTGGTGTGATTTTTGATATGGGGTGTGTGGTTTGTGGTGTATGTGGCGTGATTGATGCTATGTTGTGAATATGGTGGTGTGTGGTACCTATGGTGGAGTGTTGCGAATGTGGTGGTGTGTGGTTTGTTTGGTGTATGGTATGCGGTATGTGTGGTATCGACTGTATAATATAAGACGGCGTACATAGTGTGAGATTTATGTACAGAGAGAGGAGAGAGAGAGAGAGAGAGAGAGAGAGAGAGAGAGAGAGAGAGAGAGAGAGAGAGAGAGAGAGAGAGAGAGATGTTTACTGGTTAAAAATAGATTTTTTTACGCATGCAAGTTTACTTAGCCACATACGTATTATATCACAAGGCAATTTCACTGTGTAAATCACTTATCTGTCTTTTTCTTCTTTCTTTTCGGTGTATGTGTTGGGGTGAGAGTTTCCGTTTAATTTTCTTTTGTTAAATTTGACGCCATAGTGGTAGAGAGTAGCGAAGGAAGAGGCTCTTATTAAAGCTCTTGTGACCACAGATATGTCAAAGATGGTCGGATTTCAGCCAGCCAGCCATTCCGAGAAGTAAACAAACGTTGTTGAAGATGCTCTGAAAACGTTCCATTTTCTTGTGCTGTCCCTCAAGTCTGCTCTGCATTCATTTTGTCCGACTGAACTCTGCATGCAAAACTCACATTATTTTACAATCTGATAGTCCATGTTTGCTGCTTTTCTTACCTTCGATGTAACTACTTTCCCTTTTCCAAAAGACTTTGCATTTGAAGGGGTGGGTGGAGGTGATCGTCTGTTTTGCATTTTGTATATCCAGTCTCAGAGGTATTCAAAGTGTATCTTCTCATTAAAAAATAATTTTGTTATTAAAACAATGTTGTAGACGATAGTTTAAGCATTTCTTATTTAGTTTTATACTTACATCGCTCGCTATTCTCTTAGCAAGAGTGCTAAACATGCGACCTTGAGCACGAAGGTCAAAGGTAAACATTTCTCATTAAATACATACGGGTCGCGGTGTGACAGAATTTCAAGACAATATTCATTGCCTAGTAATGCTGTTTCTGTTTGCTCGAACACAATCATGATGAATTAAAAGAGGACGCGGTACCTTCTATTCAATCAGGAAAATGCATATTAGACAAATCTCACTGAATGAGACAGCCTGATGATGCTTTCTTTAGTAATACTGTTGCAGGAGGAAATTAGAAAAGTACAAAAAGAGGAATGTGAAAGTGTTGCAAACGTAATTGTCGTGACGATTTTCTTCATTCAAGTTTGCATATGTTACTCCTGCATATATACATTGTCAAATAAAGTAAACATACGAGAAGCCAAACAGTTTTAGTGAACATTATGCAAGGTCGTAAACCCTCATATCCGATTATAACAACTGACTCATATTCAAACGATTTTTCTCATAAACTTAATTTTGTTTACAATTACACATACATCATATTATAAAGTATATACAATTATACAACTGTAACTGGTGTATGCTAAATATTTGGATGTGTCACACCTCTGGGCACCTTTCACACGTTATTATTATTATTTATTTATTAATTAATAACACATAACTAATTACAAGTGGTCAACAATCTTAATTTATAGTTATTAATAATTCTTCCACAAGCCCAACACTTACCTCACACTTGGCAGATTAAAATGGTGTCGCAAAACTCTACTCTTTATAAAATAATAATAAGATAAATATATGCAAACATATATATCGTTATCGAGACAGTACACAAGGACACCTATTAAGTACAGGTAAACATATATAAATTACTATTCACCAGTTTGCAAGCCAAATCACCAGCATTCAGAACACAAAAGCCACATTTGTTTGAATGTACTAAACCTATATATGACACAAGTTACAATTATACACATTATAATGAAACATTCAAGTAGAAATGTCATATTTTAGGAACTGTTTAAACATCCCCCTTAAGGCATATTTTCAGTTTGAAGTGCAAAAAATAAATAAGGTCTGTCCAAAGACCAGTAAATGGCATGGCCTAATTAGGTTGCCCAGTAAATGGCATGGCCTAATTAGGTTGCCCAGTAAATGGCATGGCCTAATTAGGTTGCCCAGTAAATGGCATGGCCTTATTAGGTTGCTTAGTAAATGACATGGTCTAATTAGTTTGCCTAGTAAATGAATGCCATAATTAGGTTGCCCATTCATTAATCTAGAAAATATGGTTGAATACATTGACATCAGTAGGTGTCCACGAAATAGCCATATAGACTTACATCAGTAGGTATCCACGAAAGATGGCCATATAGACTTACACCAAGACTGTAAGCTTCTAAACCCTCGAATGGCATTGAAGGAGTCTTCAAGAGTATAGACTCGTCTAAAACGTAATTGACCCCAACCCCGCCAGCATGCTCTTACCGCTTCTATTTCAGGCTGTAATGTGACCCTGTACTTATTTAAATTATAAGGTCGACATGTGCTACATTTTACATAATGTCATGTATGTTTGACATTCATTATTGATATATCAGATTTCATTATCCAGCTACTGTCATGTTAAAGTCATTAGTCAGCTCTTCTGGCATTGTTTCCGCGAGTTTGAATAAGAAAGCTTCCACATTGATTTATTTTAGAACTGCTTGTCTAGACTGTATAAGAGTTCGAAGTCCCTTCGTGGCTATGAAATACTTTCGCCAAAGACTAGCCAGTTTTATTGTCACCGTAACCGAGTTCACGTTACATTTTTTGTGCCTACTAAAGAAGAGCCGCATGCAACGATGGCACGTTTTAATTTATGTGCTGAAAGTGTGCCAGGAACAGAAATCCATCACAGATCTGGAGCACAATATGAAAACATGTATACACAGCAGAATAGATACGAATGGCTAACCACGGTAACACATAGATAAAAGAATTACTGATAAACAATAATCTAGACATCCATCCACGTCCACTACCGTGGGAATATTTGGACGAGTCTGTATCAATATTTATGATAAACAATCGGTGACTATTGGTCAAGTGGATATCATGTGTGCATCAATTATGATTCTGCTCCAGAAGTCATCTATGACTAACTTGTGTACGTGTTAACTGTAATGTACTATTTGATCTTTTCAAATAATTAATTCTGGGTATTTCCTGACTTTCCCTCTTATTTTAAATACGAATGTATTTTGGCATGATGGTGTTTGATTAAAGGCTGGCATGAAAAGTATATTTATACAGATAATTAAATCATCATGGAAATCAAATAAAATTATTAAAAGTATATCTAACCGTTTTATGAACTCACATGATATTTACGCTTATGTTAATCTATGGTCAGACATTACAGCTTAGAGGTTAGTGCAGGCACAGTTGAAGACAACACGTCAGGTTTAATTGCTAGCAGAGAAGATGCTGCCCTAAGTATTGTACATAATTCTCCTCGTATTAACATCTTCTAGTATCTTGCTAAAAGCATACCCAAAGCACTTTCTTCAGCTAAGGTTAAACATAATCATTTCTATGCACTACTGTGACAAACGACTCTATGCACTACTTACTATTCCAGTCACTACTGTGACAAACGACTCTATGCACTACTTACTATTCCAGTCACTACTGTGACAAACGACTCTATGCACTACTTACTATTCCAGTCACTACTGTGACAAACGACTCTATGCACTACTTACTATTCCAGTCACTACTGTGACAAACGATTCTAAACACTACATGGAATCAACAATTAAAATAAATTAAATGCAATGAACCACTTCGCCGACAACGGATTTCAAATAAAATCACAAATAAACGACGATATATTCGTCTGATAGATGCGTTAGACAGCTTTCAAATCAAAAGCCATTCAATGCCCTCTTTAAACGAAATTTAATTGATCCGTATCTCTAATCCTTTCAAAATTGATACCAACTGAACATGTAATATACTGCTGCTGTTGTGACAATTCACTGTCATGATGGATGGCCTTTGGTGATTCGTGATAATTATTTACAAGTGATAATATTTACTGACTGTCTTCATCAACATCGTCGACATAGAATAAGAATAATATGTACATGCATCTATCTGTGATTTATCGTCAAATTGTTCTGGATTTTAATGGGTTTTTTTTTATTTCAGTCTAAGATGTAACTTTCTTTAATAAGTATGCTTACATTTGTCGGTCGGTGTGACTATATGTCTTTTACTTTCCTATTTTTGTCTTTTTCTTTTTTCTAAACAGAGCACTTATATGGAATGAAATTGGGTCCGGTGTTCAGTTATACCTCGAACCACCAGTTTAGAAAACAAACATATACATTTCCATTTTACATTTTTTTCTTAGGTAGGGGACGAGAAGGCGGAGTTAAGCATGTAACTCTCTCGGGATTCGAACGCTGATTCTGTGTCATATGCGTCAGGTGAAGAATTCATAAACTGCAAATACTTGTTACCCATTGCGCATGTCTTGCTTAGTCGTCATGAGAGGCTGAGGGATTAGCTCTTTCTGCGAGATGTGACGAGTATGTCTCTGTGCAGTTCGAGTCCTTCAGTTGTCTCATAGTAAAGTGCCCTGCTTGACTTGCTTCACTTGAGCACTGCAGTGACATTCATAAATTCTGTCGCTAGAGTGGAGACCTCGCCCAATGTATGTATTTTTAATTCCATCCAACCAATGTCTGATTGTCTTTATGTCTTGAATTTGCATTTCTAATTCCATCCAACCAATGTCTGATTGTCTTTATGTCTTGAATTTGCATTTCTAATTCCATCCAACCAATGTCTGATTGTCTTTATGTCTTGAATTTGCATTTCTAATTCCATCCATCCAATCTCTTATTCTTTGTGGTTTGTTTAAAGTGGTTAAATCTAAGAATGGACAACTTTTTATAAAGTTACTCTCCCTGCTATCTTTAGAAACTAGATCTCCATGAATTGTTTTGCCTCACAGCAAATTTACCTTCTTCACCAAAAGGGAAGTAGATATACATCCGTTTTGTGGCTCAGCAATCAACGAGGATCCAATTTCTAAAGAAAACTAAGGGCGACAGTTTCTTAGGAAATACTATGCTTTGAAATACGTGTCATGCTGGGCGCTGCTGATGACAATAGACTGCTGCATTCTGTTCTCTGAAACCAATGAATGTACGGACAATAAATGCAGAGCTGACGAGCACAGCGCTCTATTCATTATGTTGCCGCTCATTTCATTTCTAGTTGAATGATTGGATGGAAACACTCAAGAGAAAGCGTACAGGCAGCGTGATGCTCCGGAAATGAGGAATGGCATGTGAAGCGAAATGTAACCAGCGCGAGCCTCAAAGCCACCACAGTTTAGTGACCAGATCCGTTCGAAAGAGCACTAGAAAAGGTGATAATAATGATGATAATGATGATGGTGGAGATAGTGTTGGTGGCATTAGTGATGACGACTATGATGATGATGATGATGGTGGTGGTGGCATTGGTGGTACGACTATGATGACTAAGATGATGATGGTGCGGTGATAATGGGTAAAAGTGGCTGATTTCGGGTTTATAAGGAACAATCTGGTAATTTTGTTTATAGCAAAGTATGACGTGAGCTAAAAGTATTTTGCTACTCGTTACGGTGCTTCTGGCGAAGCACTGATGTTCTTAGTATTTGACAGAAAGGAGGAGGGGGGGGATGATGTGAAACATCAAGTAAATACCACAGAGTAGCAGAGTAAATTTGCCTATCCCTATTTCTAAACTTAATTGTTATATAAATTATTAAATGTCAATAGGACCCGACCTTGGGCACTGCTTATGATGGTGGGTTTTTTTGTAAGTTGGAGTAAACAACTCAGATAAAGGATATGCTAGAGTTTTAGGTGGATTAGTAGTTTTTATTATCCAATGGTTTTAAGATTTACAATGAACAAGACCAGCCAATGGGTTCAGATCAAAATTTACCTGTTCAAAAGAGATGTGTTTTCTAATCACTTTCAATTTCGTGTGGCAGAAGTCCGGTCATGAAAGGTGTACACTAGCATAATGATGAGTTAACTGATTGATTGAGAGAGAATGGATTGAGAAATATGTTGTGCATTTCGCTATTATACTTGCGTTTTGTGTAGAGATGTATTACAGGAGTAAGCTATTACTTCTACAATTATGAATTCTGTTATATTTTACACACATCATATATGTTTCAAGTGAACACACTCATAAACTATTATGATGTATGTGTGCATCGGGCTAATAAATACTGTTGCAAGAAACCGTAAGTTGAGAATTGAATGTAGGAAATAATGGTGATAGAGATGAATAAACTAGAAAACATAATGTTTGTTCCCTGATTATATTTTACAGGGAGAAAGCAGCTTTTTCTTTCTTTTTTTCTAGAATCACTGGAATTTCCCAGTGTATTGACTTATAAACAGCTACAACCATGGTAGATTCGAGAAGTCCCTACCCCTAATGTGTAAGTGTAAGGATACACTGCACTCTGTTAATGTATGAAGGCAAGAAATGCTAGACTACATCATAGAATTTCTGTTAATAGGAAGTTTACTGGAAATTGCTGTGCTGTGTTCTGTTCGAGAAAACTAATACGGTGAAGGAGTGTCCAGATTAGTCTTGAGAGAACAATGGCTCATGGAACACTCTACATTGTGCAAGAGGAAACTTAGATAATTGACAATTCTATTATGAACAGTAAATATGTGACATTGTTATGAAAGCACATGAAAGACTATTGTAGAATCGTCTAAGCAATGTTATGTATAAACTGTTTTTGCTTATCTCTCAATAACATCATTTCTGTTCTCTCATAAGAAATATCCTGTGATTTACATTGACATAATCTGTTGTATTATATATAAGGATATATGACTGTATAAGCATTGAAATTATTCGAATATGGTTTCATGGAAATAGTGATGTCAACTAGTCTTTTCATTGTATTTCTTATAAGTATATTTCATTGATTGACTTAATAAATTTATTGTTATTGATAAACACATGCTGGAGAGATGATGGGTGGAGTGGGGCTCGCTAAATAGAGATTAAAGATGGATTTATCTTCTCCTTTGGTAAGATGTTTTCCACCGAATGACATTTTGTTTAATATTAAATGTTTGTAATGTTGTGGAAGAGAAAAGAACGTTTACAGCGCCCCATATCTGAAAGTGAAAGAGACGAGTGAGGTCTTCTGGGGAATTAGTAATAACATAAATGAAGATTCTCATCACTTGTAATTAGTTATGGATGATTAATAATAATAATAATGATAATAATAATAATATCCAATAACTAGTGTGGCATTTGTCACACAGTATATCTGCTATGATAAAGTAGAGGAAGAATATACCGCTGTTTCAATTTCTAGGACTATAATGTAAAAGGTGGTCTGACAGTTGACAGCTATAGATTTCTTTCTGCTGCTGAACCCATCTAATGTGAATTTATTTTCCGATGTTGATTATGCTATTGTTTTTTATTCCCTATTTTTTGGTGAATGGTTTCCCCATTTTCTTTCTGGAATAGGCCTATTTGGCCATTGTTGGAGATGGAGAAAAAAGAAAAATATCTGACCATTTTTTGTCCAATGTAAGTAATCAAAGAGCAGAGAAAAAAAAACGAAAAAGACTAGCTAGTCAAAGAGCATAGAAAAAAGACTATTAGTCAAAGAGCAGAGAAAGAAAACATAAAAGACCCGCCAGTCAAAGAGCAGAGAAAGAAAACTAGCCAGTGTATTGTCCATTTGTAGTAGACAAATGTTGAACTACCCGTCTTCTAAAGATAGACGTGGGATTAGCGGAAATGTGATAGATTTCAGGTGCACGAATAGCCGCAAAGTTATCATCATAATTATAGCAATCAGTAAACAATATTCCATGAAGTTATTTCCCTTCCTTCTTTAAAAACTGTGCTCTTTTGGCTGCTTAGGAATAACGGATTTCGTTTCTTACAAAAGAGAGGTAAGTCCAATGTGTGTCCCAGCAGTCTACTCTGTAGTCAAATTCCATTTTATAAAATACAATGAAAAGGGATAATCTTTTATAACTATTACCCAAAGGGACTACCTTGAACCCTAGGGTCATGTACGGGTAAATACCTCCCTGTACTGAAAGGAATAAATGTAATTCTTGACAATACTGCCCATATAATTCCCCCTTGCCGTCTAGAGTTTACGGTGGAGATATTTAAGTAGTTTTGTGTTTGTGGCTTAGGGCTATCAAAACCGTATCGCCACTGTCTATTTTCCAGCGCTCACCTGTAGGTAAATTTACTTATTTGTTTCGGGGCCGGTCTGCGTGCAACGTCGGATTTGGTGTTGTTGATGACTTTCAGGTAAACTATCTCAAACCGGTCTGGGTGATGTTAACAAATAATTATTATCGGTGGAATTGTCCATGATATTATCGTGCTGCTGTATTTTATTTTACCAGTCTCGTTCTTAGCATGAGACCCAGACTGCTGACTTTTGTCTTTACAGTGGTAACCTTTGCATGAGACCCAGACTGTTAACATCTTTGTCTTGACAGTGGTAACCTTTGCATGAGACCCAGACTGGTAACATTTTTGTCTTTACAGTGGTAACCTCTGCATGAGTCGCTATTTTTGCTTTTTGGGGGGAGGGCTAGAATACTCGGGGGGGTTGATTGTTAGCTGATTAACACTTAGTTCCGGTGATTCCCAGCGGTGATTCATTGGTGCAGGTATTAAATTATTATAACAGTCTTTTAAACAATAATTAAGTACGATTATAATCACCATAATAGTCTTATCCTCGACTTTCAATTATTTTTCATCTATATGAAACACGACCAGTAAATCCCAGACACTTGTAGGTAGGTGTCTGCATCACTACCAAGATTTGGGTCTGTGTCACCGTCAGGTTAGGTGTCTGTGTCACTGCCAGGTTAGGTGTCTAAGTCACTGTCAAGGGCAGGTGTCTAATGTAGGTTTTAGAGTGAATTCAAGAATCAGTCTTAAGGTAGATACTGAAACTTTTGTAGGGTATATGGCTAAGCCATTCTCAGGACAGTTGTCTGAGTCACTCTTATGGTAGGTACCGATCCTTTCGTAGGGTATGCAACTAAGCTCTCTGAGGGTAGATGTCTGACAACCAATGTAATTTCAACTTTCACACTTAAAATAATTGTTGTCTGACGTTTTCCTGAACCCGAAATCAAACGATAAGCGGTATCAGAAAAGGCTGGTCACAGTCTCTTGCTCGCCTGAATAAGGGTTCCTTCCCTTTATGGTTAAAGAAACAACTTACGAGTGACGCAAGATGGTGCTTGTATTGTCTCTTCCATCGGTAGGAAAATAAATCTCGAGAGCTACTGACCGGTACAACAATGATTCCTTGACATACTAGAATTCAAAAAGAGTAGATGTTGACCGCTTTTCGGGCAAAAATATATCTCTCCATCCTACGACACTATACCGGTCTCTCCCATCCTATGGCACTATAGCGATCTCTCCATCCTACGACACTATATCCTATGAAACTATATCCATTTCTTCCTTACCGAACATGCTATTCCCTTGTGCTTGTCTTGGAAATGAAGGAAGGTTTAAAACGGACGTTAAGTTTAAAACGACACCCCAAAAAATGTTGAAAGTCGGGTGGCAAGCAAAAAAATCCTACAAACTTGACTTTTTAAGTTGTATCATGTTTTCGACGTGAACTGACAGTTACACGTGCACAAGGCATGACGTTAAAAAGCTTAAATGGTAAATCACGTCCGTCTGTATCAGTTATATATGAAGATCACTCATGACGTCAGCACTTGGTCATTTGTTTACCCTGAAACTAGTATTGAAAATAACAAATTAATTTATCCCGTAATGAAAAAAATATATATCACTTCATTAATTGATTGATCTTTTATTTTAAATAGGTTTCTCTCTCTCTCTCTCTCTCTCTCTCTCTCTCATATGCTTTCTCTCTCACATACATACAAATAAACACAGCTGTACACGAGCACAAATGAATGTCCACTCAAACCCAGGTATATAGCTATAACGTAAGTGTGTATTACGTCACTGCAAATTACGAGAGGTAAAAACAAATCAATTCTATGAATCCTTGTTGCTTGGAGTCAGGTATGAGGGTGAACAAAAGAACTGAACACAACAACCTGTTTGTTTCTTCCATTTCAAGGTTTTAACAAACCATCGATCATTCTGATCGCTGCGTGCTAAAACCCTACATAGTTTTCCACTCTCCCTCTCTCTCTCTCTCTCTCTCTCTCTCTCACACACACACACACAAACACACATATACACATACATACATACATATCCGCACAAACACATGTACACATATGCACACACACAAACGAATACTTTTGTATTCACTCAGAATCGAGCGTCAGGACTTTGAAATGTGTTACGTCACTGAAAATTATGAATTGTAATATGAACCAATTTATCTTAAATTATTTTAATGGAATCAGTTGAGAGAGTTAACAAAAGAACTCAACACAACAGTGTGGATGAGCATATTTGCCTATCTCTCTTTCTAAACTTAATTGTTATAAATTGTTATTATAAATTGTTAAATGTCAAAGGGACCCGACCTTGGGCACTGCTTCTACTAATACTTTTAAGTGTCAAAGTTGTAAGTAAACAAATCAGGAAAATAAACTTAAAATTTACAAGAAAGAGATCAGCCAATGGTCTGAGATCAATGTTTACCTGTTAAAGGGAATTTATTTTCTAATCACTTTGAATTTGGAGTGGCAGAGTCTGGTCATGGAAGGTGGCCATTAGCTTAATGGTGAGTTAAGTGACTGATTGAGAGAGAATGGACGTAGAAATATTTTGTGCATTTTGCTATTGATTGGTTATACTTGTGTTTATTGTATTGTGACGTATTGAGTGAGTAGACTATTATTTCTACAAATTGTGAACTAAGATGCTTGTATGTAGAATGCTAAACACTTGACATTGTTTCTAGAGAATACGTTCATAATAACTGATATGTTGTATTCATTATGCTCTATACGTGTATCGGGCTAATAATTACTGTTGCAGGAAACTGTAAATTGATATTTGAATGTACGAAAGAATGGAGATAGAGATGAATATACTGGAAACTTTGCGTTTGTTTCCTGATTATACTTTGCAGGAATAAAGCAGCCTTATTGTTTTCAAGAGAATCTCTCGGTTTATTGATTTATAAATGGCTACGACCATGGTAGACATGAGAAGTATCAACCCCCAGCGTGTAAATGTGAGGATACATTGCATTCTGTTGATGTATTGAGGCAATGTATGCTCAATTACATCTAGAATTTATGCTGCAAGGAAGACTGGAAATTGCTACTTTGTTGCTCTGCTTGAGGGAACTAATACAGCGAAGGGCATCCAGATTAGTCCTGAGAGAGAACAGCGGCTCACGAACATTCTGCAATGTGCAAGAGAAACACTGAACAACTGACAATTGTACTGTGACAATGAACTTTTCACTTATTACGAAAGCATGTGAAAGATTATTGCGGCAATCGCCCAGACAAGGTTATAAGCAAAGTATTATTGCTATAATCTATATAACTCCATTTCTATTCTCTGATTTATTGACACTAATCTGCTGAATTGTGTGTTGGGATATAAGACTGTATAGGTATTGAAATTAATTATTCGATTGCATATATGTTAAGAAAGTTGAAAAATGCCCACAGAACTGATTGTTAAAGATGAAGATTAAAAATACTTTGATACTTTGAGGATTTTACATGTTATTCTTTATACTAAGAAGGAATTCAAGTTTCGTCTGAGCCGAACGTAGCATTAGTTGCAGTATTCAATTAAACCCATGGGACTTTTAACATTTGCCAAAGATAGGGTTATTCATTCAGAATTTGGGGGATTATTTAATGAAAATCTCAGTTACCTTGCAAAAAGAACAGTTAGGTCCTTTGGAATTACTGAACGAAACCTCACTAGCTCGGAACAAAAACAGTGTCAAGCCCTATGAAACACTTTAGTTAAAAGCAAAAAAAAAAATTGTGGACGTTTTTGCGCTTAACCAAGTTTGACCAACTCAAACAGACGGGAGGCGTTCGTGCTTCAAGCCATTTTCCTGGTGACGTAGGAAATAAAACCTTACGCAATTTGCTTTCTGACATAGAAACGTACACTGATGGTGAGCTCGGTAATTGAAAAGGAAATTAATGACTCCGGCGTCTGCGATGGCTGTTGTTATGGTAACGCGCAACACTGTATGACGCAAACAAGAATTAGACTGACATCCTCCCACACCCCTTCAAGTTAATCCAATCAATAACATTTATTGTACAATAAGTGTGTGGGTGTGGGTGGGGTGGGGTGGGGTTGTTAGAATAACTAAACTAAGGCGAGTCACTTTTGTGATCACGTTAAATAAAAATCTTTTGAAGTGTTTGAATTTCAAGAACTTTTCGATTTAAAAGAAGTTCGAATCTGCTCCAGAGACTGACTGACATAACGGCTCTCTGTAAGCTATAACGTAGGAAGATACATAAGCGTATATATGAGAAACGCATAGGCTAATTTAGACCTTAATTCTAAACCTAAATGTAAAAACATAAATGTAACTCAAATCTTAAATGTATCTCTAATCCTAAATGTAACTCAAACCCTAAATATAAAACTTAAGTGTATCTCTAAATCTACATATGTAAATCTAACCCTAAGTGTAACTTTAACCCTAAATGTAACTCAAACCTTAAATGTAATCTAATCCTAACTGTAATTCTAAATGTAACTCTAACCATTATGGTATTACATCGAACACGAATATTACCTGCTCCAGAGTTGATCACAAGACTGTGTCCCACATTCCGTATTACAGGCGAGAAAACATATTTAAGTAAATGTAGGTCAGATAAAAAAAAACTTGACCACATGTCAAGCTATTGCAGCGAATCAATCATTCTAATCAAATCGATTTCGAGCAAATAGCTGTCGCTGACATTAGAATGCTTAAATAGATTCACGCGCATGTGCGTGGATCAGGAAGCGACATGATGATTGAAAGATGGCTGGCAGTTGTTTATTTAGGACGTCACGTGATCTTGTCTGCTAATGATGGCGTGTACTGCTTTATGGACTTTTACAAGTGCAATAATACAGATGAGCACAACCACATGCACGAACGCGAACATACACACATATGCATGCGCGCACACACACAAACACTGGAGCATACTCACTCATCAATAGATCTAGAATCTTCATACACAAAAGTATTTGTACACGCACCAACCTATTTCAAACATGTTTTGGTGAGTAAATAAATCAACTAACTTCATATATATGTTTATTTTTAACCATAACTACAAAATCTTTAAGTATGTCATCATCAATAAATTTTAGGGACCAGACTTAGAAAGACTCACAAATGAAATATTTTTCATTGCCGATGTTCAATCAAATATGTTATATACGCATTAAATTTATCTGAAAGGAAAACAATGTCACTATTTTTTACAGTTAGAGAGCCTTCATGTAATAATATTATAAATATTGTAAATCTAACATGATTAACATCACACGTTTTTGCCAGGGGAAAAGTTAGAATCAGTATATGAACATTTCGTTCTAAGAGGTACAATTGGAATCAGTTTATAAACATTTCTTTCTACAGAGAAGAATTATAATTATTCAATACATTTCGTTCTAAGAGGTACAATTGGAATCAGTCTATAAACATTTCTTTCTACAGAGAAGAATTATAATTATTCAATACATTTCGTTCTAAGAGGTACAATTGGAATCAGTCTATAAACATTTCTTTCTACAGAGAAGAATTATAATTATTCAATACATTTCGTTCTAAGGGGTACAATTGGAATCAGTCTATAAACATTTCTTTCTACAGAGAAGAATTATAATTATTCAATACATTTCGTTCTAAGGGGTACAATTGGAATCAGTCTATAAACATTTCTTTCTACAGAGAAGAATTATAATTATTCAATACATTTCGTTCTAAGAGGTACAATTGGAATCAGTCTATAAACATTTCTTTCTACAGAGAAGAATTATAATTATTCAATACATTTCGTTCTAAGGGGTACAATTGGAATCAGTCTATAAACATTTCTTTCTACAGAGAAGAATTATAATTATTCAATACATTTCGTTCTAAGGGAAACAATTAGATTCCGTCTGTGAATATTTCGTTCAAAGACAGGGGCGGATAAACTTTTGAGACCGCGGGCCAGATAAAACTGTTGGAACAGTTCGCGGGTCGGATAGACGACCAAATATCACAAGTCCAGCAAGTTCAGAATATAAAATGAGACAAACGTAATTTTATTAAAAAAATAACTCAGTTTCAAAGGTTAATGAGATGGATGATGTTGCTTACAATGAATCAGTGATTTAATGTCTGGCTTAACTGATGAGGTTAACAAGCGAAGAATGCCATTTAGATGACGGTCAGAGAGTTGAGAGTGCAGGCGACTTTTTGTATATTTCATCTTTGACAACAGTTGTTCACAGCAAAATGTGCTTTTTAACATAGTCACAATGCGCTGAGCATGTTTAACAAAATATGGAAACTTGCCTGATGGAAGGATGTCATCATGAAAAAAAGAAAGAGGAGAAGAAGTTCATAACTATGCTTTTAACTCATCGCTGCATTGCATATCTACCAACTCCTTCTGCAAGGAAGCTGGAGCGTCATCCACTGTGATTTCAAAATGGGCATTGAACAACTTGAAATCTGCAGAGAGGGTATGATACCCCATAAAACGTGAGGAAATTTGTTCCCGCAGCGAGGTAATGACTGCACTACAAGTCTCCAAGTCGACATCTGCTATGGAATAAGCAGCAAGACATGGAAAATCCTGAAACTGACCATTAGAAACCTGAAATTCCCACAAGCGTAGTTTCACTTCAAATGCTGTGATGTGTGAATACATTTCAGGAATGAGAACATCCTTACCTTGCAAACTGACATTGAGGGTGTTGAGGTGTCGATATCCGTGAGAAAGGGTCGACGAGCAAGCCATTTTAGGTCGGTGAAGTTTTTAGCATAGGGAAGGTTATTTTCATGAACAAAGGTAAACTTTTCTTGTTGCAGGTCTCGCACAAGAAAGCATGGCTCCACGACTTAGCCAGCAGAAGTGAGTGGTGATGTAATCATTACGCTCTGATGCGTGCACTGTACTCACAGTCAAATGAGGGCCCGCATGTATTACCTAATATGCTTGAACAATAGCAGATAATGAATCGTGTCCAAGCCTGATGCTTGACCGATAGATTTCCCGCCATAAATTTGCATGAACCTTTAAATACTCTGAAACGGGGTCTCAGCAGACATTCACAAAGGAACTGCGCCTAAGACATTTCGCGAGAGGCATGACATATTCCGTGAATCAATCGAGAGAAAACCCATTGTGCTAAGAACAATGTAAAAACTCATCGAATTCTTAAGATAGTGTACTCTGTATTTTATTAAGAATTTGTTGTATGAATTTTGCATATCTATCGTGTTTGATTTGTATTATTGTTATTTCTTCCTGACGCGTGGCTAGAGTGGCTAGATTTAAAATGGATTTGCGACTCTACACTAATTGTTGGACTGTGGAACAATAATTTATCTTTATTGTATAAAGATGAGGGAACACTAATTTATCCTCTTGAAAGCTAACTGCACTGCAATTGTGAAACGCTGTGTGCGTCGAAGTATTTTTGTATATAATAATTTAACTCACTTGCGTGTAATATGTTGCACTATAATTGTAACACGCATAAGCGTGATTTTGGACTACATTTTTTATTTATCATATTTTATATCAAAGTAAAATACGATTAAAAGTAGACTTGTGAATAGGCTACTCTATTTGTCTATGCCACATGTACGGATCAGCCAATCAATAGAATTGTCACTCATGGAATGAAATTGTATTTTCAGCGCAGGTGTTTAATTGGGTCACGTCCGTATGACTACATTCGTGAGTTGGTCTGAAGTTCATATTGGAGCTTCTTGAGGATTCTACTGGATTGTTGGACGTGCTGAGACTTACTGAAAACTGGGCCTTACAACTGAAGTTGGAGAACCGAGACCGACGAGTTGTGTGACAGCACCAAATCCGACCCAACGACGAATTGGGAGTGAGAGCGCTGCCATAACTGATGGAAGCATGGAAGTTAAGTGCTAATCCATGAACACTGAAATCTAGTCCATAATTTGTGATTCGTACAGACGGTAAAGACAATAGGTAATCCTATGACCTTCGTATCGGGGAATTGATGTATGGAATTACCTTTTGTTAATTGATAATTTTATTAAATATTTTTATCTAATTACAGTAGTTGGCTAATTATTGCGAGGAAGACCAATAAGGACTGGGTTGGGGGGCTGAGTCACGTGATAAGTGTTTGAATGCGTAATTTGTTGTAATTAGATAACGTACCCAGTTCGTGCTTTATTACACAGGTTTGCCTGTCACTAAACTTAATATCCAAACTACGGGAGTTAATTTAGGAAGCTGAAGGGTAAATCTGGACAACCAGACTGTCATCAGCATAGGTGAATGTTGGAATTTAATAATGTTAAATTTGCTGTCTAAGATTTTTTTTACGGATTTATGACAGTTTTATTGTGCTGGACCCAAAAATAATTCGGTTTTGTTCAATCTGGTCAACTTTTTAAGTTATTTTTGATCAACGTTTTGATCTATTGCGATTTGTTTTACATAATTATGAAGAGGTTACATAAGCTAATTTTTGAATAATTGATATAAATGATATTTTTCTTCTCTAAGTAATGAAATGGAATCGGCCGAAGACATTGCAAAAATAAACCCGATGTATTTTGCTACGTCTGCGGCGAATACACCATTGTTCCTAACAGGAATACAGCAACGTGTTTTATAAAGCGTGCATACCATGCTTATTTTGGTATAAAACTTGGTGATCAGGATAAATTTTGGGCGCCACACATGGTATGCAAGACATGCACCGATAATCTTCGTCATAGGACCAAGGGTAAGAAGAGTTGTCTGAAGTTTGGAATTCCTATGATTTGGAGGGAACCGACAAACTATGTCACTGACTTCTATTCTGCGCTATTGATGTGACTGGCATTAACAGAAAAAACCGGAGCAGCCTTACGTATCCTGATCTTGAATCAGATTTATTGTAGCTAACAATCTCTGATACTTTAATAAACGTTTCCAGTGCATTGATTAGAATATATATGCTGATTGGAATAGATTTTTTTCCTTGTTCACATGTTTGCATATACATCATATAGTTAGCAAACTCTATCAGATCATTACTTTAAAAATAAAATAATAATTTGGGGGCATGTATATGGAATTAATATCAATTAGCTATCAGTAAAATAAAATGTGTAATATACTTTTATGGACTATTGAAAGATAAAACATTTGTTTGTAGGGGACTATATCTCCTGTTGAAATGATTAGAATCATAAAATTAAAGAGCATATGCTTTAATGGAATAGATTTTATTTCTGACTCAAAAGCCATTCTTGTACAGACTTAAGTTAGTAATTTGTTTAAATTATATAAAATAAGTTCAAATATTTAAACGTTAAAGTTAAAATTCTGCATGTTTAGAATCCGCGAAATAGTAGTTTAGTACTTTTGGAGCAAATTCTGAAAAAGAGCTAATGAGCTTTATTTCACAACTATTGTGAAAAAATTACATCACAACAAAAAATGTGAAAGAAAAGCTGAGAATAGCTAAAGTCACATTAAATGAATACCATGCAAAGTTCATTTTAGAGGGCATAATTCACTTGCTTCTTTAGGTTAGTAGTTCCTTTGGTTTCATTTGATGAAAAAGATGTACCTCACCACCCACATCCAACCTTGTTTTGTGTAATTAATCAAACGAGTAAAATACACTATTATTTTATTGTTTACTTTGAGTAATTTGATGAAAAAGATGTACCTCACCACCCACATCCAACCTTGTTTTGTGTAATTAATCAAACGAGTAAAATACACTATTATTTTATAGTTTACTTTGAGTAATTTGATGAAAAAGATGTACCTTACCACCCAACGACCAGCCTCATAATTAAACAACAGTAACACACTGCTATTTCATAGTTTATTCCAAGTAATTTTATGACAAAGATGTACCCCATAACTAGTGTACAAAATTAATCAAATTCAGCAACAGTAACATACATTGTTCTTTTATAGTTCACTCTGAGTAATTTTGAGGAATTGCTATAATAAATTCAGCAAATATGAAAAAATACTCTCAGACAAGAAGGGAACAAAACATGAGTATCTACAAAACTGATTCACCTAAAAATACCCTGTAAATTTTATAGATGTAAAAGAGTGGGTAGAGTGACTGTGAACCCACCTAAAATTAACTGCCCAAATGAATCCATTTTACACACTTCTTTGATTCATCCAAATTATGCATATTGTGTGTACTATTCAAAAAACAAAGTCTGCACTAACTCTAGGTAAGTTTGGTTACAAGAAATATCCATAAACTCAAACCTTACCTTTATATAATAAATTAACTAAAGATGTACCCAAGCTTACAGAAAGTAGTGAATTATTTCCTTTATATCATGGAAAATGCTCCATCATATTACTATAAATCCATTTTCATAAAGATTTCACATGGTCATCTGGACATAGGTGTACTTAGTCAAGTTAAAAATAAAATCTCCCAGATCACCAGACTATTTTTAATGCAATGACATTCCATTTGCGAAATTCTCCATCTCACTTGCACATTAAAAGAATGCTAATAATAAAATAAAACAACTAATTGGCATTATGTTGTCTGTGTGTTTTGTTTTAGTGATTCAAAATGTAAAATAAAATTTATATCCAGGAAATAAAAAGCCTGTGTTTAAAGACTAAAGAATACATCTAAAGAATATATCAGCATAAACTCAATTAAAAAAGAAAAGAAATATTCAAAGTTTTTACTCGTATACATTTATAATTATACATAAATATATACAGTAAACAGATTACTTTTAATTTCCCAACCATCAAATCTACTCCCAAGTGGTTACAATCTTACAATTGTGAATACGTCAAAATTGTAATATATATATATACTACTTTTAACATTATAAACATATGTTAACAAGTAAATGTATTTATTTTAGCAAGCATCTCTTGCAGCTCTGCAATCACTATTTCAGCTTCTCTCTTAACAACTAAACATAGGGTCTTTCAAAAATAGGAAACCCAAATATTATCTTTTTGTGAGTAATTTATTTTGGGTATCTGACAAAGCTCACCAGGTTATCAAAGAGGCACAATTTCAAGAATGTAATACCTAGTCTAGTCCTAGTGACCATCATGACCAATGGAAAATTATACTTCAATGTGTCTGAATCTTGAGAAATATTCCCGAACAATTCTTACTTATTAAACTCATAACTCTGCTCAATATGTACAACAGATTTTGCTTTTATTGTGCAATTTACACTGGTTTAGAAGAGTTGCAGAACTTTTAAAAGACCCTGTATATGACTAAACATTTGTAAAATATACTAGTAGCAATTTCCAAATTGCTTGGTCTTTCAAACCTCTTTTCTTTCCTCTGCATATTTAAGTGCTGTTAAAAATAACATTTAGTTAGTTTTCAATAATAGCTTAATGTATAATTTTTTCTTTACTTTATTATGATATAGTTAAAAATGCAATTAATAAAAATTGTCAAACTGTTCTAACTTTATGTTTTTATTAAACAACTAGTTGTTCATTTTTTCCTCCACTCTATACACTCTTCTGAATATGAAACTACATTATATTTCTCTTTTCTCTACAGTAAGAATGTTTATTAATAAAATAACTAAAGATGAATTGCTAGTAAAGCTGATCTGGAATATAGAGGATTATATTAGAATTTTAAAACAATATATATGCTTGAAAATAAGTAAAAAATTGTCTACAAAATATCTGGAAACTGAGCATTTTCCTTCTTGTGGAATAGGTTTTATTTATCTACATTTATAAGACTATTTTTCTTTAAAACAATTTTTAAAAGTAACAACTCTGAAACTGTAAGTGAAACAATATGTATATACTCTTTGCAGATGTATTTTAATATTAACTGAAAGGTAATTTTTAAAAAATTCTTTAATTATTATTTTTATTTATTTTATTGATATCTATTCATATTCCTGAAACAACAAATTATTGGCAATAAACATATTGTAGAATAAAGGCCAGTACTTAATAAAATACACCATGCATCTATGATAATTTGATATTGTGATTACAAAACTTCAAAAACACATTCTCTAATAATTTATCAAATTTAAAACAAAAAAGACATTCTTCAAGATTATAACAATTCCAAATGCTAAACAATTCATGATTTATTAGGATACAACACTAAACAATAAAAAGAAAATAAGAAGAAAAGGAAATGCTATTCCTTGATAAATATAATGTAGGAAAGCATTTATCTGAGCGATATATATTCTATGGAATTAAAATAAGTTTTAATCCTTTTCTTTGGTGAAGGAGTTAAAAAGGAAAAAAATCAACATCTTTATAAATCAGAAATCTAAAAAAATTAAACTAATATCTAGCCCTTAATAGGTTGAAAGAGTTTATATGTCAAGGTTCAGATAGGACAGTGTGCATGCATGCACACATACACATTAATAATTACAAAGGACTTTCATTAAATAAAATATTAAAGTTTCTTCTATATCTTTTATAAAGTGTTTTACTGGCTGTTTCTGAAGATTAAGTGTACAAAATCACTCAGCTAAAATAATAAAACTAGATTTTAAAAAAAAGAGAGTGAAAAAACACTCTTTAAAAAAATCCAAGCTGCACACATTCTGTATAAGAAAATGAAAAGAAGCTATGCACATAGAGATGGCTGCTAACAGAGCGAAAACAACACCCATATCTATGAACAATTATTTCACATAGAAGAATAACTCCATGCATGCACAAGTATATGAGTACTAAGAGCAAATGCTTGACAAATTTTCATGCATTCGTAAATTCCCAAGACTGCACTTAGCATGAACAAATAATATCTGTATAAAAAAAGAGCAACATTCAGATACAAAAACCGTGTGAGCATCAAGGGTTTGGTTCTCACCATTATCCCCTTTTTTTTATACTTTTCTCCATTTTTTTTCGTAATAAATGATACCTTTAAATCAATGCAGCCAAATTCTAAAGAAACATTCCAAAGACTACACAATTTCCTGTATGTGAATCTACAAGAACAAATGGTCATGCTTTGCTAAAATCTGCTAAATTCAGAGAACAAATAAAATCATATGTTGTAATCACAGAAAACAAAAGGTCATATATTGGTGAAATACGCTAACCTCAGTTTGATCACGAGTTGCTGACATCTGTTAATTTCACAGAACATTGTCATTTGTTGCAAACAATTATGTACCTAGCAGAAGAAAATTATTGCAATCATTCCTGCAATCACAAAAGTATTTATTTTTGCAGCACATTGGCTTTTATAGAAAATAAGAAGTTTTACAATGAATGTTTAGTCCTTACATAAATTTAAGGAAAGGTTGAAAATAAATGATTTAGATTTTTTCAAACCATGTGAGCTCTTGTGAGAGACCAAAAAAGAAAAAGAAAATAAAGTGGGTACTTCATGTACTACTTTTGTCTTTAAGTGACATATCTAACTATTAGTGTAGAACAATAAGAAAGGAAAAAAAAAATCTAAAATCAGTTTTGTTTGAAAGAATATACAGTGGAACCCCGCTATAAAGTGCTCCGTGATAACACGAATTTGAATATAATGCTGGCATGGCATGGCTCCTGAAATTTAGTATATTCATTCGCACATATTACAAAACCCCACATTAACATGACCCAGCCATTAACGCGATCTGATTTTATGGACCCCAATTATTGTGTTATAGCGAGGTTTAACTGCAATTTTTTTTAAATACAAGGAATAAATGAGAAACAAACCAAACTAAGCACTTTATGTCCTAATGTATCACTTTGGTGCACATCATGTTACTGCTAGACAGATTAGTTTTCTTTTTAAAAATGAAATGCATATTTGATAAATAAAATGTCTAAATCAGATTCTAAATAAAGGCAAGATGTTTGAAATATGATTTAATTCATCTTATGCTATATGACAAGAAACTGGCTGCGCAGTGTTTTCAATACATACAAATCTAAATAGAGTATTTATTTGAAAAATAAAACATATTTTAGATCTATGAATAGCAGACTAAACACTTGTATAATCAACACAAAACAAAAATATACCCCTGAAAAATAATAGCATTTGGTGCTAGGCAAAAATATACAAAAACACTTCGGTCCAAACATGCAAATAATGGATTTGCATAATTCTGCATCTTCTGAATGTGTAACTAGTACTATATAACTATTAGTTTTACAGTGAAGGCATTTTACTCATATACCTATGAAAAAATTAAAGTCTGCAATATTTTAAAAACCTCAAAATATAACATTTTTATCTCATAGTTTATAAATGGCAAGTAACATGCTAAAGTACAGCAAAGAATGCATTATCTAAGCTGGCATTTAGTTGTCACAAAACATATTTCCCTTCAGGAATATCTTGCAGCTAAAATATTCTAGCAGCAATGCCAAAATTACAGGAAAAATATCAGTACAATAATTATAAACTTCTGATAATAATGACATGTTTGGGTTTTGGTTTTTTTTTACAAAGTGTGTGCATGCGTGCATATGCTTTACAGTGAAGTGAATTTATTTCTAACTTAAACTAATTAACTTCAATTTATATTTGCCGCACATATTAAAATAAAATAATAAAATAAAATACATTTTATAAAAATCAATGTCACGATCACCCACATAAGTATAATTTCACCTGCAGGCTAGATTAAAAGCTACACAATCTGGTGACAGTGATGTTGATTAATCAATGTCATCCATCATCCATGTAACTATATTTCCACCAGTTTTCAATTGTATGCTAGGCAAAAACTGCACACCCTCCGGTGGTAGTGTGAAAAATGTGTAACTTTTGTGTGCACTATTTTATTTTAATAGTTGTTTTCTTGAAGAAGAGTTCAGAAAATCGCCTGTCCTTTAAGGAAAATGTTCATGGAGTCTTTGTCTCACTGGAACATTAAAAAACAGGAAAAGAGTTATTTAGTCACAATATACACAAAAAGGTTTTGGGAGACAGATAAGAAGAAAATGTGGAAGCAATAAAAACACTCAGTTAAAGTAAATATTATTCTAAATTAATTTTTAAATGTACTTTTAATTTCTAATAGAGTATATTATATATATAGAGAGAGTATATATAATAAAGATAACTATATTATTTCAAAGACTATAATGAAATGAAATGCAGAACTAGTCAACTCTGATATATATATCTGTAATAAGAAAATGTGACACACAATGAACCTCAACAATGAACTACACATCTGTAATTAAGAAAATGCAACACACAATAACCTCAATGATGAACTACACATCTGTAATACTAATATTCTAATAAGAAAATGTGATACAACGAACCTTAACAATGAACTACACATCTGTAATTAAGAAAAAGTGACAAGACTGATATTATGATGCATAAGATGAAGCTCAACACTTGACTACTGTATAATATGAAAATACAGCATAACTATAAAATGAACTATGTAAATGTAAGACTACAGTACAACTATAAAATGAACTGTGTTAGGAACTATGGTTATTATTGTCAGTACAAGTGTCAAAACGACCTTCAGAGTTAAATTGGAAATCTTGTGAACACAAGTTATATGAAAAGTTTCATATTTTTTACCTAGCTGGTACAGTTATTTCAGATGTCACTGAAAAGAAGCGTCCTCCACCCCAAAAAGCAATATATTTTGGAAAGCGTGCTTCAAGTGACTCAAATAGTGTTTTATGCAATGCTAACTATGCTCAAGAGTTATTTAATGAAGAAGTGTCTTCTTGAAAATGTCGCTACAGAATGTTAGAGCAGGATTTAAGTACCTTTAAAGCACATATTTCAAATTGGAAAAATATTATTCCATGCATCAGAACATTATAAACAATACAAGAACAGCACAGGAGTCAATATCAATTTTGGACAGAAAGCCTAAGTGTTATTTTAGATGAGTTGTTATTTTTTCACAAAATAAGCATGTTTCTCTCTACTACAAGCATATGTTGACATAATATGCTATTGTGCTTCATGAATTAAGGATGGCCTTTGTTGACTGCTATAAAAAGTTACAGTGACTTTCTTAAATATCAACAAGCACACTGATTATCTATGTTTCAACACAATTATAAACCAAAATATATAATGTTTACATGGTGTGAGTCATCAACTTATGACCACAATTGGTTCTGACAGAACAGTCAGAAGTCGATTTGATCGTACGTCAGACTACTCTTTATTTTACATGTACTAGTTAACACGGTAAAGTCTGAGTCTGCTGTTCACATACAGTAGATATTTCTCAATACGTGTAGAAAAAGGGGAATAATTCAACAAAAAAGCTCAGTAAAAACGTTTATTAATATTTTCAACCATAAGGTTCAAGGTAAACTAATGTGACTAAGGTTGGCAGTATATTAAAGGACCTCTGTTCCTCTGAGTACCCATCCCAGCGACCCTCATATCTTACAAACACACTGCCAGATATAGTACATATTCACAATATATAGTACATATTCACAATCAGATTGCAGTCTTCAAGTCAATCAGTTGTAAGTCACATAGGTCATTAGTCAACGACTAACTCAGTAGCTGTAATATGTAGTCCTAACCAATTTTTCAAATTTGATTCAGAGTAAAACAAATGTGTTTATACTGATTTCATTACTTCATAAAATTAGAAACTCTTGTTTAAAGGTCCCAGTTTTTTGCTGTCTGATTTAAAGCATACATAGATAAATAATGGTTAAAACTACTTCAAATTATGACCAATGTCAAGAATGAGTATGATTTCGATTTCTTTAGTCAAGAATTATTTGTAGTTGATATAAATAATCCTTGAATTGACATGAACAATAAACTTTGAACCAAAGTATTTGCATGTATACAACCACATACTCTTTGCTTTGCATTCTTTAAATGGAACTTCTTTCCATCTACAGCAAAAGTACAGGTGTATTCTTTACACCAGAGCACAGAAAAATGAAATGAGATTTTTCTACCAAGCTTAGAACAAAATGAGCATGGAACTTGCCCTTTAAATAAAAAAGATTATGATTTTCACGTCCTTAATAATTATTTATTTTTCAACTTACTGATTAACAGTTTAAATCTTGAATATTTAGTTTCACGTAACATGATAAACTTATTACTTCTACTGATAGTGGTTAAATATAAAATTGCAAGAATTTACATGACGGAGACTATTGTTTATGATCTTAATTTAATCTTATCATCTTTCAGACCTGACTCCTTCAAAACTTTTTGTTCATTTAGTACTCTTTGGTACTACAGAGAACAAGGGTTCTGCCACCAAAAATTTTATTGCTTCTGAAAACAGACTTCCTGATCAAGGTGTTCTGTCAGTTATTATCTCCCTTATGCCAATTTCTGAAATGGAATGTTTCTTGGCTTTTATATTTTCTAAAGACCCTCCAAGAATTTATAAAGAACTAATCAAATAAGCACTAAATACATTTCTTTTCTTTTATTACATACCTGCTCTTGCTCTTCTCAAGTTAATGAAACCATCTTCATCTGTGATGATTGCTTCCATTAAATGCTGTAAGGGATCTGAATCAACACCAGGATTATCACGAATCTGTCGATTATTCAGGGATGCTTCAACTTGTGATCTTTGTTCAACAACTGGACAAAAATATAAAAATCAAACATAAATGTCTGTTTCCATCATACAACCATCTGTGTGCAGTATGGTAATTTATATAATGCAAGTCACAATGCTCAGTAAAGGAGTTTGAAATATAGATTTTGAATCACACAAACATTAAAGGTATATTTTCCTGATAGTGAGCTATGACCCTGCACTACTGGAAAAATAAATTAAACCATTCAGAACATTCCCCTAATTTACAGCCTTAATTTCCCTATTTTTCTTAATTTCCCAAATACAGCCTCAATTTCCATATTTTCCTTAATTTCCATATTTTGGGAAATTTCCTTACTATCCATGGTTATGTACAAAATGGACAGTCCTTCACTAAAAAAATTGAAAGGGCTCTCAAGTGAAACTGTTACAACACTTGGTATATGGGTTAGCAATGCTTTGCACATGTTTGTTTTCAATGAGTTCAAATCTACATGGAACAGTACAAGTAATTAACCCTCAAAAATTATAGCCATAAGTAACTTACAATTTGTTATGATAACTTGCTAGCGAAAGAAGGCCAATAAAGGGGGGGCGGGAGAGAAAGAGGAGGAAGAGAGAGGACAACAAAGACAATTGCTAACATTGTATTGAATAGGTTCTGGTAAACAAAAAACTCTTGAATATATTTGCCTTTGTAATAATAAGAAATACTGCAGTTTTATTACTTCTTTAATTTAAAACATAATAATTGCAGTTTTTATGAAAACATTTTACTTAAACTATAAATCAGCCACTGCCACCTTGCTCTTTTTACTTTTTATTTTCATTTGAAGCATTGATTTTTGCACAACACACCTCTACTACATCCCTGTAACAATACGCAGTCACATACATCTGATAGTAACACCAATTGAATTAAACCCTGATTGAAGATTTACCTCATTTTTAATGCATCTTGATAGAGTTATCCAGTACTATATATCTTAACAGTCATGTAGCCTAAATTCAAAACAAAAGATTGATTTACAAAACCTGCTGGTCTTTGTACACACAAATTTTCAGATCTCGTCCCAGTGTCTCATGGATGGTTTTAAACAGTGCAAGAGCTATTTCTTAATTTAATTTTTCAAACAGATTTATTTATAAATATTAACGAAAGTCAAAGCTACACACCTGCTCTTGCTGTTCCTAAATTAATGTATCCATCAGAATCACGAACACTGAGTCCCAGCATTTGTTCAAAGGGTCCTGGCTCTTGAGGGTTCAAAGTCTGTGACTCGATCCCAATGGCAGGTTCCTGGATGTGTAAATGCCTCTCCCGCCTCAACCCTCTAAACACTGATTCAAAGAGTCAAAATTATTAGATCATAAATTACATAAACAGTTTTCCCCTTATACTAGTTATGGTCTACATTATTTCCACTGTCACAGAAATTGTAAGTGAATATCTTAAATAAGTTCCAACTTTGTAGAATTATTGTGTTTTTAAAAAATGTCACTGTTTTAAGAAAAGCTAATAATGTCATTTGTCAAATCTTTTCAAACAGTACTTCCTAAGAAAACCACTACAAGAAGAATCAATATACAAACATTTCTTAAGTGAACAAAAAGCAAGAGTATTACTTTAAAGAAGCTTTGCATCACAATATAAAGTGTCTTTTCCTCCGACTTTGGAACATGTCCCTAGTGTTCTACCTGACTTGAGGATGACTTTTGTCACTTGCTGTGCTTTGTTTGGTACAATGTCTGTCCTACTCTAGTGTTTTACCTGACTTGAATATCTTTTGTCATTTGCTGTGCTTGGTTACAATTGTTGTCATACCCTAGTGTTCTGCCTGACTTGAGGATGACTTTTATTATCTGCTGTGCTTTGTTTGGTACAATGTCTGTCCTACCCTAGTGTTTTACCTGACTTGAGGATGACTTTTGTTATCTGCTGTGCTTTGTTTGGTTACAATGGCTTTCAAACCCTAGTGTTGTACCTGACTTGAGGATGACTTTTGTTATCTGCCATGCTTTGTTTTGTTACAATGGCTGTCATAGTCATACCCTAGTGTGTTTGAGGATGACTTTTGTTATCTGCTGTGCTTTGTTTGGTTACAATGGCTGTCATACCCTACTGTTCTTCTGGATGACTTCTGTCGTCAGCTGTGCTTGGTTACAATGGCTGTTTCAGATAGCACTGATCGCGGAGTTCCAAAACACAAGTTTCAAGTGAAACTGTTTACTGAGATGGTCATCTCACTCATGAAATCAACGTTCATATTTTATTAAATGCTATTCAAAAGTAATAGTTTGAGAATATTAAAGCTTTGTTGGTGAAAGAAAAAAAAAAATAACTCTTTACTCTCCAAACAAGAGGAGACAGTAGCCTCTTATTGACAGTAGTCTCATATACAACAATCTTTTGTATCTATGTAAAATAATGTAAGTTTAAAGTTTAGTTAGATATTTATTACTGAAGAAACTTATCAACTTACTATCTTCTAACTGGTGGAAAGGCGGTAAACATTACTTAAGGATTGCAACATCTATTTTTTTTACAAGTACTAAGTAGTTTGATTAATTGTTCTTTTATTCCTCCAAGACAACCCACAACTAGCTGTTTAATTGTATATCCACAAGGAAAGAGATTAAACCAAAACAATTATTTACTTAATATAAACTTATATTTAATGGGTTACTTGTACTTTAAGCATCAAAATAATGTTAATAGTGATTCATACACCAATTGAAAACTTTGATACTTAATGAATATTGTGTATATGTGAAACCAGTGAAGAATTTATCATATCAAGGCAGACGGACCAGAGATGTTATTGTACTTGACTGGAAATGTTCTTGTGTGTAGATTTTGACTTCTATGTCCAAGGATCATTTCTGTCTCTATTAGTCCTAATTTAAATGTGTGTACCACCACATGGCTCTCCCTATTGTGTAAATAAATATCCTATCCTTGCTGGGAGATTTCAAGCTATTACCTATATCACTCGAGTGACTGCCCATCTGCTATTATTTTCAGATCTTAATGCTTGCACTGGAGAAAATAATGCTAGTAGAAATATTTATGTGTGATGGATTCGACTTTGATGAGGAGATAAAAGATAAATGTATCAACTAATTTGGAAAAGAAATGCTAAATGTATGTTATGCTTTAAGACTACATATTTCAAACAGGCATTGTAATAGTGACAAAGATATCAAGTTTACAAAGAATTAATTATTAGGTGCTATATCTTGGGGATTCTTACTAGCTTTTTAGTCTAATCATATGCTTTCAGAGTGTGAATTTATCATATTTCATTCACTAGCTGAATTTAGTACAGTCAAATTAAATAAATATGAAAGAGATCAGAATATATGTGGCAAGCAGATGCAACATTGTAAGGTCAATATTAGGTTAGTGAATTTTCTCTATAAAGGACCCTCAACATAAGGGAGAGAACACATGATCCTCGCTCAGCACTGACAACTATTTGCTACACTTAGTTACTTAAAGCAGAGTGCTATTAAGGATAAAGTAATCTGAATAAACTCCCTGGAAACCACAGACTCGCTTTTAAAAAAAATATGAAATTATGGAAATATCAAACAAAACAAAAATTAATCGAAAGATAATAAAAAAGGATGCCCAAAACTGTTATTTTCAATGAAATAGACTTGTAAATATTGGGTTAATTAATTAAAGATGTATGGATCACATTATTTCAAAACCAAATCAATACAAGTCCGAAGTTGTTGAGGTATATGCATCATATTTTGACCATAGGTGCACAGCAACTTCGATTGCAATTGTTTTCAGATTGATATCTCTAACAGTTTTTTTAATGAAATTATTCCATGTAATCTGACATCTCCAGTCAGTTCAGAAATTGGAAAGTCACAATGTAAATATATGAAGAAGTGGCTTTCATATATATCATTTTTAAACTATTATTCAATCGTACACTGATATAAAACAAAAAATCCTCAAAATATATTTTATCTCAATTGAATTGGTTCTTGAAAAGATCACTAATAATAGGCCCAGCTTCATTGCTGCTCTCAAATCAAATCTGACGATTCTGAGGGCAGAAAATAAAATGTTCCATAGTGACTTGAGTCAGTGGTAATGCTGTGAGAGTCAAAGTGGCATCTTGAATAATCTCAGGTAGCAAGATTTTGCATATTTAGTGTTCAATTCAGAAGTTCTGTTAACTATAGGTGCTTGGTAAAAATTTATTTTGAATTTAGTTAGACATGACAGAGTTTCTCTTTCTCCAAAATTTTCCAAATTTAAACACCAACATTTGGATCAATCCTGTCTAGATATTTTTCAAAATCTTCATGGTTACTGTTGATGAAGATGAAGGAGGTGATTGAATGCTGTCAAGTAGTGACGCAGCTATTGCCTTGTCTTCCTCTTATGTACCTTTCACACACACTTCTAATTTATATAGCACAATGTTTTTTTGTTTATAGATCACTATTTTAATAACTTCAAAAAGTATTTTTTACATCTATTGCTTAAAATGTAATAATATACAACTGCCTCAAGATGTTATTTCAATATTATTTTTAAGTTTCTTAACTCCCTCATGTGCAAATGTGGATCTGCCTTGGCCTCAAATCTCATAAAATTTGGAGTTTTGAGTCAGGACCTTTCTATCAACTTGACTCCACTAAAAATCCCAACTGACTCCACGACTCGCTCCTGACTCCACAGCCCTGAATCTAAACTGATCCGAATAATGTTGAGTTACTTCGATATTGATGCCTAGTTGACAATACGCTGAAATAGGTAGGGATCTACGCACCGAATATGCCTCCCATCCGCACATAGCTTCACATACAAGACATATAAGTATATTATTATTGTTATTCTAATTCTATGTTCTCAGTAATTGCAGCTCACAACTAACCTGAAATGTTAGTAAAAGTGATTGTCAGTAATTAAATTATTTTCTTATACAGTAGATAAAAAAATCAAACTTTTTTGTGCAAAAGTATTGCCTTATGATAGCCTACTTGTTATTTTCTGAGCTCGCAAATGGCATTTTTTAACTCGCAAATTGCAAGTTTACGAGTGGGATTTTCGAGGATTGATCATCGTCGTGGTTTAGAAAAAAGTATTAAAATTATTTAGAGACTGAAAACAAAAATATGAATAATTACAGATCTCATTTCTAATTTTTGATTCATGATTATATATAAAATCTAGATTACCTTCTCTTACTTGGGCCAAATCAATAAAGTCACTGTTAGCTTGCACACAATCTTGTACACCCTGTTCAAAAGACCCTGGGCTAGGATAATGGAATGGAGGGAGGTCTCTCCAAAATGATACAGTGTCCAAATTGTTGCTTGCACCTGACCATGTTAAGCACTGCTCTCTTCTTGCTGAAATTAGCAAATACTTTTTACTTATTGTACATTTTACACGTTTTAAAGGTACAAAATATACTGATAATGACAATGCACTGATCATGATAAAATAAAGAACAATGACATCTTTTTTGGTGCTTTCAAACTGTAAACAAATAAAATTAGATTTACTGGCAATACATTTTGTACTTGAAATTTTAACAGTATAATCACAACCATAACTACAGAAAATTTTCACTGTGACACTTCTAATCAAACAAGTTTAATAAAACTGCATGTATAATTACAGATCTAGAAAGTAATTATGTTACACCTATCTTCTTTTTTTTACTACTTATACTTATACAATGTAAACAACAATAAAAACAATTTATATAAAATAATGCCTTTCACTGTTTAAATAACACACTTAAACTCTATGTATACCATATTCATGATTATCCAGGATCAGGTTTGCTATGATGCAGATAAACTAGAATGCTTAAAATAAAAAAAAATTAATATATGGAAACAGAATACCAGACAGGGGGCGATAGCAATATAAAAAATATTACAGTAAGCAAAAAATGTTTTTACAATAGCAAATAAAAATCTAACACCCTGGGAGCTATGCTGTGTGAAAGGTATTCAACATTATAAACATTATATGCAGCTACATGAGACACAATAAACATCACAGAAAGACATAGTCCCCCTCCAATCTCCCATACATCCCTCATAACCCTCCCCATCCCTAATTCCCAGCGTGAAATCAGCCTAAGCTAGAAGTGTTCCCTATAAATTAAGTAAGTCAGGTATTCAACTAGACCTAAGTCATTTTGTTAATAAAATAATAAGAAAGAATATAAACACATAACCGAAAGCTTTAGGCACTTTACAAAAATAACAATGGACAGTTTTAATATAAATAAAACAAAATGCCCAGTAGCCTACAAAAGACACATCATCACAACAAAATATGCAGCAAAATACTATTGATTCAGTACTGTAAAATATAATAAAATTTAAAATGAAGATGATAAAAAATAAGTACAACTAAAAACAATTTTTAAAAGAAAATTGTTTTGTACAAACTACAATAAGTGCTTCAGCATTAACATATTATATTGTTAGTATGAACAATCAATACTTGGGGACAAGACCTACTTTAAATTTAAATAAAATCAAAGATGAATAGAAAACAGGGATCTGCTATGAATATTATGATCTTTGCTGATATATTTTTAAAATAATGTGCTTTTAGTACACCTTAGTTCTGAAAAGAAAGGTTGTTTAATTTTGTCAGTATTCACCTAACATTACTTAATTTGCATAACTTAATGTCATCATAATCTTTTCAAAAAGAAAAATTAGTCTGATAATAATTTATTAAATTTAGCAAATTCATTCATAAAAATAATATTATTACTAATGATAATCTTAAGCACTATTTTAAAAAATACAGGTGCTTGAAATAGTCTCACAGAATTTGTAATAAGAGTATAGTTGATTGAAGAGCGAAATAGGATATCCTACAAAAATAATACTAATAGTTTTAACTCAAAGACAAAGAAATATATGATATTTTCTCTCACTCCCCACAAACAAAAGAGTATTAAAATTTTATTTTTACTAGCATTACAAAAAGTATTCACTTTAAATGCATTTAAATTTAAGTAAACATTACAAACTGGAATTATCAGTTCTTATAATATCAATATCATCATGGTTTGGACAAATGACATTAAAATATTTTACAGATTGAAAATAAAATCAAAAATACTTGTAGATTTCATGCCTAATTTTTCAAACAGGATTATACCTATAGTCTAACTTACCTGCTCTTGCTTGCGCCAAATCAATAAAACCGTTGTTGTCTCGCACGCATACTTGTAGGTTCTGTTCGTAAGGCCCTGGGCTAGGGGGATGATATGGACGGAAAATACTATAAAGTGGTACTGTGTCCAAACTGCTGGTTGCAGCACTTGCCAAGCACTCAACTCTTGCTGAAATTGTGCAGAGGCGTATGAACTTTGACACTCTCTCAGATTATTTCTATTGACTAATTAAAAGTTTAGTCAGTATGTTTTCATTATTTTATACATTATTACTTTATTATTTTGACTTATAAAAAAGTTTACATCAATTTTCAAACTTAATGATTAAAACTCATAGCTTTACAACTATATATTTTTTTAAATCCAATACCTTTTAAAAATATCAATATAAATTAAAAATAAAGCACTATTGTATTCAGGAGAACTTCCTCTAGTATGTTAATATTTAAAAATTAAAAAATGCTCTTATCAAGTTCAAATATTTTAAATGGCAGAGTGTAACACTAAGAAATATATGCTTGATTGCAGGGACAAGTGTCATGGTTAAGAAATATAATAATGCAGGGACTGGTGTCATGGTAAAGAAATATAAGCTTGATTTCAGGGACCAGTGTCATGGTAAAGAAATATAATAATGCAGGGACTGGTGTCATGGTAAAGAAATATAAGCTTGATTACAGGGACCAAGGTCATGGTAAAGAAATATAATAATGCAGGGACCAGTGCATGGTAAAGAAATATAAGCTTGATTGCAGGGACCAGTGTCATGGTAAAGAAATATAAGCTTGATTACAGGGACCAAGGTCACGGTAAAGAAGTATAATAATGCAGGGACTAGTGCATGGTAAAGAAATATAAGCTTGATTGCAGGGACCAGTGTCATGGTAAAGAAATATAAGCTTGATTGCAGGGACCAGTGTCATGGTAAAGAAATATAAGCCTGATTGCAGGGACCAGGGTTAAAGTAATTTTCAGGCTGATTAGATTAAACACTTCCCTGGCACTGTAATTTGTATCCAAGGTAGAATCTTCAGTAAAGACATTAGAAAGAACCCTACAACATCTCATCAAGACCTTTGCTCATTTAAAGCATGACAATGATAGATTTAAAAGGGCTGAAGTTTTATTTGCCAATTTCATCACCAAGCACAACTTTGCAGCTTCTGTAGCTGAACAAAAATCAGTTGAAATGTTTCCTTAGAATGCTATTGGCAAGAAATTTAATTCCAAATGGAACAAAATAAGCTTCTATTAAAAACCGATTGGCTGTCTGCAACAGAACAGTAATCAAACTGTGCAGGGAGACAAGTTCAATGATGGATCATATGACAAGAAAACTGGGAAGTTGTTGTTAGCTATTATGATGAGAGTCTTGAAAATGGTGATCTAGCATTAATTGGATCCATGTCTGCAAAAGAGTGGTTGTAGTATCCTCACTGTGTAAAATGACTCCATCTGTTTTCCCACTGGTAACATTTGGGTTGGTGTTGATGTTTTTCCTGGTCTCTTTTATTTTTTCCTGTCTTCGATTAGTTTAACTGATAGTTAATTTTGTTAGTGTTTCTTTAGACTTTCTTTATATGAGGGGGGTGGGGTGATCTTTTCCTTCTATTCTTCTCTCTTTGGTGCTCTTTCTCTTGCAGGTTCAATGGGTCACTTGTCAATCACTGTTCTTTTCAGAGCATTGTCTTGTCTGATCTCCAACTTATGGGTATGTAGTTCTGTCAAAGGAGGAGGTAGAGGAAGCTCAAATGCCTTTGCATAATTTTCCAAGCTGGTTAAAAGTGGTTAGTTAATGTAAGATTGAGTCAGATAATCAAACATCAGATAACCAAGTTTGCTGTGTGTATATTTTTTTAATTTAATAAGATTTCAATTATCCAAATTTATTTTTTTCCACATTCAATCCATATATTTATAATCGAGAATTTACTGAAAATTAGTAAGATCTGGAGATTTCTTTTTAAGATATAATAAATCACATAAGACACATTTTTAATAATAATTCTCAATCAAACTTTTCATCAGTCATAAAAATTACCTTCCCTTCCTGTTGCCAAATTAACAAAGCCATCCTGATCATGGATATTTATACCTAGTGCATGTTCTAAGGAATCAGGCTGATGTGGGGCCTGGAACTGTCTCCTGGCATCTGGACAAAAATAAACATTGCCCTTCAAAGATCAGCTAAGAGTTACTTTGATGAGTATTATCTGGCCCCACACCCATTCTCTCTCTCCTCCACCACCCTCTGGATAATTCATATTTTAAAAAAAAATTCCCTAATCATTTTCTATTACACTCATTGTTTTAAATTCACTAAGTCAGATGCAAATATAGATTAATGTCAATAAATCATTTTCCCCTATTATGTCAATTATAGGAATTCATAAATGATAAATTAAATAAATTAAAAAAATAAACTGTTATATTATCCCCATGCAAGTTATGTATAAAACACTGATAAAAAGTCATTCAGATTATGTATGATAATTGATATTTATAATTCTACTAAATCTGTACAAGATTTGAAATAAACAGAGATTGAAACATTTTCAATAATGCCAACAGTCATTCAGATTATGTACGATAATTGATATTTATAATTCTAGTTTTTTCTACTAAATCTGTACAAGATTTGAAATAAACAGAGATTGAAACATTTTCAATAATGCCAAGAGCAACAGTAGTAATAATAGTAGTAGTATTAAGGAAGAGTCCATTCAGTGTCTTCTAAAATCTCCCAGTCCCATTCCAATCGGCAGCATATATTTTAAAAATTAAACCAACACCATCAAAAATTAAATAAAGATGAAAATTATCAGACAACATGATATAACATAAGCAATAACAGACAATGATCAAATGCAATAATATGAGCTGTATCTTAACTCACTACCTGCATGCATCCTTAGTTTTGATAATATAATGTCCCTGAAAATTCATTAGTCCAGCCCAACAATGTTCAGTGCCAGCAAAGAGTCACTGTACTATTTCAATGACTTCATGAGTGATGATTCATAACAATAACTTGAGCTCTTATGTAACTTTATTAGGAAAGAACACTAAGTACCTCTACTACACACTTGGCATGGTGTATATGGTACCTTAAAACAAGTTAGATTACTCACTAAGTGTTAAGAGAATAGTTTTTTAAATATAAAAATTAAAATTTAAAGACCTAAAACCCATCATTCCATTTGTTTACTAATAATATATGCAGGCGGTCTCTGAGTTACAGTGGAGATCCATTTTTTTCTGACTCAAAAGTCGATTTTTGCAGTAAGTCAGATTTTTGCCTCAGCCAACATCTTTAGCAAAATGTAGTACTTGTATCAGTCACGCTAATGTCTATCATATATTTAACCATTCTCTGTGAGCTTTTACTCTTGTTGAATGCAAAAAAGTAATGTGGCGCCAAACTGAGTGCCATAACTTCAAATCCAACGTAACTCACAGACCCGCCTGAAATTTGTTTAATAACTTAAAAATATGATTTGCCAACATGAGTTTATTGGTGTTTTCTGGTGGCCTTCTACTTTCTTTTTTTTTAAATCATAAACTGTAATATTTTTACCTGATCCCACAGAGTGTTGGTTACTAATACTCAATGCTTGCATATGCATGTTTCCATAACTCTCAATTTGGGATTCTTCAAATGGTGTAGTTTCATTCTGAACATATTCTGATGCTTCTTGACTAATGATAGAATTTTCTGGCATGCTATTAAAATCACTCTCCTGCACTAATTCCTTTATGCTTGCCAATAAATTGTCTTTCACATCTTGAAGCAATTTATCAGACACCATATCTGCTGGGGTTTCACCCGTTCCCCCTGATGTCTGGCCATGGGAAGGCACAGGATCAAAGGAAGGCACAGGGTCATATGGAAACATATGGTCTAAATTGTCAATATTTAAGAATCCAGTATTAGAATGGTGATGGGTGCAGATGCTTTGTACAGTTTGTTTCCAGTTTGCTGTACCAGTATCAGCCACCACTGAAATATCAGATCCTGTAGAAGCTAAACTGCACCAATGACAATTAGGCAATAGAGCTTCATGACTTTGTTCAAATTCTTTGTGTGAAGTAGCACCAGATGCCTGAGAGTTAGTAGTGACACTGTCCTGTGAAAATGAAATATTTTCTGCTGCTGTGTTCTTAAGCAATGGGACCATGCTTTGTTCAAACTCTCTTTCTGGTACTACATCAGGGGCACCAGCAATCATATCAGTGCTGTGGTTTAGCAATACAGGCAGAGTTCCAGGTTCTTCATGAGACTGGGCTGTGCTGTGGGTATCATGGTCATTATTAACATTAGGAAACACTTCGCTATTCACATCACAATACGATGCACAGAATGACTTTTGACCCTTAGTGGTTCTGCAAGCTGCCTCTGTATTACAATTACTTTGTTCGTCTAATTTTCCTGCTGCTTGGTGATAGGCAGGAAAAAGATCAGTACTAGTGCCAGAATCTGAAGGCAATGCCAAGAATTCTTCTTGGGGCATCACTTTATTCTGCACACTGTTGACATCTTCACTGTCTTTGTTGCTACTATCCTGCACTACCACTGGTTTGGATTCATCATGACTGTGCCTGTCATTGTCATTGCTCGGAAAATCACTCCTAGGGTGGGGATCCACAACTCCTGGTTCCAGCATAAATTTTCCTTCTCGAGCTGTCTGCCGCAGGACCACATTTTTGTCTGCTTTAGTGTCTGATATAGGGCTATTATCAGTATGTTCAATTTCATTACCAGAATGTAATTTGGAGGGATTAACACCCTGTGAAAGTCTAGAGTCTTCTTGCACAATATTCTGTATAGTCTCTGGAGTTACCAAAGTACTAGGCTTGTAGTCATGATCAGAATTTTCTAAATTCATGTGGTTAGTTTCTTCATCCTCTTCATCTATGCAGCTTTCTACCACACATAAAGTAGAGTTAGACTCTGCAGCACACTCAGCCATTTTTGTCTTGTTGCCAGCACCACCAAACTATGAAATAATTCAGATATCATATTAGCAATATTAGTTTAATTAATAAAACTAAGTGAATGCAAACAAAAAGCAAGAAAATATTTATGCAACTTCAGTAAGTTTTGTTACACAATTCAGATTGTGACTATAAAAAAAGGAGAAATAAATTAATAAAACTGTTAACCATTTAATTTTGTTATTTTGCATTTAATAATATATATATATAGTGCAGAAGTACAGTGTTGGAACAAATGATAAAAGATATTTTTTAGCTCTCTTTAACTATTCAATTGTAACTGTTGAAGGTTCAAGCAACCATTTTCATGTCAGTAAGTGATAAAAACATTATTTGCCATCACAGCGATTGTCATCGATATTGACCTTATAATTAGAAGCCATCATTATAAACATCTCTGAAATTTGAACCGAGTGCATGGGAATTTTGTGAATTTTGTGAATTTTGGGAATCAAACTACACTTTACTGATAAAACTAATGAAAAACTATAAATGTTAAAATTTAAATGACTAGGGACCATCTTTTCACCAAAACCCATCACAACTCTTAGTCTTACTCTGTATTCATGATCATGGCATGCCAGTACATGTAATGCTAATTTACTAAATGTTCTATGACAATAAATAAAATAATGTAAATTTACATATCCTGTAACTTAAATCATCATGACTATTTCAGTATTTGAAATGTATAATTATTAAAATTTTATACATGCAAACATTAGTGCTATCATTTCAACTTCAAGTCAGTGTTGAGATATGCTAGCTTCTAATTTAATTTTAGAACTTAACATTAAAATATATATAAACATTTTACTTTTTTTAGTAAGCCACATACCATAAAGTGATAACTCAGTATAAGAGTTGCTTAAGAATTAATTATATCACACACTATTACGTATGTGACATGTGCTAGTCTCACCTTGACTGCATTACAATGTACTAATTAATTAAATGTAATACTCTTTACTTGACTGCATTACAATATACTAACTAATTAAATGTAATACTCTTTATTTGACTGCATTACAATATACTAATTAATTAAATGTAATACTCTTTACTTGACTGCATTACAATATACTCATTAATTAAATGTAATACTCTTTACTTGACTGCATTACAATATACTAATTAATTAAATGTAATACTCTTTACTTTTATGTAAAATAATCAAGAAAGGATGAAGCACTCATTTCTACTTATTAATCAAAACATTAATCTTATAATTTTATATTAAATTAAATTTCATTTACACTTTAACTGCATATCTGATCATTATCAGTATCACAGATAAATATGCATATACAATTTATCTAGCATCAAAATTAGTGGTAATTTAGATACAACCACTATATTACACATGACATCTCAGGACAACTCTTACTGCAAATCTATGGTTATACTTATAGGTTTTTACAAAGATGTGTTCTGATTCACTTATAGTTATACATACGGTTCAGTAACATGGTCCATATGTCAATAATTTTCAATCAGAAGTCAACTGCATCTTATTACATATTAATTAAACTAATTTTCATTTTAAAAACTTCCTGTAAATTAAAATTTCTCTATTGAAAACAAAACAGTTCATGTAAATTAAAATTTATCTTACAAATTGTTTAAAACTATATAATTGATAATTATGCCATGAACATTCCAAAAAAGTATACTATTTTTTAATTTAATATACTAATATTTCATGCAAACCTAAGGTTTATGGCGCTAATAATAATTATAAGGGGTGCTAAAAACATAACTCAGAAGATAAACATAGAAAGTAAAAAAAAGTAAAATTAGAAATAATAAAGACACATCAACAGATATTTCATGATTTTCTGTCATGAGCGATACTAACAGTGAAACTTATCAGAGACATAATTTGTAATCAACTCTCAAGTCAATAAAATTTGTATCTGTAGTAGTTCTTGACTGCAAAGTGCAATAATACAATTAATACAATAATAACCTATCAGTATCACTGCTATACATGAATTTGTTTAATTAATTCAAATGTCTATTTCCTATTTATAGCAATACTACACTGGGCTCTAGTACTGTTAAGTCCTAAGCATGGTCCTAACACTGGTAATCCAAAGTTATAAAACAAATCATATGGCAACTGTTTATCAGACATAAGAATGTACAGTAATACTATAACTTTACTACTACTACTAGTCTCTAGTACTATGCTCATCCTTTAAATCATAATACTTTTCTTGAATTACAACACTTACTTATTATACTATAGTAATTAGTATTCATGTATATTTTTAGTAATTTTACCATATCTACAGTAAACAACTAATTTGTATAAATGAATAAGGGAACAATGTATGTTTCAATTGGGTTACACTAATTCAAAAACATAGCATGTTTGGTGGTATGCTGATCGCTGAACTGAATTACAGGAGCATGATTTATATTTCCACAAGACAATTTCGAAATTTATCTCATATTTTCTCTACCACTCATGTCATTACAGAAATGCATAACATCAGGTGTAAAACTGTAGTGCCTACCTATTTCAGAATATGTAATTGCATTCTATAATCTAATTAAGTAATTGCATACTATAATCTAATTAAGTAATTCAGTAACTGCATACTATAATCTAATTTAGTAATTCTAAATAAATTGAACCATAGAATGATAGATTAAATATTAGTATATTAGTTATTACTGAATAAGTCTAATGTATGTGTGTACTGAAGACTTTACTAAATATTTTACACGATATACACGAGTGGGGTTTTAGTACTTTTACTCACATTCGATCACAGATGTATCACTGTAAGTGTAAATGTAATCACATGTATCACTGTACAGTCACAGTGTACATGAAACGTATCACTAAAACTTTAGTTTCGGGAATCAATACTGCTTTCACAATAAAATAGTCCTTCGTAGTCGTACGAAACTTAACCAGAACAACGGTACATGTGTTTCAACAAGCAGACGAAGGATCTAATTTGAGTGGTCTTACCTACAGTAATCAAAATAGTAATACTTTTTACAATTTGGAAAGGTTTTCTATAATCTGATTTTTTCCCTATATTAATTATTATTTTAATGTATGCTGAGATGTATAGTGAAATACAAAAGTAATTGTGATATTAATTACGCTTTAAGTTTGCATTGACAGAGCTAGAAGAACGTGCTAAATTAAAAGAAAAGTTATAACTTATGTATAATTATAAGGGGGAATTATATTTAGTAACTAGAAATTAGAATACTCCGATAGTACATATATTTCTAGAACAGTAGGCCTAAATTTTCATGTATATATACACACACTCACACATATATTCTTTATTTTGGAAATACTCTATTTACAATTGTAAAAATTTAAAAAGAATGGCAATATTATAATATCAGAAACCACAAAAATTAATGGAAATACCTCAATCCAAAATGGTTTACTTTCTTGTCATGTGCTTATTATCACGTCATGTGGTTAAATTTAGCAGTGACGTAATTCTATATAGTATATGTTGATATTAAACTGAAACTCTAATAATAAAAGTAATGTTAATAAATTTTGTACAAAGTTTTCTTGACCAATTATATCATGTACAAGTCGTGTACGATATTTACTTAAAATTTACTTGAAAGAAATTCGGCATTTCACTGACTCGGGTATCCGTAAAAGAGTTAGTTCCCTTGAAGTGTTAGGAAAGAAAACAACCAATAAAATTTTACTTGAATTCAAGATAGATATATAAAAAGATGTCTCAGAATTTCACAGTCGAAAAAAAAAAACAAATGTGATTTAATTAACATGATAGTATGATAAGACACTAGAATGACCAGTCAGTGATTACCAAAAACCTCTGTATCGCGGCCCAAAGTTGGATAGTAAGAGATTTTTTAATAGGCCGCGTCGAGTGACTAAATTTATTCTTTTTTTTCCCCCCATATTTGGGTCGCCAGGTAAATATGCTTCGAAACTTTGGGTCGCGAGAAATAAAAAAATTGGAAATCACTGACTTAATTTTGAACTTGATATACGGCATTCAGTCAGTTTAGAGTTCTTAATATAAATAAAATAAGAACTTTGCACTTGTATATAAAAATTGAATATTGATTTTGTTAAAAATTATTCATGTCCAATTTTAAGAGATTTATACTGGACTGAGTAGAATGAGTTCAAATTATTATTTATGCAATGAGCAGATTTTTAACTTTTGAGAAATTATGAGCGTCCGTTGCAACATCTATAATTAAACTGAAGACGCAACAATTTATGTTCTAGTGGAGTGCCCCACCCACCCACACACACATTTAAAACAGATGGCAGAAGTATTGTTTTATAGCAACAACAAGATCTTTCAGAAAGAAAGAATAGTTATTACTATTTAACAATTTAAAAAAACAAAATCACTTTAGTGTAGATTTCAAATTGATTTCGAAGAATATATTTAAATATTTTAGAATAGTCACATAGTTTATTATTGTTATTTTGGGGAAGAGGTGGTCAAGTTGAAAAAGATGAAAAAGAAAGCAGTGTTAGGCGTGTGTGTTATTCTCTCTCACCCCAGAAGCCGGAATAGACCTTTCATCTTCACGATGTTTTCAGTCTTGGGTTGCTTCTGGTGGAGCCCCACAGCTTCGCGGTGCGCCTGAGATGGAGGGCAGGAGGGCTGGCGGAAGGGGGTGAAACAATTCGCACCTAGTTTGGCGCACACCCTCAATCGCCCTTCGTCGTTGGGGGAGGGGGACCGAAGCCTCTCCCCATTGTTAGGCGTGTGTGTGATGTCACTGTCAAAGAAAACAATCGCCATCAACACAGCTGCAGCTATGCATTTCTCGAATCCTTGCCCCTCCCCCCCCCCCCCCCAGTATGACTGCAAAGCAAACTGCATTACGGTTCATGCGGCATACGTACAGTCATTTATAGTCGTGTCACCACATTTGACCTAAAAAGCTTGGACCACGGTGATAATGATTTGAGTATTATTATTTTTTATTTTTTTTAAAGAACTCGTGCTAAGGGAGAATACTCTTCATTTGTTGCGCTATAAATATTCAATTTACCTGTGCTATACTCCGTCTCCTAATATTGCAAATGAAGCCATAGATCGGATAGCGAACTTAATATATATTCCGTGAATAGTAAAATAACTGACAACTGTATTGAAATCTTGACTGGCATAATATTCTTTATGGACATTCTCCTACGCCTAGAAACCACTACTACTGTCTGTTAGGGCCTTTGTATATCACCACCCCAACGAATTTCATGACACTTAACACCGACAATCAATGAGATACCGAAAAGTATTTGTGACTTTGAAATAAAGAATCATCCGTTGTATCAAACTGCTATATGAGGAACAGGACAGCTTACCAACATTGATTATATTGATTGAATGGCTAGTTTGGATATACACGTACATGTCCTTTATTACATGGGAAATAACTCTGATTCTAATGCAAATAGTAATATCTTAAAGACTTAAATCATTGGTGATTGGTTAAAATACATCTAAATCAAGTAATTTTCAAGCTTATATTAAAATGCCAAAATATTTGAAACACCATAGAATGTATGACAGATAACAGTAAACATATCCATGCCATTAAACTTGCCAGGTGAGTTACGGGTATTCTTGGCTGGTCAGCACATGGCATGTCCTCGATATGAAAGTAGTGTTAGTCATGACCTACACTTCCCAACTTCCCAACTGTTCTGACTTCTCTTTAGAAAAATACGTCAGTACAAGATTTAGCTTTTCTTGAGACGTACGACAGGCTGATCTATCTATCTATAATCTTCAACAATCGGTTCAACAATTCAAAGTATAATCTTTGCCTGTGTTATTTCTGAACCAAACTTCGACTGAGACTATTAACTTCGATTGGGACAATTCTAATCAATGAACCTTGACGGTAAAGTCCTTCAATTGAGACTATTCCAACTAATGGGCCATGAAGGCAACATCCTTCGAATGAGATTATTCCATCCAATGGACCATAAATGCAAAGTCTTTCGTGGTGGATTATATAGCATGATATTAAGGTAGACATTTATCGAATATGTCAGGTGAAGACAATTCATGTATTAAAATAAAATCTACACGAATATTGTTCATTCTTATCTGTTAGTTAAAATTATTTAACTATATCCTCCCTCCTCCAGTATTAGCAATATATTGTCTAAAATTATTGTACTGTATCTTTTGCCAGAGAATTTTTTTTTAACACGATTGACCATGTCATTTTTGTCATTTTAATACATCGTCTCCAGCATATGTGGCATGTATTGCACAACATTCTCATGATAACTTGATTGACGCATTTTTCTTCGCAAAGTGCCTCTATTCAGAAGGGTGCATCCCGAGATGGAAAAAAATCCACAAATAATTATTTGCATAATGATAACAATGCTAGAAACATTACAGTGACATTAAGCACAATTAAATTATTTCGCCAAAGTGAATTATTTGAAATAGAGAATGATATCTGTCTCTAATTCCAGTGGAATTCTATTTCTCTGTCTTCACGACGTGCGTTGGACATTATAAGCCTGAAATTGTTTTCTTCCAAATCCGCACTTGTGTTTCTTTGAAACTTGAACTGAGTTGCACCTAAGCCTGCATTGCGTTTCCTTCGAACCCTGAGCTGTGGTTTGTCTCCGAACTTGCAAATTGTATGTCCTTTGGGGCCTGAAACTGGGTTTAACCTCCAGACCCGCAGATGCATTTTTTCCACAATCTGAGACTTGGTTTTGCCTCAACATCTGCGAGCTTCACTAAGCATCACAAAGTCCAGGACCACCTTACTCAATGTCTCATTCAATATCAACGGTCACCTCACTCACTGCCTCATTCAATGTCCAAGATCGCCTTTGATTAGCTCCCGCGTGCTTTGCATATTCTCTTATCCTTGAATAGAGAAAGCCCAGATTCTATTAAAATTTCTCATCAACAGCTGTTCTTATGCTCCAGTGACCGAGTTCTCATGCATTTGTGCCTAAGAAAGCTATCTCCATTCATGCATACACCATTCGTAAATCAATTAGATAAACAATTAACTAGACGAAATTCCATGACATTTATATAGTTAAAGAATGCTTACGTCATGACCTAAATAAGTTTGAAATCATTTATTTCTAATAGATAGCTGGTATTTGATCTAGCATGAGTCAGCAGCAGCTTATTTTTATACTCATTAAAATTTTTGCACTCTTCTTTTAAGCAGCTATTGTGCGCAGTGATCAGTGCATGCACTCAATAATATTTGGCAATATTTGCAATTTTATTTTTATATTTTAACTGCATCAAATCATACAGATTACCACGCCCACTATCCATTGTTTCTACCTTCAGGTTATTGGCGGCACATTTTAGGCGATATAGGAAATGGTATGATTAACTGTAGTCAAGGTGGTGATTTTAATCCGACAGCGCTTGCGAAACTTTGTCGTTGAACGTTATTAGTTGTTTTAACTTTGAAGTTTTGTAACATTTTGCCTACCCTCACTGTTTCCTGAGGAGAAGGTAAGGGTTCAAAAATCCATAAGAAAATCTTTACAGGGCCACTTTGAATGTGTAAAATGCGTTGATCAATTTAAACTGTGGTTTTATGAGCTGTATTGAAGTAGGGGAGGTAAATCATACGACGGCTTAGAACTTTCCTTCCACCACACACGCAGACGCACACATTATATATATATATATATATATATATATATATATATGTATTTATATCATCATACATTGTGTGTCTCTTTACCACTCAGCGACTTGACTAATACCCACTCACACCCCACACCAAATTACGCTAAAAAGTACAGAAAATAGGCAGACTTTGTCCATGAAGATCCGTACTAAGGTGATAACAGTGGTAATTAAATAATACAAAATCATTCTTAACCAGGATCCGTTTTAAATCGGAATTTCATATATTTGGAGAGAGATAAAACGTAAAATGACTCATTACTTACGAAACAGTTTGTATAAAAAAAAAAATTGAACTTAATTTCATTGTAATAAACAGAGAAGAAACTAAAGATAATATTCACACAAAGTTTGAAAGTGCATTATTTTACTCGAGGTTCAAATCTAGGGTCTAATTAACATAAATAACTGCTTATTTTCAAAGACTGGCTTAAAAATAAAATAGTGAAGTCAGTAATAGATTATTCTTGTATAGCCATGTCACAGACAGATGGCTGCCCTGGGTTGTACGAATGAAACTGATTTCTTTATGCGACTGAAACTCTGTTGTAAATGCTAGATCATTTGACTTTCAAGAAAAATGAAACCAATTCATTACGTTTGCTTTATAGATAGCTGGTGTTATTTATATAAACACTGACGTTTTAAAATGTGGCTTCGAAGTTAGCAACATATTAAAAGGAATGTGATTTAGGTCGTCCATACACCGAAAAGTTATCTATAGTATAAGTGTGCAGATGTTGGACGTACTAAGTCGTACTGATTCTAGCTTTCATCAGTGTCACCACAAATTTCGCGTGGCGGTTTCCCCCCGCAGCGATAACTACATGTGACCGTGTTGTGGTGGTTGGGACTGCTATGACCTACTTATTGTAACACACCTGAGAATACAGCGCAGTTATGTGTGCGCAGACACAGTAATGTCGCTTGTGCGGTAGCGTCCCCTCTCTCATTTGAATAAGGTGAGACACTCCGGCCGCCATTTTGAACAGGTAAACCAGTGACAGAGTGCGGAAGCGACTGACAAACAAGAATAGGCTGCCATCTTTATCTTATTTTTTTTCTGTTTTTCTATCAAAAATGATGTGAGACGTGCCAGCAAAAGTGAAAATGACAACCAGTCGAGTTTGTTTGTACTTTTTATTGGGGCTAGGTGCTTTTTACCTGGCAAATTCGGATACGCCATTCGAATGGATGCGTCCGGACAATTTTGACATTATCAACGACAAGTTTTACAGTATTACAGGTGAGAACTGTCGATCAAAGCCTGAAGAAGATTTAAAACTGAGAGAGGACACGGTGGCTCAGAGACCGCGGTACAACATGTTACTTAGTACCATTATCTATTCCAACAGAACAGCGTTGCTTCATGCACATAATATGGCCCTCAACCGCGCATTCTTTTACAGTTTCATTTATCAACAGCTTAACAATACCTGGGATTTCTCAACACAGCCTGGGTTAATTTACATCTATATGGGTCATGCAGCGGACATCTCGGCCAACCCGGGTTTTATTAACGGTTCTTCCATCTTTTTCGACAACAATTGCAGCTATCCGAACTGGTATCGCAAGATGAACTTCAACATAACACTTCCGCTATTCGGACCGCGAGCCTGGCGCGAAGATGACTACGCCGAGCCCACCAACTGGCTGAGAGAACCTACTAACAACACCATCGACATTCACGATTACGGCGCAGGACGAGTTAGAAACTATTCCCACCCGCAATACAAGGGCAATCCTTGGTACAATTCATGGTTGCCAGACCTCTTCCAACAGGATGACTCTGTACGCAAGTTTACCTATTCGGTGGGTATAAAGTATTCTAATGCAACGGGTGTCTTTACGCGTAACGACTTCACTGACTACTCTTTCTTTGGCCCTCCACAACCTGGTCAGCAGTCCGGAGCAGAATCCTTGCCGGTCGTGATCTCTGAACCATACTTTGATTGTGACCGCTCTAATCGATGGATCGTGACGGCGTCATCACCTGTCGTCGAGTACATGCCTCGGTACTCCCCATGGATCCATATGCGCCGTGCTAGGTGAGTACAGTATTTCAGCATTCTTTGCAATCTTATACTGGTCACTGTCCAGTCGTTTTGAGTATCTTTTTAATGCAGATAGAACTTTTGGATGTTTTGCCATTATTTTACTTTAGAACAAATATTTTTAATGTTTTGATTTTCCACCATTATACCTGGTACTCGATTCTTTATTATTCATGGGCATAAACTGTATTGGTTAAAATTGCTGCTTCTCTCTGAGTGGCAAGTGATTCCTTTATTAAAGGAAAATACACCCCACCAGTAGCCAAGGTAATTCAATCTTAACTTTCGTATATTTACTAATGTTTTTATTTTAATATTCTAGTAACTGTATTAGTTCTATAGACAGCCATATAGTGTAACTTTTCATTCAGCTGTATTACAGCGTATTTTCTTATTAGAATCAATATAGGTCTACAGTATCAGAAATTTACTAATACTAGTGTCCATCTTGTCCTGAAACACTCTCTCCCTCTCCGTCCGACTCTCTCTCTAAAACTCATAAACATAGACCTAAATCACAGAAAATAGGGGAAATATTTATAATTATTAAAGTGAACATTGACTGATTGAGACAAATAAAACAAACAGAAACAGATATTCGTTTCGGATGGATTATGATTACAGATTAGACATAGGCCTAAGCATTGCAGAATTTGTGGGTGAGTACTGTACAGATCCAGAATCTCAGATAATTTTGGAGTTTCTTGTAAAGTTTTGAAACTTATAAATACTAAGAATAAAAGAAATTACTGTCGAGTTATAGGATGATACCCTAAGGCCATAATACAGGTGAAAGAAGGGAATGTGAGTTACTGAGACTTGCAGGTGCATAAATCTGGCCAGGTTGCATATATTAAATCTATAATAAAAACTTGAATTTACAACTCTTAAACAGTGATGATATTTACATACAAAACAGTCTTTGTTGAATTAGATGAATGTAAGGTAAGGGGATAAAAATCCTGAAGATATGTAAACTATGCCTATCAGAGTTTAGAGTTAAATGTAGTAAATATTTTAGTGTGTTCAGTTCACTGGCTGTTTAATATTCATAAAATTCATTAATGTGTTTTATAGTTTAACTGAAGCTGATGGTTCCTTCTGAATGATTACACAAATTAAATTTTATTTTTGCTTTCACTAACTATTTTTCATTTATAATTCTGGTTATATTTTTATGTTGTGGTGAATCCACTCACTGCCAAATTACTTACAAATATAGTCCTTTGTAAGTTATTAGATGCATAAGGATTTTTTTTTAATCAAACATTAACCCAAAACATGTCTGACTCAAAATAATTAATACCGTTAACAGATGGTAGCTTTAAGAAGTTATATATTTAAAGGTATTATGTCATTATACATGAATCTTGTCCTGTAAACATATTTTTGCTTCATCTATCTATCTTTCTCTCCAATTTCAGCACAAATACTTAGCAAACAATTTTTTTTTAATTTTTTCCATTAATTCTTTAATTCCGCTATGTTTGTTCCGCGATAGTACCCTTCAAAAACTATAGCCACCTGTGAGCTATCGATGATGCAAAACTCGAAACTTCTTATGAAAGAATGTTTTCTTAACCAGTTTGTAATTGGCATACCAGACTTTGACTCTGAAAGCTTTGATGATATAGAATACAGATTAGCAATATTCCTGTTGGCTGTGTTTTGCCTTAATTTTGTGTGATTTAAGTGTTGGATCTGTACTTTAACTCGTAACATCAGAAACACTTAAAATTCGATTTTGTTTTACGAAGGGGGAGGGGGTATCTTTCGTTCATGCGTTTGTAGAATAAATGAGTAAAATAAATTCGGTTAGTAAATAAAAAGCAAACAAACATGAAGTGTATGGGGCAGTTCTGTCGTATTTTTTGTAATAGGACACCCAAAGAGACGATAACCATAATAAATCAGCGGGGTGAGCTTCCAGAAATTCTATCTGCTATGCGAATATAGTTTTCTAAAGAAAGGCAAAATACTAGTACATATAGGTACACACTTTGCTCGTAAATTTTCGGCACAGTGGATGGCCATATGTTGTTGACACGTGCCGTGTAGTGACTTGTAGAGAATGGTGGCAGCGACGAATGTACACGTTTTTCAGCACTGATTTGCCTGTCATAATAAGGAAGAAGTTTACCTTTTGTCCTTGCATAAATGTAACTAGATGTAAAACGTGGGAGACTTTGATATATTCCTGCTAATCAGCGTTTATTTTCTCATAATCTGTGCGTAAGCTATAGTTATTTATCGCGCGTTTTATGTCTCGGTACACTGTATTTCGTAATTATGATTATAAATAATTATCTGTTAGGTCTGTGAATACTTTATGTCGCTATGTCCCTCTCTTACAGTTGTCATGATCTGTTCAATTGCATATTTCTCTAATTTGTCGCAGTTGTCTTTGCTTCAGCAGAGTGTGAATACTAGTTAAATTATTATTATAATAAACGATATCGGCGTGGCTCGCCATCAGGGAAAGTTAACTCTAGGTGAACATGTACTTTAATCGCCTTTAGCATTTCATAAACAGAGAGTCATTTGTTACTGTTTTATGCCCCGTGTTATCATTGTTAAAATAAATCTTCGAAGTACGTTTGTTTTAAGGTACGACGTGAACTCTTGATTTATACACTGATCTCCAATGATTTCAGACAGCCCCATGCACATCGGTGATGTATTTCCTTTGTTAGTCGGCCTCTCTGTCACTTATTTCCAGCCATTTCATTTAAACATATCGCAACATTTATGACCCATTTATTCACTTTTAATACTCAGTCGTCTAAGGCAGGTTTATCATTGCGTAGGCAAGTTATCTGCTTCATGTTTACCTAAGCACCATACTATATGTAGATAGATGTCCAATGCTTTACACAGATTCACCATTGCACTGTAAATGGATTGTCTTGTTGAACTAGTATTTACCACATGTCTTGAACTAGTATACATCATCAATAACTAGCATACAACATGTCTTGAACTAGTATACAGCAATCTTGAACTACTATACAACATACCTTGAACTAGAATATATGTCTTTAAAAAAACTAGTAGTATACAATAGTCTTGAACTAGTACACAAAATGTCTTCACTCCTACACCTGTATATCTTGATTACTATTCCATGTGCTGAACTTCTACACCATATCCCTTCGCAAATATGACCCTACACCAGTATGTCTTGAATATTAACACCAGCATATCTTGAATACTAACACCAGCATGTCTTGAATACTAACACCAGCATGTCTTAAAACTACTCCTGCAGTATGTCTTGAATACTAACACCAACATGTAATACAGTTGACATTACTCTTAAAATCGCCAAGGTAAATGCTAATTAATTTCTTTTGAGATTCTGAGAGTTAAAAAGGAATTACTTTTGGCGTTTTGCTATATTTTATTACTTTTAAAATATCATGGTTCATTTTGTGTCTGCACATGCAATTAATGTAGGTACATAATCTTTTCTGGCACTACTTCAGAGAACGGAATTTCTAGCATCAGTTAAACTTTTTGCTAATATAGGTACTTAATAAGGAATTTCTAGCATCAGTTAAACTTTTTGCTCAAACGTTAGATTTGTTAGTTTTCATATATATATGAAACCGTCTCCATTTTTCGAGTGGTTCAGCTTCATAACTTCAAAAGTTAGAACAGTTACAGTTTCGATTGTCACGAACTGTAAACTTGTAAATGTGTTCACTGATCTGAATTTTACAGGCCATTGTTTTTCCTGTTATAATTTTATTTATTTACAAACAAACAAAAATGTCAGTAATAAGTGTTTGAATTTTAATCCTTGTTTAGTCAAAATTGTTTAATGAATATCAGTGAATACTTTTACAAGACACCAGTAACCACTGTTTGAAAATGCCGTCTGCACAAAATTAAAAAAGAAAAAATAGAAAAGAAAGAGTAGAAAGTGCAAAGATATGGAAGGAGGTATTGGGGGGAAAAGAGAAAATCTGAAGTCATGAAAATTCTGAAAACTGTTTTGCATGTCTAGATTTTAAAGCAATTTCTCCACATATGTTCTTGAACCTTTCATTAAACGAAATATATATTTTTTTAAATACAGATATTAGGCGTCAAATCTTGCAAGGAAAAGCATAATTGTCGCCCCTGTTTCACCTCTTATTTTGCTAAATGACTTCTTAGCGCTCCCTGCTCACCTGTGCAATTTCTGTCTTCGAAACAAGCGACACATAACACTTGACATCCTAGTTTATGCAGAAGTAGGCAAAGCAGTGTATAATTGGGGTGCCAAGTGTCTTTAAATTATATGTAATCACACACACACAGAGTAACAGTAAAGAAAAGCAATGGGATGATGAAACACTCATACAGCAGTTTTTTGTACACTCTAGCTTTAATGATTAAATAAAATAAAATAAAATAATTAAATTTGCCTGTCTAAAAAGAAAAGTTCCAAACAAGTTTTCTTCTGCACTTCTTTTGCCATGGAAATTTACGGATATTTTTTTCTCTCTAATTTAAAAGAAAAAAATGAAGGCTACAATTGCAAGACGCGGAGTGAACAAAAAAACCACCTGGCATATATATTTTGAAACACCCAGATTTTAAGGAGTTTCATCTTTACAAAAATTCCTGGCCAATTTGAAGTAGTCAGCAACCTATATTAAAAAAAAGCATTGCTATTTTTGCTATCATAAGATCTAACTCTGCTGGCATATCTAAAATTCTTAAATTTACTTAAATTCTTATTTGCTTGGTCTTCAAACATTTAATGGAAAGCGGTTAGGTTAACAGATCAAGGCACTGGACTGTCATGCATAAATTTTATGATATTATAATTCAAGACATCGCTAATAGCAAGAGACAAAATGTACTCCCTGGTAGAAATCACCTGAGTGGCTTGGTACCGGCTATTTTCATTTAGGCATATCTAAATGGGCCTAGCCCCACCTAGCTACAGAACACTCCAACGACACTCCTCTCTCCACTTAGCTACAGAACACTCCACCTAGACACTCCTCTCTCTACCTAGCTACAGAACACTCCACCTAACTGCAGAATATTCTGCCTAAGCACGTCTCTTCTCAACTAGATATAGAACACTTCACCTAACTGCAGAATATTCTGCCTAGGCACATCTCTTCCCAACTAGCTACATAACACTCTACCTAAGCACTTCTTTCTCCACCTCGTTGTAGAACTCTCCTGACACGCTTCAGTTAATAGTTGTAGAACTCTCCTGACACGCTTCAGTTAATATTCTTAGAACTCTCCTGACACGCTTCAGTTAATAGTTGTAGAATTCTCCTGACACGCTTCAGTTAATAGTTGTAGAGCTCTCCTGACACGCTTCAGTTAATAGTTGTAGAACTCTCCTGACACGCTTCAGTTAATAGTTGTAGAACTCTCCTGACAGGCTTCAGTTAATAGTTGTAGAACTCTCCTGACACGCTTCAGTTAATAGTTGTAGAGCTCTCCTGACAAGCTTCAGTTAATAGTTGTAGAACTCTCCTGGCAGGCTTCAGTTAATAGTTGTAATCTAACTTAGACAGTAAGCATATATAACATCCTAAAGGTACGTTTTCACTCATTTGCTGCATCCAGAAGTTCTTATGTACATGGCGGTTGAAGAGATTCCTAAGCTAGGCGGTGGAGAAGGCTTTGAGTTCAAATTCTATTTAGATCTAGAACATCGGGGTTTTTCACGATCGGCCTAACCCACAGCCTGTTTTGCGGACTCTTTCGAGAATTACTATAGTATTATTAAATACCCATCATCATCATCATCTTCATCGTCATCGTCGTCATATCTGTTGGATCTCAACAATATTATTTTGGAAGTTTACCAGCAGCACATATATATATTCGTGATCTTCATTTCTCTTATCAATAAACATTTCTAGCATTTTCTTTTTAAATAAAAGTGATGTTTCTCTTTTAACGTAATTTTCTGGCAGCTTTATTTTAAATTCTAATTTTCTCCCCTTACTTCATTTATTGAAAATTGCTGATTGTCGAAGTAATAAAATTCACATCTTTGGTACTCCATCGAGTGCTGAGTGTTTTTCATTAATGCCATGACCAGCGAGGAATGCTTCTCACCTAGAGTGACTGTCTGGTAGGTGCTTAGCTCTCGTGAGTCACCCATGCCTATCTCAGAAGTACTGAATCAGGAGTGTGAATATATCCTCAGCGCAGTCCTAAAAGCCGCCTGCTGGGAGTGCTTTGTGCCTTCCACATCGGTATGGAATTTTTCCAGTTGACACAATCTCTCTGGCCCTTGCTCGGGGATTGTCAAGCTCAGTGGACAGTTGTGAATTGAAAGTGTACAACGCTTAGAAATCGTGTGATCTGAAGGGATGGATAGGCTTACTAATTAGCAATATTTCTTGATAAACAAACAGAAAGCATATATATTTTTTATTCAAAACCAACACAAATATTGTAATTTTTTTGTTGTTGCTTTTTGATGACGTTTCATATTTGAAGTGAAAGAATTTTCGTATAGAAAGCGTTTCAGATTATGGACTTAGAAGTATAAGGTCAATTCATATATATATATCTACAATTTACCATCTTATCCATTATAATTATAAATTATGGTTAGGAATGTTTGTAGGAAGTTGGGAAATATATTTGCTTACTGTAAAAATGTTATGCTTATGTTTGTATGTAAGGAATTTGCTGTTAAGATTGATCGCTGGGTTACGTCCTTATTAGATGCAGCAGTGCTGTAGATTCCAGTTTAGGCAGGAGAAAAAATTATAATAATGCCATTATCTTAACTTAAAAGATAAATTTAAATTATGTTTAAAAAGTAAATGGATTGATTCGCTGGGTTTGCTGTTTTAATAATAAACCTTTTATGGATATTTGAGAAATATATTGTTTTATTATTGATTAGTATTTCATTAATTATGACAGGATAAAAGAATGGAGCAAAAGTATGGAGTCTGTAGCAAAGATGGGTAAGGTGAGCTGGTGGGTAGTGGATTATTTAAAACAAGCAATAGAATTACTGCGAAACGCTTCTCATAACAAATTCAATTGTAGGAATTTTGATTATGATATATTTCTAAGCAAAATGAACGCCAAGAACTTGCATTTGATTATGTAATGTGTTCATTTGTGTGACCTGTTCACATGGTTTAGCTGATTGGCATTTATGACAGGAACAATTATAGATTGGGATTGATTAGTGATGTATTTTCTGTTTGGCTATGTGACACTTTCTAAGGGTCTGGTCGTCCTCAGTTTGTATTTGGTTTATTTACACATTAAATGTATGTATATATGATTCGTTTCACCGTGGACTGTCTTTAGTGATCTGTGAAAGTCGCATCATTCGATTGTGAATCATTCATTAACTGATTAAGTGACGTATTTTTGCACACCCGCTTTGACTGTGAGGTATGATTTTGGTTGACATGATCGTATGGGGTTTCACTTATTATCTAATATAGTCATACATTTGATTGTGTTTGTACAATTTCTAATGACTTGAAGGTCGTGTTTTGACTGACTATGTAACATTAAGCTGGTTTAATTCTTTCATAGTGAAAATTTCGCATTATATGATGCGAAGGCTTTGTGGGATAAAGTCTAGTGATTGAAAGGAGTTAGATCGATTCACTGACCTGTTCAGTTGTAACTGATTTGACTGTATTGCGTTTTAGTGATCTAATCGTCGCGAGTTTGTTTGATTTAGTTACATACTGATATGCTTCGACGTTTTGGTTGTATACTTGAGTATAGTTTGAGTATTTAGCATAATCACTTATATAGAAGATTTGATTGTGTAAAATACTACAGCTGATTACTTGACATAACCTCTTATGTTCAAAGTTTGGTTGTTTAATAATAGTTTGATTACTTAATCACTTGCTGTATGACAATGGTTGTAGTGAATTGAAGGTCACAGGCGCGTTACTGATTACGTTACATTCGCATATTGTTGTTTTATTTGTTTACGTAACATATTCACAAATTTCTGGTTTATTTGTTTACATATATTCACATATTGTTGGTTTATTTGTTTACGTATCATATTCACATATTGCTGGTTTATTTGTTTACGTGACATATTAACCTATTGCTGTTATAGTTTACGTGGCATATTAACATACTGATGTTTCAAATATTTACATATTCCCGCTTTAGTTGCTTATGTGGCATATTCATATATTGCTGATTTCGTTGTGTAGCATAGATTTTGGTGAATTTAAAAATACAGATGTTTTGCAGTATTGATTTGTAACCCAGTAACTGTTCCGAAGATTCCAGAGTTTCTTGGAGCTGATGGAAGTGTAATTTATATCCTTTGAGTGTATAAATAAATATAGCTCTCGTGAAAAAAATTCTGCTCTTTAAAAAAAAAAAACTATTTTGTTAGAATCTCGAAGAAAAGATCATTTTGAAAAGAAGCTGTGTTAATTTCTCAGAATATATTGCATCGATCAAGATTGCTAGATTGTGATGGTGGTGAGGTGGTGGTAGTGGTGGTATGTGTGAGAGAGAGAAAGAAAGGAAATGATACTAGTCCGCAACTAGAATTTAGGTTCATGCTTTCGAACATGTTAATTGCTTATTAATATGAGTTGTGACAAATTTATTTACAAATACTAACTGTCGAACAGCTTTGTATTTGAATATGCCATTTTTAAAAAAAATGAAATTTGTGAAAAGTTATGTGGATTTTACTATTATTTTTTTAAATAAATAAAATTTGACTTTTTTCAAAGATACTACAATAATTTGTAACGGTAGGTTTCCAACATGTACGTCCTAGTGACACGTGTATCAAATACTTACCTTTTATGGCTAAACCACAAATCTTAAACAAAACAATTTCATACATTAATTGAAGTTAACTAGATTCCCTTGGAATTTGATTTACCTAAAATAGATAGTAGCGTTTCTTTCAATTTCAAGACTATTGGTCTAACTACTATGAATTATCGCCTGGTCTTGTCTGATCTGGTTACTCATTAACTGTGGTATCCTTCATGATAGTGTGAGTTGATGACGTCACAGTACAAAAATCAGTACTTGGGAAGGTAGAAAGGAACCATAGTGTCGTGTGATTTGACACCTGCAGGCTCTAATCAGGTTCTGAATCACGACTTAGGCTATTATTGCCCGAGAGTGCGAGTGGGGTGAGGTGAGGCTACTTTATTATTCTGTACGTACTCGCTGCAAAATGCTTGCAGGGTTGTCCCTCTTTTGGGTCTGGGTAGTAAACAAGCCATCTAGTAATAACTTGGAGCAGCATACAGGATGTCGTGTGAGTTTTGAACTTAAACGGTTCAAGTTGCCAGTTTTCATTAGCGTACCGAAAAATTCACGCTGGCATTTGTAGCAGTGTTCATTAGCGTGCTATATGTTCAGTATACAATAGCGTACCGTATAGCTCATGTTCATTATGCAATTGCGCACCATATGGTTCACTTTCATTATATATTTGCGTGCTACATGATTCAAGTTGTGAACGCTTCTCCAAACTAGAGGCAGTATGCATGATTTAGAAGGAGTAGGCTAGTCTTTATGCATTCAGCTCTCAGAGTGAAAGCAACAGACCATGCTGACTACGTTTTAAAACTATGCAATACATACAACAAAAATTACAATAAAACCATTAATGCCACAATGGTGTGATGTTATGTAACTTATTTTCTAACGTTCTGTTCTTAAAATTTTGAGAAATCTACAAATCTGTTTACGAAACAAACCTGCAGACTAACTCGACTCTCTGACGCCTTGATGACGTCACGGACACCTAGTCTTACCTTCTGGATCTGTGAAGTAGTATATAAAAAGGGCTTAACGTGATTTAGAAAGACAAGGGTTGTTGGTTTGGAGATGGGTGGGTGGGGCTGTTGTGTGAGGGGATTTTGGGGCTGAAAGCTATGTTCTCCATTACGTTGGCGGTCCCACACACAAAAAAAAGGGGGGGGGGGTCAGGAAGGCAGGTATGCCAATGACGAAGTTGACAACAATTGGCAGGTATAGTCCGACACTTCCCTTAAGGCTTATGCTTCAGGATTTCATGGGAGAAAATAACCAGAGTAAGTTTGGCAAGACTTTTAAATTGGCTGCAGTCGTTCAGGTGAAGATTTTTGCGTCGTTTGTTTTTCTTAGCTTTCCTGAAAGCGTCATTACAGTGTTGTATTCATCATTGTGCGTCTATGTGTGTTTTACACGATATTTGATAATTGTTTTAATTCATAAACATTGTTTTAAAATAAGTATTTAAGTCACTGGTGAAAATTAAAACATTTTGGCCGAATTATGTTTGCTTTTTAGAAAAAAGAAAGAAAACGGGAAATGGGGCTGTGGGGTGAGTAATGTGCTGTCCTCATCTGAAAAGTAGAATAATAATAATGACTTGTAGATCAGTCATCTGATGAAAAACCTTTTGAGTTCATGTATTCTAGTTTTAGTGTTGAAATAAATCATTTTTCAGGTAAAATATTTCTTACATCTTTAAGTAAGTGTATTATAATTCTTCCCAATTTTTGACTATGTGCATTTCTCTTATAATGAACCAATTTTACAATTAAACTATATAACACTTCAACTAGTTCAAGTAATAATTTTTCATGACATCATGACAATATGTAAATCATTTGATATATTACTTAGATTTACATGTATTTCTCAATTTAGCATTATCTTCATCAAATGTATCTGAGTGATTAAATTTTGCGGATTTGCTTAAATGTTTCTTGGGGAAGAGCTGATGCTAATTGTAGACAGTAAATAAGAGTAACAGCACTACAGTGATCAAACTTAATTTTCCATATCCTTGCTGACCTGTAGATGTAAACTGCTATAATCACCTTAACAGATGGTAGTAAAGCTAAGAAGTTTACAAAATCAAAATAAAGATGCAAAACCTTCTACTTGGTTTAAGTTTTACAAACTGCAAAAAATATAAATTAATTGTTAATGCTGCAGATGTAAATTAACACAATTTGGTCATTGTACTGATAAATAGTAGCCTATAATATAATATGCCAATAGTTTATAATATCATACTTTTCTGTCTCCACAGTTATAATTATCATGCATTACATTACTGCTTAGTCATTAAAATTATGTTATAATTAGCACAACACTAGCTCATCTCACTAACTTAGAATTTTTGTTATTACAGTGCCACATCACAGTTATGTAACAGTCACCATTTGATTACTCACTGTTGTGTGTTGTAATTGTATGTATGTTGTCATTGATTTATCACCCTAAGGTTATAAAAGCTATCTTTAGTTCATCACAGCGTAATTACTTTTCTTGCTCAGATTAGATTACCATTTTATAATATGTTAGAGTTAGCTTTTATTTAAGTTACTGCAAGGAAACAATGAGCTTACCAGTTGGTTACCACACTGCAATTAGTTATAAATAGTGTGCTGTTGGGTTAACACATTGATCTTGTGCGAGACATGTAACTGCATGTCACTAGGTTACTAAAACATGGTTGTATAATAATATACTATTAAGTCACTGCATGACAGCTATAAATGGCATATAAATAAGGCACCCCACCACAGTTATATGTCATTAAGCTATCACACTACATGAAATTAGGTCCCATTCAATACGTACTTAACAATAATATCTCATTAAGGTTGATAACAGTTTTATGTTATAATGGAATATTATTGTACTACCACATTAAAATCACAGTTGTGCTTTAAATAGAATACTTGTGTTACCACACTACAATTATTATACATATATTATAATTGGCATGTACCTTTGTAAATTTATGATGTCGTTAGCATGTCATTTACATACCACAAGTGTAGTTCTCTCAATACATTATCTGATTATGTTTACAATTATCAAGTAATTAGTTGATGATGATAAAAGCACTTACTCTTATAAAAACTCTAACTACTTTAGTTTTACAATAATTGCACATAAGGAACATAAGGTCTTTATAAAATCTTCAAATTGAAGATAATACAATAGATTCTCATGCACCTGGTAGTATACATGTATATAATAAATAAATGAATTTTCAAAAGAAATAAAATAAATTTACAAATTTACTATTTGAATGAACAGTTTCACATAAGAGATAGTACTCTGGTGGAAGATAAAATATATGTGTATTAAAAGTCTTTTGGAAAATCTTGAGTTTTCTGTACGTCACCTGGAAGGTATCAGGCTTTCTGTACGTAACCTGGAAGAACTTGTTTTTTCTGTACATCTGGAAGATCTTGGACTTTCTGTACGCCATCTGGAAGATTTGGGTTTTTCTATATATCATCTAGAAGATAGGGCTTTCTATAAATCTTCTGGAAGAACTTGGGGTTTTTTGTTGTATGTCATCTGGAAGATCTTGGACTTTCTGTACGCCATTTGGAAGATTTGGGGCTTTCTGTACATCATCTGGGAAGGTAGCAAAATCATGATGAATGGACCTTGATAAGCGACCGGGCATCAACCTTACTACTTATTATTTATTTTTGGAATGTTGAAAGTGTATGCGTCTGATGATGAGTGCAAACTTCTAGCAGATATGCATGCATGTGTGAGATCAGACCAGTACTTAGTGCCAGAGCCAGACACTGAAGCATACTAATTGTGCTGTATTCTGCTGTAAACAGGTGGACCAGTGAAGACTGTAAACAGTGTAAACCAATGAACACTGTAAACAGTTTAGAGCAGTGAAGACTGTAAACAGAAATTCCTCAGCATTTATAATTAGTGTCATTGCCAGTTTACAGTTATGTTTTCAGAAAAACACAATAAAGTTATAACAGAGTTATACATAATATTAACACTTACTATTAGTTTACCTCACTAAATTTGCATTACAGTCAGCATACCAGTGGTTTATTTATTACACAGTAGGTGTGCTATAATCAGTCATCATCCTACCTTTAGGCTACAATACCAAACTTGTGTGATACTACAAGATTCAGCTCTTTTTTCACCCATCGAACTCTTACAAGGTAGAATCATTAAGGAACCCATGTCTCTATTACAAGAATATTGGAAAGAAAGCTGGTTAGTGGAAACTATTAAAGGCACATTTCAACACCTGATCGAACTTGTGAACTGTATTGATACTTCATGTCAGATAGCACCTGAGATTGTACACAAAAGTAAAGCTAGACAAGTATATCTGTACAACCATAAAATGAAAGCATGTAACACATTTCGGTATGCAGGTGGTGTTGTTACCTCTGAAGTAAATCAGATATAATAATCATGGTAAGGACACTATGAAGTTGTCGAGAAACTGAGTGGGTGCAATTTCTGAATTCATGTTGGATGTAAAGTGAAAATTAAAAATAATTTCAATCTAATCTGATGAAGGCATAAAAAGAATGCTCTGATAACATGGTCAGTACTATTATAATAGAGGACGATGCTACGTGTGAACAAGTTTTGCTGAATCCATACCACACCAAGTTTAACAGACGTTGAAACTATTAATGATGTTACTTTAAATCCAGAACTTTCAGACTCTGATGCTCAACAGGTATGAAGATTGATAAAAGAATCTTGCAACGTTTTTACTGATAAAACTGGAAGAATGAGTCTGTGCGAATTTAGTTGCACTACAGGATTATAATCTGATCTGCTTTAAACTATATGTTTTACCCTATGCTAAATGAGATGCTATAAAACAGGAAATCGACTCCGTATAGTTCTAGTTAAGAAAAAGGACGGCACAAACACTTTTTCATAGACTACAGAGAACTGAAGAAGTTGAATATATTTTTCAGGTGAACCAATGCCTGAACCTTTTCACTTGGCTCATTGGAGCAAAATATTTTTCTTTAATTAGATTTGACGAAGTGTTTTCTGCAAATTCCAGTCTGTGAGGCAGACAGGCCGAAATTAGCATTCAGTACAACTGGTGGCCAATATCAATGGAGGGTAGTGTCATTCGGCATCAGCACAGTGCCAGCTGTTTTCACTAGGATGATGAGATTGCTCATCAAACCCATGAGAGTGGAATGTGTCTCTAACTTCATGGATGACATTTTGATGGTTACCTAGACTCTGGAAGAACACATCCTAGTATTACAGAAGTTATTCGAGCGTTTGAAGGAATGTAACCATACTACTTGACCAACCAAATGTTTCTTTGGACATTTCAAACTTGAATATTTGGGATACAGAGGCATCAAGTGAGAATACTCAAAGACCCCTCTCCAAAACAAATGTTAAACCCTTTTGGGGATTGGCTGGTTACTATAGAAGATTCATTCCCAGGTTCACTGCCATGACCAAACATATAACTGATTTGACGAGGAAAGTCGAACCTTAGATAGTGATTTGGAGCAGGGAGTGTGAAGCCAGCTTTGCTAGTTTGAAAGACTGCCTGCCTGTCACGAGCTCTTGTCCTCCATTTGCCTGATTTCAATGAGGAATTCATACTCACAACAGATGTTAACGATGCAAGACTGCATGCTGTACTGGAGAAGCACAGTGATATTCTTTATCCAGTAGCTTATTCCAGTTGTATATTAATTGCGGCTGAATAGAATTATTCAGAAAGAATTTCTCGGAACTTGTCTGGGCAGTATAGAAATTCCACGTATCTTTGTGGTAAACATTTTGTAATTCAGACAGATCACCAACCTACTAAAGCACATTCGACAAAAGCAAACGTGCATTTGACCAGGTGGTCACTACTACTACAACAGTAAAAATATACGGTGGAAGTCATAAGAGGTAATGACAACAAAGAGGTCGACTATTTGTCCAGTGCAGTAGAAATGGAAGTGTAAGGGCCCAGTACAAAGTTTGTAAATGCTGCAAAATCCCTCATAAATATTTTGTATCTCCTTTACGGTAGAGACGAAGGAATAATCATACCCAGAGCTCATTTATATAATCTAACATGATTGTGTTCATTGTGTCATTGACATCACTTCGGTTAATACTGTACAGCGTCATCTTACTAGTGGTATAGCAGCTGTATCTTGGCATAATTCCAGTTCACTCTGAGCTCCATAGCGACAACTGGTCACATGACCTGTATACTGTCTCGGTTTTTCGCCTTGCGAGTGGTGACCTCGAGCATGCAGATTTGTTAGCGACGTTGCTGTCTCATTTGGATGATTTACATTTTGGCCACAACAACCTACTTATACCAATAATACAGTTATGAAATTAACCATAACAATCAACAACGCATCCACGATAAACCACATTTTGCAACCACGTTTAAAAAAATTGTACTTTTATGTACTGGTATACTTATTTGCTGCAACACTGGTTTCTGTGTTACCTTCAGCAAATAATTTGAAAAAAATACCTTACGCCGTGTGGTCTCATGCAGACTGACGAGACTAGTTGGGCGGTTAAAATAGAGAAATTTGAAGTTGTTTTCTCACGGGGCCAATTATTCCGGTGTATCCGCTTCGTCGGATATTGGCATTCACCTTTCTTCGCCATCTCCGCCCTTTTTTTCCAGGCTCTACAAGTGAAGATCAGATTGTGTATCATAGACAACACTGAAGTGTATGTCATAGGTAACAGTGAAGGGGCTGTGTCACAGGTGACATAGAAGTGTATAACAATATGCAACAGTTAACCCGACTATTTATTTTATACATGCCATATGCGACACAGAAATGTGTATGTTCACGGCAACAGTGAAGTGTGTCGTAAAAGATTCTGAGGTTTATATGTATGTGCGCGCGCACGTGTATGAGAGAGAGAGAGAGAGAGGCGACACTGAAGTTCTTGTTGCCAAAGTCAATAACACAGAAGTATATCGTCAAATGTATTAATGAAGTTAACATATTGGCATTATACTTTGGAACATATTTAGCCTCTTTTTCCCAATAGCATTTAATGAAAATTGATAGCACTTGTCTTTGGGTTGAAAGTTAACAACAGCTGGCTGTCGTCAGTGACGGTTGTGGTAAATGTTAACAGTAGGAAATGCAGTTTGAAAATATAGATAATACATATCCTTTTCTCTTTCGAACTGAGGTCAGTTTTTATCTGAATTATTTTGCTTGCAATATATATTTTCATGATGTATATAATTCGATCTGTTAACGGAACTAAGCTAAAACTCTACAGAATTACGTGTATAGATGCATTAATTTATCTATAATGAATATAATTATTGTGGATATGAGAGTAGGCGAACATTGTTTATGCCAGGTATGCCATTACACGTTAAATATATGAATCAGATGGTGATGTCTGCCTTCAGGTTTCCTCACTCTTTTCCGCCTGAAGTTTAGTACCCCATCCACCAACCTACGTACCCACGTACCCCAGGTTTAAATCTCTTTCCTCTCTCCCCTTTCTTCTCTGTACCTGTCTCTTTGTCGGGCGTGGGAAAGTGGCCCTATGCTGTCACGCCTACCTTGGCCGTCACTCAGAATAGCTTGGACAGAAGGAGCTCTGAGACGTGATGCCAATTTACCTAGGGTGCAAACGTGCGTGTGTACGTGTGTGCGTTGAAGCTTGGCGAGGCATAGTGTGGGGTTCGTTCAAGGCGGTGAAGTCAGTAAGCCAGTAGTCTACAGTTAGATTTGTAAATGCAACCATTGTGCACAGTCGAATTGCAATTTTTTAAGAAAGATGTGTGCATTTTTAAATTCGATCATGTGACAGTTGTATCCAGTTTTAAGGTACTTTCGTCAGTGTAGCTGTACTTTTTATGTACCCGTGATTATGACCGGGTAGTGTTTTCCAATCGACCGATTAGATGTACAGTGAGTGACTCAGAGAGACGGCGAGTTAACGCACGCATGCACAAATTGTGTGTTGTGAAATCGCGCACACTGCTCATACCGTCGGAGAATTTCACCAGAATCGGACATTTTTCACAGTCACCATGAAGACGCAAGAAGCAACTACTGAACACAACTCAGCACAAATTCCTGGAAAGAAAGCCCGAACAATATTTAAAATAAAATGGCGTCGATATTTTTCTAACTTCACACTTTTCCAGCTTAACCATTACTCTTCTTCGACAGTGAATCATGAGTTTACTAGACCAACAGCCAATCGTGGTAAGGATTGCTTTTTTTTTTTTGCATATAATTTTATAAGGAAACATTTGGAAAAAAAATGATTTTACTCTTTTCAACTCGTGCTTGGTAGCTATAAAATATAAATGGGAAAAGCAAGATTGTTTCCATTTGTTCAATATAAGACAGTCGAAAATACTTGCTGATCTGCCCTCTAGGGAAATAACTCTAAAAACAATTGATTATATCTTTAATAAATACTGATTGGTTAGTGTACGACTTTTATTAAATTTGTGCTTTAACTAAATTTCCATTTAAAGACTTATTTTTTATGAGCTGCACAGACTTTTGCTGTAATTTGAAAACCTTGTACTTCGGTGGTTGCGACCATTCTTTGCCGATCGGCGGGGACACGGTCAGTTGATGTTCACCAACTTAACGTACAAATAATGCGCTTCCATATAAAGTACGTCTTTATAATGTTATATGCCCTTCGTGTGTAGAACACAAAAGTTATGGATACTGATGGAGGTGGTCTTATTAACTTTTTCTTTTTATACAAAAATCACAACAAAGGCAACTAATTATTTTAAATATGCTTTTAGTTTATAATTTATAAGAATAATTTGAAATTGGTCCACTTCTTGAAACACAGGAGTTTGTAGTTTCTTGTTTATACGAACAACGTGCAATTATTTCTATGGGGATAGTGGGGTCTGAGTTGTTTTTTTTAGTTTTCACGAGTAACTTTAACTCTTTTACCTCTCACTAAGGGAGGTTTGTTTTTTACTTAGTGTTTTACTTGATAAGAAAAAAAAGGTGTCTGTGTAGTTTCAGTTGTTTATGAATTGTTTGTAATTCTTTCGTGCAGTTAGGGCTAAGGGTTGTTGTTGTGTGTGCGTGAGAGAGAGATATACAAATATACAGCGTCGGAATAATAGGTGTTATGTGACATTACAGAAAGACTTACAATTGCCTCGTTGAGTTCCCTTGTATATTACGTTTTCTTCGTCTGGCTAGATAAGTATGCTTATTATTAGTATTAGTATTATTATGCGCTCTTGGACCAACGGTAAGTGTAATTGTTCATTTATTTTCTTCATATTGACACTCTGGTTGGATAGATTCACTAGTGTGTAGTATGATCCTTTCAATTATTTTTCTCAGAGTTTTTTTTTAAAGTTAGGTCGACTCCTGCAATAGGAAATGCTTCATTATTATTGTTTGTTTAATAACATGCAGTAACGTTTGATTTCAAATTTTTGAGCTTCTGATTCAATTCATTAAACTTTGAATGAATTTTTTAAAGCTCTAAATTGAAAATTATTACCTACCTGAATTCATCCTATTAACTTTCTGAATTCAATTTATTAACCTTCTGAATTCATCCTATTAACTTTCTGAATTCAATTTATTAACCTTGTGAATTCATCCTGTTAAATTTCTTAATTCTACGTAATAGCCTTCTGAATTTAACTTATTAATTTCTACTTTCAACTTATTAAATCTCTGAATTGAACTTTTTCAACTTTTAAATTCAACTTATTACACTTCCAAATTCAACTTATTGAACCTGTGAATTCGACACTTTAGATAAACTTCTAAATTCAATTTATTAAACTACTTTCAACATTTTAAAATTTCTAAATTCAAAAATTAAACTTCTGGTGCGTGCGAGCACATGCACACTGAATACTGTTAACAACGAATGCATAAATATTGTTGAGAGTTTACATACAATAAACTGCAATAAACCAGTATATGATTCCAGGTTTACAGTGAACACCTTTAGAGAGTGCACATGTCCGGAAATAAACCAGTATATATCTGTTTTTTAAGGTGAAAGCATTTGTTTTTCTTTGTATGCAATAACACAATATTTAATACCAGTTTTACAGTGAAAATAGATAGTTTTCTTGTATGCGATTAAACAATGTTTTCACTGTAAAACATTAAGATAGTTTTCTTGCGTGCAGTAAACCAGTATATACCAGTTTTACACTGAAAACATTTAGATAGATTTTTTTTTTTGTCCTGCCATAAACCAGTTTATGATAACAGTTTTACAGTGTGTACATCTGTTACTGTAACACTACAGTGTGCAAGACAAACCGGATTCTGAAGTGCGTAGAGTTGTCCGCGCGTTGAAAGTAATCTCCTTCGTTATGATTATGGTGGGAACAGTTTTTAGCTAGAGGATGTGTTTCTTCCGACTAGTTAAGTACAAGTACACGCCTATTGATCCACCCACTACTATGCTACTGCATAATTATTCATCTTCCACCGACCCGCAGTCTCTGTCAGAAGCAGTGACCCGCAAAGTTTCTTGAAAATGTACACTGACACCAAAAATGAATGGTTTGGAGTTCAGGGACCAGTATACTGGTCGGAGGCTTGAAGCCACGCTGTGAGGACGTACATGAGTGTGTATACTTTCCGTTATAGTAGTTTATTTAGACTTCCCTGATTTCACATTTTAAAGTACAGTTAGTATCATCGTAATACATATTGTATGACCTCTACGGGTTTATATATATTCATTTCTATTTACGTTATTTTTGAAAAAATATTAAGGGCGACAAAATGCATTTAAGCACTGCTTGCCTGTATTTTTTTTAATTTTTTTTTAGTGATTATAAAAACGTGACATCTATCGACAGGCGCAAATAAGTTTTTGTTGCAAAATGACAAATATTTGCACACATGCAGTTCTCTCTCTCTCTCTCTCTCTCTCTCTCTCTCTCTCTCTCACACACACACACACACACACACACACACACACACACACACACACACACACATTGCTCTCATTTGACTGGAGTTCGCATCAGTCATGGCCGACCGAAAGCGTACTACTTTTAGGTGTCTGGTTACAAATACGGCCCAACCATGACCTTCTAAATACGCTTCAAAAAATAAATGTCGCCTACAGAACAGACCCTTTGCTATTGACGGGTACGTCAATACGTCTTTTTGTTGACGGGTACGTCCAGACATTTTCCTGTTGACGGGTATGTCTAGACCTTTTTCTCTTGACGGGTACGTCCACGTTTTCTTGTTGACGGGCATGTTCGGACGTTTTCCTCGTGACCGGTACACTAGTGTAACGTAAGTCATACAGGAAAATCGATTGACTCCTCAGTCAGACGTGACACAAAACGAACCCCTATCCCCTCTCACCCTTCATATCAAAGACTGATTATAACTGTGTATATAACAAGTATCTGCACTAGGCGCATTTCCCAAATTGAAATGATTTACTCATATATGCCTGCTCGGTGTATGCGTGTGCAAGATACAAAAACGTACGGTCGGAATAAGAACACTGCTGTCTCTCTTTTTTTTGTATGAAAGCATTTCCATCGTTCATTGATTTCGAGTTACTCAAAGGGGTGGTAGAAAAACAGTCTTGGGAAAATGTATAGGTAAAACTCCCACAAATAATTAGAATTAATGGTTTCTCTCATGCACATGACACTCTGTGTCGGTCGCCATTTTTACAACTATCTGACAGTAATAAAGAATAAACTGCATGTACCCACCTTTTTCTCGTACTCACTCAGTCCTTGCTATACTACGAATGCCTTTTTTGCTTGCTATGGTGAGTGCTTGCTTGTATGGAAGGAAGAACATAAATAAATCTTTTCTTTACCGACTCGTATTGTCGTAACTGTTGAGCTCCAGAATTCCTCTAACCTTGTGCATTATTATTGTCATGAAGAAAAATTTTTTTTTAAAAGGCCATTAGCTACACGTATGTAGTATTATATAACATAACTTAAACTAGGCGTCAAGAATTTTTAAAAGAAAAGATTTTGTCTGCAGTCTGGCCTACATGCACAATTACAATCTAGTGCAACAATAATAATCTAGTTATTCTATAAACAAAACATACAAACCAGATGTAGTTGCTTTTTTTTTAATGTTTATTACTTGTGTAAAGGTGAATTTTCCTTTTCTTTCTCAGTTTATTAGACAATAAATGACGTCATGGTTTATAATACAAGACCATTCATGGATTGTACGTTTCCTTTCTCAGTTCATTAGACAGTAAATTACTCCATGGCTTACAATACAAGAACATTCACCTCGACGGATTGTACGCAGTGACATCTTAACGCTTGGGCATGTTGGGCAGTTGCCGGGGGTGGAGGTTGGTTCACGAGCATAGGGGCCCCATGCTAATCTGTGTGTTTTATTCCTTTGAATGGTTGTATAGGTAGGTGCTCCAGTGCAGTGCTTTCCCCATGGGTCTATAATGCTTTAAGACAGCCCTGATTGTACGTTTCGTTTCTCAGTTCAGTAGACAGTAAATGACCAATTGGTTTGCAAGACCATTCACCTCGATGGATTGTTCCTTTCCTTTCTCTGTTCATTAGACAGCAAATGACGTCATGGTTTACAATACAAGAACAATACAAGACCAGACACCTTGACGGACTGTACATTTTCTTTATTAGTTCATCAAACAGTAAATGACGTCATGGTTTACAATACAAGACCAGTACCTTAACGGACTGTACATTTTTTTTTATTAGTTCATCAGACAATAAATGACGTCATGGCTTTCAGTGCAAGAACATCCCATTCGACGGATTTGTAGGCTTGCTAGCGTTTTATGATTTTGTGTATGGACTGCATAATGATGACCTTGTAACCATTTTCCTTGAAACAGTGACAGGGGCAACATTTGTTATCAGTGTGGGGAACGAGTTTCTTCGGTTTCTCGCAGAGTGTCTTAAAATAATTCTAAGTAATAAATAGATGATACACATCTCAAAGCCAACAGAGTACAGAATCTTTTCTCAGCCATCCGACGACAGGTTTTTAAATACTGGATAAGATTCCTTATTGTTTTTGTCAAAATAGTGTATGTCATTGGATAAGACAATTCCATACTGTTTTGTCAAAATACTGTATGTTTTTGGATAAGACAACTCTTATGTTCTTTAATAAGACAAACTCCTTATTGTTGTCGTCAAAAGACTGTATGTTAATAAACATTACATTAGATGTGGGCAAAAGTTCCATAGACTTGTATTATAGATTTATTTATTGATTAAAGTTCAAATTACAACTTGCATCTTCACCATCCATTTTCCCAGAACCATTGCATGATTTCGAGAATGTGGATGATAACGTCATTAAGTGTCAGTTAATGTATGTCGTGGAGCAGATTCGTTAAAATTAACGTCATTAAGTGTCCATTAATGCATGTGGAGCAGATTCTAAAATTAATGTCATTAAGTGTCAGTTACTGTATGTCGTGGAGCAGATTCGTTAAAATTAACGTCATTAAGTGGTCAGTTAATGCATGTCGTGGAGCAGAAATTCGTTAAAATGTCATACTGCTAGTATTGCTACCAACACCATCACTAGTACCACTGCCACTACTACATTTCTTTACCGTCTGGTACTAATAGTATGACATAATGTTTTGAAAATCAGCTGATGCGTTTACCTTTACAGGTTTGTTGCCGTGACAACGATGGACATCGAGTTTGAGCGTCTGGATATGAACCAGTGTCCAATAGCAGAAGGTAACCCGCCGCCTAATTACTTTGCCGGTACTGCGCGCTGCAGGTTAACGACCATGGTGAGTTCTAACTTCTGTGATCAGTATATACATGATACAATCAGACTTTTATATATTAGCTCACTGTAGTCCATAATCTTAGCATCTCATAGGGTAATTGTTTTGAGGGGTGGATCTGCTTACATTTCGTAAATTGTAGCGCCATTATGTTCCTATTAGACTCAGGAAAGAAGAGTCATGTAACATAACCTCTGTAACAGTGCGACAGGAATCTTTCAAACCCACATGCCGACAATATTTTTATGTCTCTTAATTATGGGTGACTTCATTGAGTATGGTGAATGGCATTTAATTTCTCACATCAAAATAAGTTTGTTGCTCTTAAAGGTGCTGCAGTTGAATTAAGCAGTTTAAAACCAAGTAACCAAAACAAACAAAAATTTGGTAAGGAAATCATTGCAGAAAAGACTAAATTGATGACCAACAACACCAGTGGCATTGGCAATGGCATCGTGATTGAGTTAATAAATTGAAGTACTTAGGCGCCATCGTGACAGACGAGGGATCATAACATAACCAAAACTATTGTCCAGGATTGCGCTGACAAGAACAGCAATGGCAAGACGGTTTGGAAAGATAGAAACATCTCAGTCAGCTCAAAGGTCAAGACTGATGCACTCCTTGGTTGTATCTGTGTTTTTATAAATCTGTGTTTTGTCATGGACTCTCACAGCGGATCTCGAAATGAGGATACAAGCTACTGAAATGAGATGCTTTCGAAGGTTGCTTGGCATTTCGTATAGAGATCAGGTCACAATGAGGAAATGGGAAACAGAATTATGCAAGCCATTGGGCCCTAGGAAAAGCTATTGGGCATGTCACACGATCAACAAGGCTTGTCAAGACAATCGTGCGAGGTACTGTGCAAGGAGGGCGAAGGAGAGGAAGACAGAGAAAAAGATGGGAGGATAATATCTCAGAGTGTACAGGACTGAAACTGAGCAATACAGTAAGATTAGGAGAGAACAGAATGGAATGGAGAAAACTGGTTGTCAGGTCATCAGTGGTGCCCCAACAGTCGACAAGACTAAGGGATAGAAAGATAGAACCAAAACAAAACCGTGTATATTGTATATATCACCTAATTCTATCTGTGTATTTCTGTATAGACTTGAAAAATAAAGTATACGTGTACTGTCTTTCTCTAGACTATACAATTGACCTTTTTGTTATATCCCCCACTCCGCCCCAGCTTTCCTTTCTGTAGACTAAATGAAAAAGAGAGACTATATGGATTTTCTGTTTCCATTCTGTTGTCGGTTTTATTTATTAAAATAAAATTATTTTGTCTGTTGTCTCCCTTCCAAAATGCCTACTTGTATTCTGTAAAACTCCCTTTAAGCAAGTTGATATTATTTATATACATTTTTTTTCACAGAGTGAGCTTAGATAATATTATACCCATTCTTGACAAAGCATGACTGTAATGGGTTTTAAGAGTTAATATTATACCCATTCTTGACAGTGCGTGCCTCTAATGGGCTTTGGTTTTCGACGAGGTGGGTACACGTGCGCATGTCAGCCTGGTTACTACTACCCCTGGTGGCACGACGGACCATTCTTGGGTATTGAGCTCGAACAGGCCACGTTTGAGGAATACGAGAACAGCTTTGATTGCATTTCTGTCGGTGGTGAGTGTGCTGTTTTTGAGATCATGAACACGCGCGCTCGCACACATACACACACTCTCTCTGAGAGATCTAATATACATTTTCTATAATTAGGAGAAGAGAATTAAATCCATCCATGGAACAAATGTTAGTTATGCCGAAATGTAATTGGATTTGCTGAAATGAGTTACTGTATAGCGTAGTTTTTTTTTGTTGATAACTTACAAAGTAGGGATTACTAGTACACGCGTTGTTTGAAATGGAATTCAGAGTGATGTAACTGGAAAGGAAATGTCAGAATTCGTGGGTTATAACAGTATGCGGATAATCACTTTTCTGTAAACTGATCTTGACATTATTTATTTTTTAATCATTATTTTTCTTTATCATCGTCATTATTGTTCTGTCTCAACGTCATTATTCTGTCTCAACGTCATTATTATTCTGTATCGAGGTCATTATTGTTCTGTCTCGACGTCATTGTTTGGTGGTGGCAGGATGGATGTGTGGTAGTGGTCTGTGGTACATCTTTATTGCCTATGCCTAATCTTGGTAACCATGTCCCGACATCAAAGCACACGCCATTGCAAGTTAATCATGAAACGTATTCTCTTACAGAGAGGATGTTGACGCCCAACATTGCCCCAGAAATCGTGTCGCGCAACAAGCGATCCGTGTATACTGCCAAACGGCAGTTTCTGGACGCGCTGCCCAAGAGACAAAGCGTAAGACTGACCAGTCGACAAAAGCGCAGCCTGATTGCAAACATCAAAGAACACAAGGAACTGATAGCTAAGCTGGGGCCTAGTCTCAAGGCCGAGGAACACCCTCGCAATTTGAAAAAACGCCTCGTTCCGAAAAACAAAGTAAGATTTTTGACCCACTCCTTGCTTATTATTTGGTTCATGGCCGCCTTTGTAATATCTGCCATTTCGTTATTAAGTAATATTATCTTCCTGTATATTATCTCTCCATATCCTTATTATTGTCTAGCCACTGATTATTACAATTTTATTTTCTAACATTGCATTATAAAATTATTATTATCAACCTTTGCGGTATAAGTTTTCTTCTTTTCTAGTACAAGAGTGAGTTTAAAGTTATCATGACGCACAATTCAATATGTAATCTGAATAATTCATGCAATGGCAAAACAGAGACGCAAGTTTTGAAGAAGATGTACAGCCCTGGCGTATATGTTCAGGATGTTTCAGCACAAAGCGAAAATTACAACAGGAACATATCTTGTGCGTTTCAATCATCGAGAAAGAAATGTTTTTATATAGTACATGTAAACTTAACATATAATGAACGAAAATGCTATAATGAAATGCACAAGGACCATTTTATATATATATATATATTATTTTACAGAAGTGTTGAATGTGACATAAATTATGACAGCCAAGATGGCTTATGTTTGATGCAGGTAGTGACTGAACCCCACCATCGGGAAAAGCGATTTGCTGTAGACGAGGCCTCTGCCAATCGCATGAAGTCCATTATGACTCGCAAATACCAAACAAACAAGAACAATTGCGCGTTCAAGAAAGCATATGAACTCTTCTTGCCCGGTGATGTCAACTATGGTAAGTGATGTCAACTATAAGACTTATGCGAGCCAGTGTGGTTTATCAGTAAAGCATATACATTCGGCTCAAATGCTGTTAGTTACAATGCGAAAAACTATTGTTGGTGTTTCATCTTAATCGTCTTGATCAGATTACCGGGTAACAAAACAGCATTAATGAATTAGCATTTCAATATCGCATTGGTTGAAAGACAATCGCGAGCTGAATATTGGGTATGGGTATGTTATACCGATTTTATATTTTGTCTGAAGGGGTGGATCGACAGTTTGAACCCCAGGGTCGCACAGCGCTGCGCCTGGCCCATTTCTTGAGCAACTTTCTGCAGAACGTGGACGAGTATGAGGAGTTCGGAGACCTGAAGGGAGACAGGCGTTTGAACGAGACCCAGATCTTTGCTGAGGTCGTGGCTAACGTCCTTGCTGACCACAGGTGAGTGTGTGATGCTCAGTAACCAGACTGTTTGTTTATTAATTCTTATTACAGTTTATCTTATTTTAATTTAATCTAAATGTTGTTTGAAAATGTTTAGTACCATGTTCCTTTGAAATTAATGAAATTTGGTAGTAATCTCGGTAAATTTATTTATAACCGTAATTCTTTCCTTTTACAGTAAGCGTGGTCTGAGTTCTTACAGATGTTCTTTTATCTTAATCTGTTCGAATGATTTGTGAGTAAGGGGATAAGAAAGATTTTTTAAAAACTAGTTAATCTACTTAAGTTTGTTTATACATATTTCAGGATACTGGGTTGTGGGGTGTTCTTCGACCGTTACAAGTTCAGGATGTCTCCACCTGTAAACAACACTGATCCACGATTTGTCAATGGGATCACTCGAGAGTTCTTCGGACCGTATGCTTGGCGTTATCCCAGTGACAAGAACCAGGTATGTGTTCTTTATTTTCTGTTTGCTTGGCGTTATCCCAGTGACAAGAACCAGGTATGTGTTCTTTATTTTCTGTTTGCTTGGCGTTATCCCAGTGACAAGAACCAGGTATGTGTTCTTTATTTTCTGTTTGCTTGGTGTTATCCTAATGACCAGAACCATTTCTGTGGTCTTTATTTCCTGTTTGCTTAGCGTTACGCTAATGACCTGAATCAGATAAGTGTTCTTGATTTCACAAGTTTGAATTGACTGTATGATTGGCTGGATATTAGTCATTTAGTGACAAGAAGGAAATTTGTGTTCCTTATTTCAATACTTTGACTTGACTGTATGATTGGTTGGATATTAGTCATTTAGTGACAAGAAGGAAGTTTGGGTTCATTATTTCAGTATTTTGACTTTAATGTATGCATGGCGTTCCCTCACTGATAATAATGTTGCATTCTTTATTTTGTTAATTTGTGGTGCCCTTGTTTGACGCCATTCTAGTGATAAAATCTAGGTTTGTATTTCGTTCATTGAACTTGACCCCTCTGCGTAGCGCTATCGCATTCACTCGATTCCTTTAAATCATTTTGATTTGTGATAATTTAATTAATAATATTTTTAGTAAGATTATACTTTGCATTAAATTATGCATTATATTCTTGTAAATTTGTCCCGATTACTAAAGTTGATTAACACTGGTATTTCAGTGGATTGGGTATGCATCGTTGTTTTTTGATAAGTTATACCTTTATTGGCGTGTATATTTTATTTTTATATAAACAGTATTTTAAGTAAAATATAATAAGATCCTTTACTCCATATCTGCTACGATTAAAAGTTAGCTTATATTCAGTAACTCTTAGATCCCCGCCTATTAATCAATTACTTGGAAAGGAACTATCTTAATTTTAATTGTTTTTTTCTTCAAATCCTGATCGTCTCAGGCCGGTCTAGACCAGTTCAAGGCGATGGACCTTTCGGGTCTTCCGAACTTCTACACTGACCAGCCTTGGTTCCAAAACATGAAGTCCCGGTGGGCCACGAACTTCTACGATCTAAAAAAATTCACCGCCAAACCCATGATTAGGTCAGTGAATGTGACTAGCTATATTTTGATTTCAGTCTGATTAGAGGCTGTATTTTCCAGTCTATTCTGATTAGAGGCTATATTTTCCAGTCAGTTTGAATTAGTATATTCTTTTCTTTTTAAATTCAATTTGAATAATGATTTTTTTTTCTTTTAAGCATGTCTGATTACCGACTGACTTTGTTTAAACTAATGAGAGCCACGGTATTTTGTCAAAGTCCCATCTGATTGCTGACATTATTTTGTTTAATTCTGATTAATGACATTTTTTGTAATCTAGCCCGATTTGACTGGATGACGTTCGGTTGAATTCTGCCTGATGTGACTGATAACAATTTCTTTTAATTTTGCCAAGTATGCCTTAAAATTTCAACAATGTATCAGTGACTGAAACTTTGCTGTGTGTTCTACCATTCTCTCAAACCAATGTGATATATTTATTATTGTTGTGAAGGGAATGATTTAAGTTCTGTTTTCCTTTTTTCAGGAGTAGTTAGTCCGTATATATCCATTGACACAGTATACATTCTCATATCAGGAAGCAGTATGCATTCCTATTTCAAGAAGCGGTATACATTCCTATTTCAAGAAGCTGTATACATTCCTATTTCAAGAAGCTGTATACATTCCTATTTCAAGAAGCGGTATACATTCCTATTTCAAGAAGCGGTATAAATTCTCATTTCAAATAGTATTAAATTTGCTAACCAACCTTAGTTACAGCTAAAAACTCATTTTCATCGAATAATTAGCCGCTGCATTTTAAGTTTGCTTTTAACAAGTCGCAAATCTGTTTGTATAAAGTACACGTTTACACGCGTGCACGAGCGCACACACACACACACAGGTTATCACATCAAATTTCATTTGCTTTCCTTACAGGTCAGATTATAATGGTTCGAGCCTTATTCGATTTGAATACTATCCCGTAACATACCGTGCGGCAACGTATCAAGATGGCGAGTGGCTGAGACCTCAATTCAAGTGTGATGGTCACGTGGACGATTGGGTGGTCACGTACCTGGCTCCCTTCTTTGGAAAGAATGATCTCAAAACAAGACTGGAGTTTAAGTGAGTGACAATTATTCATACATGCCTTTTTCTTCTTAAATTTAGAGAAAGGAATCCGTTATTTGAGCTTAATTTTAAAAATTAAAAAAAATCTTTCTCCTGTATATTGTTTGTTATACATTTGCTCATGGACATATTTAAATGAATTCATAGTTCTTCTCTTTATTTTCGCAATTAGATTTTCTTTTTTTCTTTTTTTTAAAAAAGACGCCATACTATTACCAGCTTACAGACACATGAGGATGAAAATTAGTGATGTACTGCACAGCAAGAAATCTTTTCTTGTAAGAGAAATAAAATAAATTGAAATATGTTTGTTGTTGCCATTGAAATTGATGTGTGTGTATCAAGCCATATTTAAAGTTAACACTGTAGCATCAGGTAGATTATAAATGCATGTGACTGGCTGAGCTGCCACTGTTTTTTTTAGTCTAAACTAATCGTACTTAGTGGTAATTGCCATTAGATGACAGAAATGTGAGACTTCTTTTAGTGAAACATATTTTCTTTTGTGCTTCAGCTATCTTTGTGTTGAAAAAATGCCTGAGTCTGTAATTTGTTGTTGGTTGCAGGGGAGTGGTTACTGTGGAAGTCAAGCTTGATTATCTTGACATCAACCAGTGCCCTAGCAACTTTTACGTGGCGAACGTGTTTAAGAACACTGCACGTTGTGACTACGAGTCTCAATACGTGAGTATTAACATGACACTCGTACACTAAATGTTAGCACAGGAAAATATCCGTGTAGTACATTTAAGAGCTGTTAGAGAGAGAGAGAGACGATGACAGTAATGTTGTGACTACGAGTCTCAATACGTGAGTATTAACATGACACTCGTACACTCAATGTTAGCACAGGAAATTAGCCGTGTAGTACATTTAAGAGCTGTTAGAGAGAGAGACAGTAGTGAGTGAGACTAATAGAGAGGGAGCAGCGCGCGCGTGTGTGAGTGCTATCAGAACTGTAAATACTTGGAAATAGATTAATTTACTAGGTGATGAGGAGAGGCAAGAAATGTAAAGAATTTTTTTTAAAAGGTAAACCTGACCATTGTATAACTTCAAGACCGGAGAACAGCAGCTAATAAAAATAATTTGCATTTAATGTTTTTCAAGTTAATTCAGTGGTTAGCCTCATGCTTAACTATTTTTTGCTTGCAGTAATTGTAGTCGATCATTCTAAACATCAAATAAAACCTTCGCCCAATCATTGTTTTGGGGCAAAAGTAAAATTGGTTTCAGTGATATGTTGGTTTGCCATTTTTTCGAGCTAAAAGTTTGTGTAGTTTTGGCTGGTGCTCACCTGTTTTACTTGCTTACGTCAGTGCTTCGAAATTTAAGCCTCCACACGAACTTAGGCTTTTTCTTCTTATAAATAAAATTAATTAATTTGTTTTTCAGTTGGACACATATTGTTTCGCATGTCTTTTCAAACAATTTTTTTTTTGTGATGTCAAGTTTAATTTGTTTAATATATCGTTTGTTGGTGTTTTGATTTAAATATGGGCGGTGTTATATCTTTCATTTTAAAGAGTTCATTTCTAATTTTTATTGCACATATTCTTGGCCGCACTTTCCACCTTTTCTCCCCCTCCCCCACCCCTACCCCTTACGCGTCTGTCTTCGACATATGAAACGAAACGGGAGAAAGGACATTACCAGGAAATAATTAAGAAAGTAGAGGCAAAGTAATCCAGAAAACTGGAAAAGTGTTCCAATACTTATTCTTGACTATCAAAGTGTAAGATTGAGTTCCTTAACTCCGAAGTGCATGTTTTCAGCACAGGAAAGAATGACAATGCCTCTCTAGCTTTACACAGTATTTTGATGGGAAATAGATACATACTAGCTCATGACTTCTTAATTCACATACTAACTCATAATGTGGTCTGGTCTGTGTTCTCAAAGAGACGAGATTTATATACTTGCAGATCATAATTCGAACCATGAATGCTGGTGAAGTTCACTTAGGTATTGACATGTGTTTGCGCTCACACCCGCCGCCGGTGTAGACCTTTTGAAAGCACCCTCACACTCATCGATGTTGTAAACTATCTGACATCGCACCACCTACGTCACCACGTTAGACCCTTTCTCTCTAATTGGCTTGTGAATGTCCGAAGTCATTACGTACGGTAGCTTGGTTTGGAATGTCGCTTTTATGCGACAAAACATCGCATTCCATAGTGATCATTATCATTCTCATGTATCGTACGTGGACTCATTTGCTTATACTCGCCATAGTCACCTGTCATTATTGGTGTTTACTGCTCTCCTCGCCCTCGTCATCAGGAATCATTGGTTTTTATTGCTACGCTCGTTATCAGGTGTCAGTGGTGCTTACTGCTATGCTCGTGCTGCGCGTCCAAAAGCAATGATAGTCACGCTACACGAACGGCGAGTATCATCGATTTTCTGACATTTTTCTTACTCGTGTAAAACGTCAGCAATGAAGAATGATTTGCGTTATGACAGACAAACGAACTTGTCTATTCGTATTCATATTTCAAAGAACTTAGAAACAACAGCATTCCAACTGAATGAGCTGTTTTTATGAATGATTGTGTGCTCGGTCTATGGCAAAGCTGTTAAAAAGGCTAAAAATGTCCAGATAGAATGGATTGGTGTGTGTGTGTGTGTGTGTGTGTGTGTGTGTGTGTGTGTGTGTGTGTGTGTGTGTGTGTGTGTGAAACACATTCAGTGGTTGCTCTAAACTGGTCTATAGTGACCACTAAGCAGGTTTCCATATTGGTCTGATATGGGCTACAGCACATTTTCACCGGATGAAGACCGAGAGTCAGATTACGCACGTGAACAAAAATATCCATTGTCTGGTTAAAACAGATTTGTTACCTGTTTCTAATTGAAATTAAATCGCAACTGTAGAAATTTAAAGAGCAAGCAAATAGCACCGCTTAACAGGATAATGAACATCAACATTTTTACCTTTATACTTCACGTGTTTTTTTTAAAAATATACTCAGCTAAATATTAAATCCTATATTTTCCTGACATATACATGAAACATTTACTTATGAATGCATTTGTGTGTGTAGGCTTCTAACCGTTTTTTTTTTTTCTCGTTGAGTTTGGACATGGTGATTTATTTATTCTTTTACGATTACTGGCTCCATGACATCATATCAGGTAGTATTTCAGTAATCTTTTATTAGTGTCAGCCTTGCCCTTTCCATTCCACCACTTTGAAAATCGTATTTCTGCTTTTATAGCATATGAAAAGAGTTTAATCTATGGACACGTTTATGTTACTTTCCTATTATTTAGCTTGAACGTTTCATTGTGTTTCTAAGAAAAAAAATGTATATTACTGTTCCTGATCTTTAAGAACAATAATCACGAGTATGTGAATGCATGCGCGGGTATGTGAATTAAGAAGTCATGAGCTAGTATGTGAATTAAGAAGTCATGAGTTAGTATGTGAATTAAGAAGTCATGAGCTAGTATGTGAATTAAGAAGTCATGAGCTAGTATGTGAATTATGAATGCGTGCGCGGGTATTGAATTAAGAAGTCGTGAGCTAGTATGTGAATTATGAATGCGTGCGCGGGTGTGCAAATTGTAAATGCCTTCGAATTGTGAATGTTTGCGCTGGTGTGTGAAATGTGAATGCGTGCTCGGGTATATGAATTGTGAATGCCTGCGCGGGTTTGTGAATTCTTCGGTGGGTTTGGTGTGCTAGCAAGCGCACACGCGGAGAATTGGGTGTCACTTTCAATCGATTCGTCTTGTGACTGTTTTCACTTAAAACCGATTGGTAGCACAGTATTTATTCACTTTCGTGGAAAAGTCCTACTTTTATTTAGTAGTGTCTGCTAAGCGGTGGTGTCAGTCGCAACAGATACAGCATTTTAATTGTCTCGTCGTTCCCATTGATTATATTATTGGCATCACTTCCATAAGAAGTGTTTTCACATAATGGAAAATTGGCAGTTGTCCTATTTTGTTTAATACCCTGTTCTTATGACAGATTTCTTTCTTGGTTGTTTTAATCTGAACACATCGGAATCTGGTTGGAATCTGGAAAAAATATCGTTCTTGTCTTAACTCTAGCACGTTAGAAATAGTTCTCTGGATTCTACTTATTTGAGAGTTTGAGAGGGTTTTGTTCGTTGTTGCCGTACGGATAAAGTGTTCGTTTCGATAAATGTTGTTTATCTGGAAGCAGTTTTAATTTGTCACTAAGACTGCCACAGTTCTTTTAGTGAGGTTATTACAAACCGGTTATGTATCACTTTTGCTTAAAGGGATACTTTTTCACGAACAGACATGAAGGGCAGAAGATAACATTTGCTTTATACAAGGTCGAAAGGTCATTACTTTTAAAAGCGTTTTGATCATAAATCATGTCAGTGGGCGAACCATCTATCGTAATGTAAAGCCATCCACCCAGCTAAAGTTAAAGTTAAATTACAGCAGAATATATAATTCTGAAATTGAAAGAAAGTAATGCTATTGAAACTTGTTATAGCACGATTTTTCCTAACAGTAAAATTATAGCGATAAAACAGCCATTCTTAGTACAACATTATGAATGAGAGTTTTGACATTTCTTTTAGCTTTTTAGTAGTTGAAGAAAGCTGTTTAGATCATGGGACCAGATCTGTTTGTCTTCTATGGACATAATGTCTTCAGGCCGCCCTTGGCACTGGCGGAATAGTCACGTGATAAATAATAGAGTGATTGTTCTCTGGTGCTAAAGACGGACCAAGATAAGATCAGCGGCCAAGGATTCGGACTGTTAGTTGTCTTAAGAGCACAATCGCCAGGCAATATTTGTTTACTTATTTTTTTCCTTTTAAATATATTGCAGTTGTAATCTTTGTCTAGAATTTCTGACCAGTAAGATATCTTAATAGCAAAGTTGTCCTGAGGAATTTTAGATTTATGTAATCGGTCGATTATTTCCAAACATTTCACAAGTCGAATTATGATCTTTAATTAGAACATATCGAATCGTGCTTTTTCCGCTCAGTTTTGTCGCAAAGTGAGAATCATTTATCGGTTTGAAATGAGCAATATTTCTGGTTTTTTCAAAGCTTATAATTTCACAGAAATTGTTATTGAACTAATGTCGTGTTATATATATATATATATACACATAATTATTATCTCCTTAGTGTATGCTACTTGTTGCTAGTTATAAGTGTGTGTGTGTGTGTGTGTGTGTGTGTGTATATTTTTTCCTCTGTAGTGTATTCCACTTGTTGCTTGTTATAAATGTGTATATATATATTTTTTTCCTGTAGTGTGTGCCACTTGAAGGTAAGCGGTTTAATGTCGGTGGCTACAAATGTGAGTGTCGGCAGGGTTTTGAGTACCCGTTCAACGACCTGGCCTGGTTCTTTGATGGACAGACAATGGAACAAGAATATAATAAGACTCAATTCGGAATTCCGAACAGGTGAGTTTATGTGCAGCAAAGCGATACTTACTCTAAACCTTGATGTTATGATTTTCACCTGAAGTAGATGAATTCGTCATAACATATGCATTGTTCTGCCTGTACATTATAATATACTCCATACTGAATTACTTTTCACTTTCAGCTACGGTGGTGTTAACATACTCCATACTGAATTACTTTTCACTTTTAGTTACGGTAATGTATAACATACTCCATACTGAATTACTTTTCACTTTCAGCTACGGTAATGTATAAGAAACATATTCTGTGCCTAGTTCATTTTCACTTTCACCTGTTTTGTCAGTAAAGCTAATTTACTTCACCTTATGTATTTTCGATTGATATTTATGTGTATTACAGTTCACATTCTTTGAAAGTAGCTTTGCATTATTATCAAGAAAATGATTGTTTTCTCTTTCTTTATTTCTGCAATTTCACTCAGGTTTGATATTTATTTTATTTATTTTTGCAATCTCACTCAGGTTTGATATTTATTTGGTTTTTTCTTCGTTATACCATAAGATTGTTATGAATCGATTAAACTTAATTTAGTAAGAGAATGAAGGTAATACCATAAATAAATAAAATATATCCATTCAAATAAAGCACATTAGCATTTGTTTTGTTTTTAAGTGTTTGGTATGTGTTTAGAATCATTAAATAACTACTCACACAAAGGGACACATTATTAAAATAGTTCACTTGTTAATAGGTGAATTACTGACAATATAAACTGTCATACACAGTTTCTTGACGAATGGGCGGATATAAATGGATAGATAACTGACATAACATAAACTGTCATACTTTGTTTCTTGACGAATGGCCGCATATAAATGGATGGATAACTGACAATATAAACTGTCAGTTTTCTGAGGCATGCTGTACATAGATGGGTGGAACGGAAGAGACTACATTTATTTTATAGAAGACACGTCTACACAATTGGAATCATAAAACGTCTCATTAGTAAAATGTATCCAAGATAGAAATCTAACTTATGTACAGCCTACTGACGGCTTCTTAAAGTGCTCTGAGTCACTGATTGACGTTCACACATTTTTTTCTCTAAAAAAAAAAAACAACAAAAAAAGAGAGTCAGTTATAGAGGCAAAGAAAGGTAGGTGGAGGTGTGTGTGTGTGTGGGGGAGCAGTGGCTGGGAGGATGCAGTTAAAATATATATGTACTATTAATAACATACCTGAAGAGTTGTTATTTATTTGATTATCTATTACAGCATTTAACAATAGATTCGATGTGAATGAGTTTGTCTTTATAGTTATTGATATCATCAGCGCACAATAAAATGTAGGCAGAATCATTCTTTCTTTTTTTCTCTCTTTCTTTCTTCAGGTATCACACTTTAAGGTGTCGGGTTGCTGGAGCCTCTTCAGTGGCTGCAAGCCTTGTTCTTGTTGTTACCATGGTGATCTTCCAGCTGCTATGGTGATCTGCTGATTAAAATTACTCATTTTCAGACCAACAAATCTGCCCACTCCTTTCTCAGTGTTTTGGGAAAGATTCTTTTCATTCCTGCATCGATCTAAATGTATTCTATCAAAAATGCCGGGTTTTTTGTTTCTATTTTAGTTCATTACAATTTTTAACATTTTGTTACATTGTGACAATTTCTTTTCTTTTAAAAATAAAAACTTAGATATGTGCCAATATTTTTTTTTACTAACCTTCCTGAAATATGATTTATACATAACAGTACGAATGATCTTTTGTCATTTTCTTTTCTAAGCTATTCAGTTCTTTTGCTTTTGCTGTGTAAAACAAATAGTATTCTAAATAATATTTCTTTTGAGTCATTTTAAATAGAGCTTTCTATTTAGATTATGTGAAATATTTATTATAAACATTTTTTTCCTTTGTCATACATAATTATAAATGACAAATTAAACCCAATGCGTGAGTTTTCCAAGTGTAAATAAAGATGGACAACAGTTCTAATAATTTCTGTGACAATTCCAGTGTAAAGAAATAGCATTAGAATGGCTTAAATCCTTTGTATTTTAATAAATGTAGAGTTTGATGATTTATTTCTGTATTTCAACACTAGATGAAAGTCTCCTAATTTGGGTTAGAAAAGGACCGCTGTAAATTTGTGTACAGGTCCATCGCATTGTTTATGGGATCAAGGGACATTTTATCAATGTGTGCTTTTCGTTCGGTAAATATTAGGTAAAGCCAGTCAAAATAGTGTCAATGAGTCTTGCTTAAAAATTTAACGGAGATGGATGAATATTAAAAAATTAGGCCTTTTAAAACTATATTAACTAGATTAAATTAATTGTTGTAGAAATAATTATTTTTGAACAAGATTGCTTACTGATCTTTTTGCGGTTTGCGGTTTTTTTCCCTGCTTCTGTTTATTTTGACTTGAATTTTTAAATTAAAAGATTAGTTATTCGTATTGTTAATTATAATCGTAATTATATATTTATTTTTACATTGCTCTTCAGTTTATTGTCACTCAACTCGCTGTGACCGGTGGAAAGGCCTTGACATTAGTACAAAAATCCGACCGCTTGTTCGTGACATTTTATCAGTTCAGAAAGTAGAAAATAAAAGTTATCTTGCACGTATTTATGAAAGTACAAATGTCATTATTTACCCTAAATCAGATTACATTTTGTAATTATACTTCGTATCCATCCGTACGTCAAACCTGTTTCATTATTGCTCCACTATTGCAAGAAAGTTTTCATTGTAAATAACATGTTGCTCAGTGTACAGTCTCATAATGCATCACAGAAACTGCGTAAATTAGATGTATATTTGCTGTGTACATTACATTCTAGTGTGTGAATGCTTTTGTTTCCGAGAATACCTGCAGAATGATGGGTTTTCATATACACTACATTTTTTTATTTAAAAATAAAACAACTCTTTTACAATGTACATACTGTTTACTTTGTGAGTAAAAGAAAGGAATGGGTGTTATTGGCTGTGCGTGTGTACGTAACATAGGTCAACGACATGTAAATTTCTGTAACATCAGGTCAACGACATGCATAGATATAAATATCTGTAACATCATGTCAACAACATGCATAGATATAAATTTTTACTTAAGTAGCGCAGAAAACATTTGAATTTATTTTCGCCCCTAAGCGCCACATAAAAGTTTTCTAATTCAATTTAATTATTTTTAAAAACTGCTTGAGTAAGTATTTCCATATCAACTCCACAATAAGAGCTGCATTTTGCATTGTTGATTTCAGTTTTGAGTCATGGTTTTCTAAACTGATCTTGGAACCTTTGCCATATTAGGGTACACGAACGAGGTTCTGATTGGTTCAGAGCAATTTAAGAAATACACAAATGCGATTGGTTCCAAACTCTTTTTCTCAGTCCATTGAATGCTAAAAATATTTAAATATCTACACGCGCAGGATTATGATGACGGGATAGACTGAAATTATGTAAAATTATAGTCCGAAAATAAAACTGGGCGCATACGTGTTTTATGTTGCTACACAGATCTGTACTTTTTGTATAAATATGCATAACACCCATTTGGAACTGACTGAATATATGCTTTGTTAATGCTTAGGATGATATGTTCAAATTTGAAACTTACTAACAGTATATCCATATCTCAAACACTCACAAGATGAATGTATCTAAAATTATTTCCTTTCAATCTCTTCATTAATAATATATATATATATATAATTTGAAAATAAATAAACAATGGCTGCTAGATTTATCTCTTTTGGCGTTTCATCCTGCAGAGATTTGTTTTGCCAGTGTCAGTCACTGAGATTATTTGAGAACATTAAAGTTTTCTGTACGTGTATATGGTAAAATGTTTTGTGATTATCAGTGTTATCTGTACATACATACATAGAAATATTTTATATATATATAACTATATTTTGTACGGCGCGATAAAAAATAAATAAAATATTGTCATAATAATTGTTTTCTTGAGTGATTTGACTGAAATGTGCATTCGCTGTTACGTGTGTGGCCGCAGCACAAGGAATGCATTTCTGTTGTAGCTGTGTGTATGGGTTAATGAGAGAGATCAAAAGAGTAGCTGATTTCTGTTTTCGTTGTACGTACATGTCGGGCAAATAAAGAAGCTATTGGTATACTATAAAAGCCTCGTAAAGCTTGCTAGAATATTAAGTAAAGCACTAATAATTCTAATAATATGATTAAAAAATTAATTAAAAAACACCAATTTGTTTATGCAGTAGTAGAATTAAAGCACTGTCTCCATAAGCAGACATGTTAATATAATAAATAGCTAAAATTGCTTTCTACTTTCTTTGTTCAATGTATGAATCATGCAAACCTGTCAGTTCAAAAGTGAAAAAATTATGCTGATGAGACGAGATGACATGATCTCACCCGAGTGAGTAGTCAGAGACTATTTTGACCTGTCTGCTACTTTGCAGAAATGAGATTTACGATTTAAAATACCACAGATACAAAATGCAAACTAATCTTATGGATAACCCACTAATGTGACTATATGTTTAATGTTTTGTTAATTCTCCACGAGAGCTGAGCTCTCTGACAACGTATATTAAAGCTCAGTGCTGAAGGGGGTTTGCGTAAAAATCGTGACCTATTAACCTTTTCGCATATCACATCCAGCACATATGTTTTCTGTAGTAATCGGAGTAAAGGCAGGACGGCCGAACTCTAATGGCGGATTTCGTGGGCACAAGACCAATTCCATCAGTGATTTCCAATCAACACATCCTAGCTCAAAAGACTAACCCAATCAGCGATTTTCTTCCAATCGAAATGTCCTAAATCACCTAATCAGTGATTCTCTTCCAATCGATGCATCCTAGCTCACAATCACCTAATCAGTGATTCACTTCCAATCGATACATTCTAGTTCAGGATGTCACGAGATATGGCAATAACAAACATTAATGAAAATGTACAATAATTAGAAGCTGACAATCTACTATGAGGATATTTAAATCGTTTGTAAACATATACATGTTCTGTTTAATAATAGTACGTATGTAGCACCTACGCATTTAATGTTTCTTTTTACTTCTACTGTCCTTGTCTCCGCGTTTATTATTTTGGCGGGTGATGGGGATGTGTGTGGGATGCGATGACATTTGGGGTCAAAGATCAGATCACTCTCCCCCCTTCTTTGTCATTGCTTTACCTTGGCAGTAATTCATGTTAGTTAATGTTGTGCTAGATTAGCTAGAACATATATTTTATTATTATATACTATTTGATGTACTTTTGAGTTGTATTAGAAGTGTATGTATTTAGGAAGTACTTGAATCCTTAACATAACTCTTAGGCATTTAGCCGTAATTCATATTTAAAAGCAAATAAGGAAACAGAGAAGTTGCATTTTGCGCCAGTTTAGTCAGTATTGTTTATGGTACATTCAAGAGCACATACTGATTATCACTTTCAGGATATAAATGGCTTTCTAGTTGTGTGTAGGGGTCATTTTAGTGACTCCACTAGATTTTTCATGACTGTAGAGTCCGTCAGGTGGACGAGAAGGTCGTAACTTCATTGTTATTACTACTTACTTGTGAATTTCGATGCAGGTGTTGCAGTTGTAGAGGTGGTGTGTAGATGGTGTTGCTATATCGGTGAGTTGAGTTGAAACGAGAAATGAGCCCTAAAAAAAAGGGACAGCATAGCAGCCCACTGAATTTTCACACACTTCATGACATAAAAATACACACTAAACCCATCCGACTATGTATTAGAGCATGGTGAAAACGACATAGATGAATATCACAACTCCTACCCTGATGAATACATGGACAGCCGACAACTCAGTCATGGAAAACTACCTCATGGAGACTACCCTCATGCAAATGCCTGAAAAACACCTTACTCACATCACCGCTACATAGACGGGTCCAGCACTACAAGCCACGACCACTACTCAGATATGAGGGGAACACGCACTATAGACACACAAACTACTCCAGTCGAGACAAGACATAGACACACAAACTACTCCAGTCGAGACAAGACATAGACACGCAAACTACTTCAATCAAGACATAGACACACAAACTACTCCATTCAAGACACGACATAGACACACAAACTACTCCAGTCGAGACAAGACATAGACACACAAACTACTCCAGTCAAGACAAGACATAGACACACAAACTACTCCAGTCGAGACAAGACATAGATACACAAACTACTACAATCAAGACATAGACACACAAACTACTCCAGTCAAGACAAGCCATAGATACACAAACTACTCCAGTCAAGACAAGCCATAGATACACAAAACTACTCCAGTCAAGACAAGCCATAGATACACAAAACTACTCCAGTCAAGACAAGCCATAGATACACCCTCATGGCAAATGCCATCAAGATTCAGCCGAACACATAAACGCTCAAAACGAAGACAGAACACAGAGCGCTACAGACCCCAAGGACATCTACATGAGACCAGACTGCTCAAATCAACACAGAATCATTCAGCACTGAAACTCAAACCGAACAAAAATATTCAGAAATCTCAAGTCAAGCACCACAAGAAACTGAGGAGAGCACTACAATCAAAACCTAGGCCACAGAAAGCACAACTAGTAGGACTCTTCACATCTAAGCAAGCAGGCAAACAGCGGGGGTGGGGTGGGGTGACGCAGGCCACCCAAATGGTTACGTGTTCTGCAAAAAAAAAAAAAAAAAAAAAATACAAAGCCGCCAGATCCACAATACGACAATACAGCACCAACATGGCCGATATTCCACATTCAAATCAGCTACCAGGACTGCCTCCATTAGAATTTCTATGGCGACTACAATAAATATTATACTCCAACATAACAGCTAATACGGAAACTGATGTTGGTCCCAATCCAGTAAGGCAAACGGAAGTATGAAGTTCCGAGTGTGGTGTATTAATAAGTTAACATCTACAGAGCAAATATTGTTGCTTCTTTTCATCCACGCATTCATGCAGTTCCGTCAACAATAATTGGAACTCATTGTCTCTCTCCACTCCGGCATAGTACATATAAAAGCTTAGTACTATAAGGAACACTAGAGCGCTTTACACAATGATAAACACTTCCCCCCCCCCCCTAAAGTTCTACAACTGTGGTGGGTGTCATGACTATTTATCGCAGATTTCTAAAGTGTCCATCAACATCAGTGAGTAACTGTTGACATATCACGTGGCTTGAACTAAAGTCAAATGAAGCACGCTTCACGCTATCAACTAGCTCATCGGTAATGACACATGCCACTCTTTTTTATCTTCTGACTCTTGGGTAATGTGTGTCACTTTGTAATGAGTTATAACTGACTCTTGAATAAAGTGTATTACTTTGTACACTGACTTTTAGGCAGTGTGTGCCACTTTGTGTTATACACTGAATCTCGGGTAATATGTGTCATTTTGTTATGTCTGACGGTTAGATAATGTGTGTCACTTTGTTGTACTTCGAGTCATGTGGGTAAATTAGAGTTATACAGCGACCCGTAGGTAATGTGTGTCAATTTGTATTATACACTGACTCAAGGTGCCATTTATTTTGTTTGTTATACTTTGGTTCGTGGTAATGTGCATACGGTTTTTTTGTTAGATTACGTGTGATTCATACTGGGCATTGTATTGTATTCATGCAAGAAGACTACTTTGCTCGTCTTGTCTTTTATATGCTCAGTGAGCTCTTTCATGACAACTATACTACTCTCTCCAAAAGAATACGTTAAAAATAGTTAATCCATATAACAAAATATTACAGCCAGACCTTTAGCACCAGATTTGTTAAAATACAAATTTAAGGAAATTTTCTTTCTTTTTTCTCTTTTTATTACAGGCCATTCGCGATCTACTTGATGTGTCACAGCTGTATGGTTAACATTTCTAGTCAATTTTAGCTACGTGTTAGTACTGGTTCAATACATTATTAATGATAATTAAGGTATGAATGATGAAAGGTTGACAGTGCATAAATATTACCTGAAATACAGCAGTAATGTACACATCTGAGTGCTTCCGGATGCTTGTAAAAATCAATAATCACAAAGGTCATTTCAGCATATACAGAATGTACCACACATTTGAAAAAAATATGGATAAAAACGAAAAAAATATGTAGATTTAAACGAAAAATATAATGAATTCAAGTGATTATATTTTTGACAAAAATGAGGAAAGCATGAAAAGTATTTCTATAATTGCAAAAGACTCGTATGGGTTGAGTAAACAGATCACAGTAACATTTGCATTAATTTGATAGAATGATAGAATTTGCTCGATGTATTTCTCGTGATTGTGAGCACGTTCTAGAGACAGCTGCCGTCATTGAATAGGTTATGTACATTGACTATAATTATCTCTCTAAAACTCAACTCTAATTTCTATGATGAAACCCTATATATGAATTTGATTAATATAGATAGATAGATAGATAGATAGATAGATAGTTAGTTAGTTAGATAGACAGATAGATAGATAGATAGATGTTAATTTGACTGAAGAGGATATCTTATAGGCGGAGTTTATGAGCAACTGGATCAAACAAAAGTTGGGCACTTGGATCAACTCAAAGATAACTAGACATGTAGAGCAGTAAGAGTGTCTAAATTGTCCAGTACAGTGTAAGAAGAACTTATGTTATATGCCTTTTAATCATTGTAATCATTGTTACAGTCTCCAACTAGCTAATTTGGTCCTGTTGCTCACCAACTCCGCCTAGAAGACATCATCTGCAAAGACTACACATTTCATCTAAGAAGCTACCATTTAGGAAAGCAGTGTTAGAGCAAAAAGAAAAAAAAAATTAAAAAAAATGTTTCGGGGGCTAACTTTTCACCAGCTCCATCCCAAACACGCAATCTAAGTATAAACAGTGAAAATTCACTATACAAACAGTTTCAAGATAATTTCCCCTTCTAACCAGATTGTCATGCCATAAATCTTCTAAAATAGAAAAGTTGGAGCTTCTGCAGAGGGAAAATATTGTATTTAATTGCAGTAAATATAAGGAGGATATGGATTTTCAATTGGGCTTGCTGTCATTGCAATATGTGTACAGGGATAAAAAAAAAAACACAACAAACACAACTATTCTTAGTCATTGTGGTATTAACTAAAATATTATTAACATAAATGAGACAATAGAATAAATGTAATACATATATTGTGTAATTGTTAACATTTGTTTAGATTTTTAATTTTAATACTCTCTTGTATTCAGTGACATGAATCAAACGCTTTCTGTACATATTATAAGTCACTGGTTCATTCATCAGACTGCTCCTTTTATCCACTGCTTACAGCTTTCTTTGTTATGATTATGACTGACGATCTGTCTAGACTCTAGAGGTATACTGTATATATCTCTGTTGTACATAAGCTGCAGTATACGACATGAGTTGGTACAAGATCTAGTCACAATCATCTTTGTAAACATCAAACACACATAAACATATATTTATGTAGAACAAAAATGTATATGTATGTGAATGCGTGTGACAGTTGGTTTAATATTATGTGCACTGTATATCAGGGTTTTGTATTATGCTTTACTGTACGTTTATTAATATTGAACAGTGATCAAAGTTTCATTTTCTTACAAACTAAGTGCTCTTATAAGTCACAATTATTATTTGATGTTCGAGATAATAAGTTCATCTGCTTTTTAATAATAACGATAACCGGAACCTAACCAGTACACATAGCATTATGGGAATAAACTGGAAAGATGAAATGCATTTTTTTGTCTTCAGATGGAAATTGTCATGCGACTTGTTTAAATAACTAAAAAAATAATTGCAAATAATAATAATATCTATGAATTTGAAAAGAGAATTAAAATAGAAGTGATTTCCTTTACAAAAATATTACGTCTCTTTTGTTTGAAGTCTCGAAAAAAGAAGGCGAATAAGTTATATTTTCGAGTGACAGCCGCACGAATTTTTGTTTCTACAGTATTTGTAATCTAAACTATACATTAATACTCGTTTTAATAGTACGATGTCAGTCATAATTGAAACATCTATCGGAGACATTACCGTTGATCTGTATACAGAAGAAAGACCCAGATGTATGTATAGATGGAAATAGAGACACCCCCCCGAATCAACTAACTACATGTACAAACAGCAAAACTAATTTCAAATAATAAACAGTAGGCTAATAATCATTTATAGTAGAACATATTTGCCATAACATAGTTGCAATATTTTTATTCTCATGGCCCTTTCTGTTTTCACGCTTCTTTTCTTTATGAAGTTTCATTTTCAATAACTAAAAAAATTTAAAATAAAAATAGCCACATCTACATGTATATAAAAGCATACATGTGCATTATATTTATAAAACAACTGACAATTACATTTTAAACTAAAACAGTAAAAGATAAATATTTAGTTAGTTTGTCGTTATATGTTGTAAGTTATTTTCATAATTACATAATGAATTAAACTGACTTCAAAATGATACCTTTCCAATAATAAACTGTTATTAAGTGTTATTATAATAACAAAATCCACTATTTTTGAATAAATTGGTTGATTCACCTTGTACTTGAAGTGAAAAGTATTGAATATAGATTTATTTTCATGTACATTTTGGCACAGAAGACACAGTTTACCAGTATTAATTATTAAATAAAGTATAAACTTTATTTCTAATATTATAATTTATATAGTTAAAATGTAAAAAATATCTTTTACATAAAGGTAACATTCTCTGTATTGAGTACACTATATACATTTTATTAAAGATAATTTAATTGCAGTTTTGTTAATGGGTTGTTGTAATTGGGCATGTTTTCTGTTAGGAGAAGGATTACAACATTTGTCTTTTAGTGTGTAACTAAAACGGCTGAGGGTCAGTAAAATAGTACAAGGAGGAATTGTATTTGTAATTGTTGTGTACAATAAAATATTATAAAATCTTTTTGAGACATAAATATTTTTCTTATTTCACCTGTAAGAATCACAGAATTTAAAAATCCATTATTGATAGGCTGTTATATGTATTACTCATTTTACTGGCTTCTGAACGATTTGAATTTAAAGCTGTTCACTGAGCTGGCATGATCTATCATTGTATGCTTGAAGTAGTCAATAAAACCACTTGCTGTTCAATTGTTTAGTGGGAAACAGTGTAAACTTTATACTGTTTCTGTACACCAATGCTCCCTTCCTTTTCCTTTATATTTGCAATTATTGAACATTTGATACTAATAATATTAGTAATATATTACTTTTCTGTTAATGATATTAATTGTTATTGAACTAAAGCCAGGAACAGTACATATGACATCAGTGAACCCTAGATTCAAATCAAGGAATAGTTTTCCATTTAAAAATTATAGATTAAAATATTAACAGTTTTGTTATTAATAAATTATTTTCACAGTTAAATTCTTTATTTTAAAAATTCTTTTTCTTTACTGGTAGGTTCAAAGAATTTTTTGAAACTCTGCAAAATGAAGTACTATAATTTCAACCTTTTTCATTCTGTTCAGGTAAGTAATACTAATTATAACTGTAATTTATGTAGTGAATGTGTCATTTCACTCCAGGTGCTTTTCAAAAATAGTAATAGATAGTTTTGTTATAAACAAAATAATACATAGCAAAATTTAAACAAGCAGGATTGATTACCACAAAGTTAATCCATTAAACTTTTAAGAGTAATATTAATTACTATAACTAACCTGGTTTAGGAGAGCATAAAGTATTGAAATGTGTGTGTGTGTGTGTGTGTGTGTGTGTGTGTGTGTGTGTTGTGACAAAGAGTTAATAAGTTGATGTTAAATTGATGAAATACATTTAATTTGTTCTCTAAAGCTAGTTTAAAGCTATTCTTATTTCTTATCTATTGGATTGTTGTTAGTGGAATGCCCTTCTCTTCTCTGTCTGTCTATCTATGATATGTGTACATGCACACACAAACACAAATATATTCATCACCTGTTCTTACTGCCTAATTGCTCTCTGAAGTACCATCTTAAATTGAGCACTCTCATAAATTTGGAGCCTTTATTTGTACTAAATATCAGTATATAAATGAAATTTCCATTTATGGAATCCTCAGTCAAGTTCATACCTTAAAAATACCAAAAGAATAAGAAAAATGGAGACCAACTAAATAAAAATTAAAATATTAATATATACCTTGAAAAACAGTCATTGACTAAAAGTAAAACAAAGATTCATTTTGAAAATGAAGCCCTGAAAAATAAGTTGAAAACAGAATCTAGGGAGTTGCCTCCAGTTATATATAGGAAGTCATAAAACTATAGCACCTAAAAACTACTTAAATTTTACACTCATTATATTTAAAAATTAAATTATATACTGGTAACTCTCAACTTTGTTTTAATTTTCTTGTCATTTTACTATTTTGTACTATTATTAGTTTTATTAAACTGAATTTTTTATTGGGAATTGATATAACTAAAAATAATCCTTCAGCATTCCCCCACCCAAAAAAAAAAAATATAGTTACTTTATTAAATATTTTCTTTTGTAAATCAAATGTAATATGCAAAATAATGTTAAGGCAGTTTGCACATATAATGCTATATTGGCATTAAGTGTACTTTTAATGCTTAAAATATTTCTTTTAAATTAATGCACAGTTTTAATACTTGGACATAAGATAAAAGAATAAGCTGTTATTAGTGTTAAGAGCTAAGCACAAACTTGAACATTGTTTTTCTTCCATAAAACAAAATAAAATTTGTGTAGCACCATCTTGTGGCACAAACAGGGGACCCTACTGGCACTGGAAGGGGTGGAGAATCTATATTTGGGTGAGTGAAGGTTGTTTTTTTGCTTCGAGTACTATCACTAAGCAACTACACTAAACTCTCTTCGTATTCATGTTTTTTTAAAATAACTTTTCCTTTTTATGCACCTATGTTGTATTTGTAGTAAGCAGTTTGTTTATTTGCATTTTGACAGTCTGTTTCATGTTTTTTGTTAGTTTAATTCACATTTTCAAGGTCTGACAGAGGTATCAGGCAAAAGTATGGTTGTCAGTAATATATTGATGTTCTTATGGCTGTTTAATTACATCAGCATACAGGTATATCAATGTTTGTGCATTATTAGTGTCAGTTAGATACTTTTTTTCTGTAGCTCCCATCCTTTTTTCATGTAAGTTTTAAACTATTACTAATTAACTTACTGCAGTTTTGAACATCCAATCTGTATTGAGTTAGCCTACTGTTAGCTGCACACATTTACCTTAGTAATAGTATTGAACAGGTTGTTGGTGGCATATGTAAATATTGGCAAATCAGGGTTTGTGTATGCTTTGAGATCCTCCCCTCCCTTGTAAATTTTATTAGAAAACTGTCTTTAATTCATGCTATATAATTGAATTAAAGCTTGTGTTAAAATTCAAAAGTTCTGTTTACAGTTTTGAACTTTGCTAAATATGACACCATCTTATGTCGCATTGTGTCCTACCTCTTTAGCTAATGAATGGGCTTAACCTATTTGTAACTTGCTTGTCCATTGATTGCAGAAACATTGGAACAAGTGAACAGATATTTGATTTTTTTCTCTTTAGTTTCTATGAAGTCTTTCATTATTCTTTTGCATAACATTATCTTTATTTTTTTCAACCTCCAAATGGCATTAAAACATATTATGAAAGGACAGGTAAAAAGCGATACTCATTTTCATCCTGTGCTTTTATAATTTTGTAGCATTAGCTCTTAGACTTAGTCATATTACCTTCACCATTTTACCTATATAGTATAAGCTTAGTTTATTTCTTCTGAAGGTGAGAGGTTACTGAAACCAAACACATTTTTTAATATGTTATTACTGCATACTGCTTATTCAGAGCAATTTTCAGAAATATCTGCAAACCAGAGGGTTTACTATAATTTATTAATTATAATTGAAGCAAACATAAAAGGTTTGCTCTAATTAATCTCATAATATCTGCAGACACGTTGAGTTTATTATCATTTTTATTATAATAGAAGCAAACACAAAGTCTGTACTATAATTAGTCTTAGAAGCAAACACAGAGTCTTTACTATAGTTAGTCTTAGAAGCAATCACAGAGTCTGTACTATAATTACTAAAAAATTAGTCTTAGAAACAAAAACAGAGTTTACTGTAATTAATCCTATAATATCTGCAGATCAGAGGGTATACTATAATAATCTTAAAATAGAAAAAGTAATCTTAACAAGTTTTTGTTTTGTTTTGTTTTAAATATTCCAAAAAGAAATAGGTAGTTGTGTACTTAAAAAAAAAATATAATGAATAATGGTATAAAAAAAACAAAAAGGAAAAAAGACATGTTACTTTTTGGAACTATCTTACTTTTGAACTGATTGTTGTTATTAATTATTATTAATATAATTTTATTGTTTGTGATTATTGAACAAAGTATACCCAGAGAATTAACATATTTTCTAATACAGTAGAATCCAGTTAACTGGGCCATTTGTTAAATGGGGCAGCCACTTAATTGTTCTTGTCCCAATGTATCCCAATTAACCAGAATCTACTATAACATTAAGATAAAAAAGTGTGTTTTCAGAATATTGTATGGAGAACAAGCACGATACTTTGACATGGAAGTCACTCCAAGGATAAAACACAAAAAGTGTGGTTTGTTGTCTATGGTCAACAATGGCAGCGGAATGCATGGTTCTCAGGTATTGCTTTTAAAAGAAATCCTTATTGTTTGTGCATTCTGGAATTCTTGAACAAAACTGTCAGTATTAAACACAATAAAAAAACAGAGTGATTTATAAATTTCTTCCTTGTTACAGATGTATGACAGTGAGAACAGTTAATGTGGAGTTCTTTTCTGTTGTCCATCAATCAGTCTGCATCATCTTCAGCTAGAGAATTTTCAGTGTCATTATATCCTAATGGCTAAGGAGCTAAGAAGCAGGCATTGCAGAAAGATTTACAGAGATTTTTGTTTGAAGAATTGGGGTTGAAGTTCTCAGTATTAATAATAATTTTATCTAATTATAGAGTACTGGCTATCAAACAAAAATGTTTGTATGGTTTTGTCTTAATTCTTACTTTAGATGAGTATATAACTGAGATAATCATATTTGAAATACATATTGTCAGGAAACAGGAAAAAATAGTAAACAAACTTTTCAGCATAGATAAAGAGTTTTACCAGTAAATATCTTATTAAAACTAACTTTTTTTTAATCTTCATTTTTGTTTGTAATTTTATTTCTTTGTTGAAAAAAATTAATTGTGATGCTGTCTGGGAAAACCCGGCTAAAGTGAAAAAATTCAAAAGTGTTTTATTTTTTTTATAATTTATTAAAGTTCAGAATCTCTATTTTATTTTTTTTTAAATTTTAATTTGTCAGATAGATTTTTCACTATAAATTTTTTAAAAGTACATACATACTTTCCTGGACTATCAAAGGGGAGTAAAAGACTACAAATGGCTGTAGCATTAAAGTGAAAAAAATAAATTCAAATTGGGTTTTTATAATTTATTAAAGTTCAGAATCTCATGTTTATTTAAAAAAAAAATTAATTTATGTCAGATAGCTTTTTCACTATACATTTTTTTTTAAAAGTACATACCTCCATGGACTATCAAAGGGGAGTAAACGGCTACAAATGGCTGTAGCGCAAAATCAATTTTAGCGACTGTAGCCGGATTTTCTCATTTTTCTCTCCTTTCTCATGTTTCTCTCCTTCTGCATTCACACATAATTAACAGACCTCCACAATCGACTTCCAACTGTTCTGTCGGAACCAATAGCAGTTGTAAGTTGATGACTAGCTGTATAAAAGTATAAAAGTTTTATGGCTGAAAATTAAGAAAGGATTAGATCTGTAATTCATGTTGTTCCTGAAAAATTATAATTAGCTCACTTTAGGCGGTTTAAAATCATACATATTTGATGAGTTGGTGGCTCTATTAAATAATTATAAGTTCGTCAGTGAGAACAAAGAGTCTGTAATGCAGTTTTATTCTATTAGTATTTTTGTGTGTTGGTGCAAATCCTCTCTGAAATTAAGAAAATATTTATTATACTATTGTTGATCAGGTAAGTTTTAAAAAATAATTTAATATAAACATAGTTAATTTCCTTGATTTAAAATTAAAAACAATGGTTTCATTAAAATTTCTGGTTATTCAAACAATTTTCTTGACTGCTGCATTTTAAAGATACAGAGGGACATACTTTTTGGACTGCTTAAGATCAGGAAAATTGTTTGAAATGTGCTTGTTCAGTTTATGTTTGTCTGCTAGCTTGTGTGGTCAATTACCTGGCTTGAAATGGAGTTGTTATTATGTTAAGTTTTAAGCAATTACCTTTAATTTTTATAAATTTGTTTGTTGTGTTGTTCAGACTGTTTAAAACTTGAATATTTTTGCTGGTAACAGTTTTTCATCACTTTGGGTGAGAATCTTGACTATTTGGATGGATTGCACACTGCATTTGGAGAAATTGCTGAGGGATTTGAAGTGCTGGACAAACTAAATGAAACCTATTGCGATGAGAAACACCGTCCTTATAGAGATATCAGGTTTGTGGAGTTGATCAAATAAGAAAAAGGAATAACAAAACATACCAAAATCTAAGATATATCTATGATATATCAACCAGTCATAGAGATCAGTATTATGAAAATTTAAAGTTCCAGAGGACATTTGTCTCTGCTTAAGTATTCTTTGAAAAGAAGTGTACTTTATATTTTAAAAAAAGCACTACAGTTTACATTTGAAAGCAGTAAGAGTTGACATGTGAAAGCAGTGTAGTTGATGTATGAGAGGATTAAACTTAAATCTATGAAAGAATTCTTTTAGTACTACTTTTATTTTTATTCCTTAAAATTAAAACTCCTGATGCCCAACTATTTTAGGGTGCATTGTCTGTTATTTTAAACAAGAAATATTTTTTAAATTTTGAAATACATTGCCTAATTTATGACAGATTTAATTTTCAAACTTTCAGAATTATAATTTTTAAGACAAATTATTAACTGGATGCAGAACTTTGGTCTTATGGGAATTTAATAATAAATACTATAATTTTTGTTATTTTGCATGTTTATTAGTGTATGCAGTTTTAAATGTGAATGGAATTAAGTATTTTATTGTGTGGTCATTAATGGGCAATATTTTGGAGTAAATCTCAAATACAATTTAACTATTTAATCATGTGCTCATTAAGTACATTACTCATGAAAACAATAATTATAACTAAATCACACACATAAATACACATGATAACATAGCACTCCAAGTGATGAAAAGTAAATACAAATATTTTAAAGAAATATTTATTTCATCTCTAATTGGCAAAGTAGTCTTTTTGCATATCATCTGGAACTTAAACTGTAAACTGATGAATATTTGATTTGATTAATGTTACATAATTAATTAACATATTAAAAATATAATTTGCTTTCTTATGACCATTGGTCAAAAAGGATTTGTTAGAAATGCAGTAAGTGGTAAGAGTGTCTTTGAGTAATGTAAAGACAGGTTTTCTAGTATGAGAAAATATGAAGGGAAACTGGTTTTAAGTAAGGAATGGAGTAATGAGATGACTTGGTTAGGAGTTAGAGAAAGGAAAACAATCAAGAATTGTTGTGGCCCTATAGTTTATGGATACAGGATCTTGGAAAAGATGAGAGAATTGATAATATCCTTGATAAATTTGCCTCCAAGTTCTAAATTTACAGGGTTTTAAATCACAGTGCTATGAGAAGACATTGGATGGGACCAATATTAATTTTAATGTTTTGAGCAAAGTCGGTAGTTAAAGTCTTTGTTGTCTTTTTGTTTAGTTCTTATATGTGTACGGGTGTGCCTTTTAGGAGACAATTCTCAAAATATAAAAGTATTTTAAAAAATAAAAAAAGGAAAGAAGACAAAATTAATTTAGAGAAAGGCATAAAAAAGAGGAGATAACTATTAGTAGTTTAGGTCACAGCTTTTATTCATGTTTCTTGGCCTTAGGTGTAAGAATTATGAAATAGCTTTGTTTATTTTATTTTTAGGGAATTATTTATTTCATTTTATATTTTTAATACAGGATATATCACACAGTTATTTTGGATGATCCATTTGATGATCCAGAAGGACTAGTGTTTCCTGACAAGTCTCCAGAGCCTAGCAAAGAAATGCTAGAGGTAAGTTTGTGCAACAGAATAGTATGCTGTGTTTCTTTTCATATCACAACATTGTTTTTTACTTTTTATTTTATTGATGTGAACACTAAGTTTATTTTTTTAAAATTAATCTGCTAAATATTATTTTTGGGGATAGTCATTGTTAACTGTTAATTTTTATATGAAGCCTGAAATGTTGGGCTATTTGTTTATTATTACACTGATAAATGATTAAGTATATCATTTGCCAGAAAAAAAGTAAAATCTTATTTCTTCTTATTGCCATTAAAGAATTATTAAAATATTTGCATTTGTTTACATGCTTGCTAATGTAATTTAATTTAAATGCAGTCTGACAGAATTGGGGTTGATGAAGAAATAGATGATACAAAAGGACTGAAAGATGAAGAAATCAAAGAGATGACTGAAGAGAGAGAAGCCAAGGCTAATGCACAGTTGCTAGAGATGGTTAGTGTGATGTGCTATTTTTTCTCATAAATTCATAATACTGTTGTGAAATTTGTGAAGCTGTCTTTTTCTTTCTCATGTATCTAATAAAATATGTTTATACATGTGATTTCTACCCAGCCCCCAAATCTCATATATCTAAATCCATAAAATTATCTCCCTTTCTTTGTACACTTAACCATAATATAATCAGTCTAGTTTAGGGGGCACTTTTTGTTTTTGTTTTTGTGAGTTTCCAATCAAGAAAAATGTTAAAAAAGTGGCAGGACTTCTTCTTGCTTCTATATTCTAAAGTTCCTTAAACCATTACGTTTTCATTTCAAGAGGTAATCTAATCCCCTTTTCTGTTTTCAGAGTTTGTATCACTTCCAACTTATTTTTCAAAGAGATGTCCAATCTTTTGTACTATTTCAGTATTTGTTATGGTGTGTTATGTACTCTTCCTAATTTTCCTAATCTCTTATGGCTGAATCCATAAAATTATCTCCCTTTCTTTGTATACTTACCATAATCAGTCTAGGGGGCACTTTTTTTTGCTTTTGTGTTTCCAATCAGGTTTCAGGTTAAAAAATTTGGCAGAACTTCTTACTTCTATATTCTGGAAGTTCCTTAAACCATTAGGTTTTCAAGAGGTAATCCTACCCTCTTTTTCTATTTTTAGTTTGTATCACTTCCAACTTATTTTTCAAAGAGATGTCCAAGGTATACTGATAATGGATAGTCAGGTTGTGTGCAGCACAAATAACCAACTTAAATATTTTTACAGAGCTCTAGAAACTAAGAAAAGTTGTGTGATGACCATTGAATTAGACTTCATATATGTACATTATTAACCCCCTTTAGAGTGGTCCTCTGAGAAACTAATCCAGAACAGTTCTTCTCCAACCTTGAGTTCACTAGTCTTACACATGTCATTAGCATGTGCTTTTGGAGTGAGATTATTTACTGTTGATGATGAATCTTCATCAAATGGATGTTACTGTTGTGATCAGTGTTTTATAAAAATGAAATAATGAGAGCAACCACTCTTTGAAATATTAATGTCTGCGAAAAAAATAATGTTGCTGTCTTTTCACTGCTTTATTATATTATTTTTATATAAACATAGTGTGGCAGAGTAAATTTGCCTCTCCCTATTTCTATACTTAATAGTTATATCTTTGTTGCCAATGTCAAAGTGATCCAACATTGGGGCACTGCTTATGATGATATTTTTGTAAGTGCCCAGGATAGTCAATGTGGTCTCTCTTTATAGTTATTGTTTGCTTCTCTTCTGTCTCTGTTGTTCTCAGAGGGTCTCAATCTCTGTCTCTTATCTTATATTGTGATCTGATCTCTTGAGCCCTAGTACACAAATATATGCTGAAGGTGCAAACCACAGTGAAAGCCCATGAATTCAGACCTTCACTTAACTAATTAAAATTGGCACCAATCACCTGTTCTGTGGTTCCATACTGCTTCCATATAGCTAAATGCCTAAGAGCTAAGTAATGATTCATGTATATTATGAAACTACAATAATTATGCTTTGAAACATAACTCTATACTAACATAAAAGCTAAAGGATTAAACCTAAAATAAATATGTCTTTTTTTGCAGGCTGTAGGAAAAACATTCTCATAAAATACACAACTACATTAGCATCAGCCATCATATAAAAATACATCACTTGAAAATATAAATTATTTCTTTCCTAAATATATACCCAACAGTATATAATAATAAAAGTATATACTATACAACATTACCATGTTAAAAACAAAAACAAAGGAAAGGACAACCATAATTTGTCAGTACATTCTAACTTTACTCTCACCAGCCCCAGAGCAATACAGCAGTACACTGCTGGCTATGAATAAGTAAATAAAAACATTAAACTGATGGTAATGGGTGCCACACACAGGTGCACAAGGAATTTTTGTTAAATGGTCACAGTTTACTATAGAATACACTGAGGTGTTTTGTTTTTTTCAGAATGGATTGGATGGGCCAAATTCAAGCATAATATGATAATACTTGCATAACTAATTTTTTAATGTGATGTGGGAAAGGTGAAATAACAAAGTGCCAAATTGCATAGTGTTTCTATATTTGAATACAAACATTGTAACATGTCTGAAAGTTTAAGCATTGAAATCAGAGATATCTTTTTCCTTTTTTGATGACTGCATATCTGCAAGTGTATGTATGTATGTAGATAGATAGACATAAATATTAGCACAAATTCTGATTAAGGTTAGACTTTAATTCTGAATAATTTAACTTTAAAAAATATTTTTTGTTTGTTTTCACAGAACTTTAAAAAAAATTGTTTGATTTTCTTTTTGTTTTGTTTTGTCTTGTTAAGGTTGGAGACCTTCCTGATGCTGATATCAAGCCACCTGACAATGTTCTGTTTGTCTGCAAGTTAAACCCAGTGACTACCTCAGAAGACCTGGAGATGATCTTCTCTCGGTTTGGTTCTATTACCAGCTGCGAGGTCATCAAAGACCAAAAGACTGGAGAGTCTCTTCAGTATGCATTCATAGAATTTGAAAAAGCAGAACATTGTGAAAATGCATACTTCAAGATGGATAATGTACTTATTGATGATCGCAGAATCCATGTTGACTTTAGCCAATCTGTGTCTAAATTGAAACCACAATTCAAAGGTGACCATTTCATTTGTGAAAGTTGAATTTTAAATTTTTAATGTAGGATTAAAATTTATTTTATTATTATTATAAAATTTATTATCAAATTTATTATTTATTTATCTAATTTATACATATAGATATGGTTTGTTTCAAGTCCTTCAGGGTCCTAGTAAGTTGTTAGTTTGCTAACAGAAGATTTTTAAGGAATTAGAAAGCCATTAAATTGTTCAAAAGCCATCAGAAAGTCATTAAGAAACTCTTTAGGTTTGCTTAAAAGTGTTTATATAAATCATAAAAGATAAAGAAAAAACAAATATGGTTGTTGATTGTAACACTCAGTTGCATTTATATATATATAATTTTTTTATGTATTATAATTTTATTCTTTTAAATGCACTTAATAGCTCATTCATAAATGGTTCATGATCTGGATTATAGACGTAATGAGATTAAATAAAATGAATTGTAGACATTAGAGAGAGATACACTGCATTTGGTAGACTTTAGCTGGATGTTGGATTTTGTCATGTAATATAACAGTCGGATCAGAAATTTTATCCAAGTCCTTTTACAACATTAATAAAACCACATTTACATTCTATAATAGTTACAAATTTGTATCATGATGCACTTATTTTTAAAATTAAAACTTAACAACCATGGATAATTTCCCTTTCTTCAAATCTTAATTCCCCCCTAATTCTGCTCCTAGAAATTACATGATGGCTATATACATTTTTCTTTTAATCACTTTTCAAACTTATTCAGTACTATGAATACATTTATTATCTCAAATTTTAATTTTTAGAAGTAAAATACTTTTTTTCCATGATCAGGAAAAAAACCTGGAAAAGAAGAAAACGAAGTGGAAGATGACCGACCAAAGTATGTCCTAAAAAATCAGCAACGCCAGGATGCGTATCCTTCAAATTTGATTAATATGAGAAGTTGTTCTTTATCAGGATTAATATGAAAAGTAGTTATTGATCACTAATAATCTTAGTAAGCTGACAGTTTTTATGTTTATATTTTTTTCTTTTAAATATAGTTTTACACAGTAAGAATGAATAATTAAATTGACTGTCAGATTCAACAATCACATCAGTAGAATGCTTCTTAGTTACAGAAGTTTGGAAGAACACAAATGGAGTGCTTTTAGGAATTTATTTCAGACATGAGCACTACTTAACACTGGGAATTTATTTCACGCATGAGCACTAGTTAATTATGGTAAGATATTCAGTATTGACAACCTATCTTGAGTTAAAACTGCTTTTGTATTGGTTCATGAAAAAAAAGAAGTCAGGGAGTACTGTCCCTTTGCCAACAGTGATGTTCTTAAGACAATTCAGAGTGGATTTGCAGATGAGGATTTAGTTGCTTGCATTAAAGAGGAAAAAGTGAATGAAGTAACTAAATTAATAAATGTTGACATTGAATTTGTTAAAGGAGAATATTAGTTAGATTTGACCTAAAGCTTATGATCTTCTTGACTGTTTCAAATTCTTAAGAAAAATTATGAAGGAAGACAACATAACTGGTATAGATATTTATCTGCCTGTCTGTTTACAGAGAGATTCCACAGATAGGGTTTACACAAATTTGAATTATTGTATGGTAGAACAGTTCGAGGGACAATAAAAATGAAACACTTAATGGACGGTATGGAGTAAAACTGTGTATTAATTTTAGCATTAGAGTGTAAGAAATCTCACTTTTATTTCTGCACTAAAATTGGTTTGTGCCTTTGTGTTTACATTCATAGTTTAATGTGGAAGCATGAAGAGTGAATGCTAATTTACATAATTTAATCATATGACAAATGTAGTGGTCACAACAGTAGCAAAATTTAGGATTCCATCTTTTGTTTAGCAATAATGCCTAAGTTGTAATAGATTTTTAATTTTTAGTGGAAAATAAAATAATTCTGTTGACTGAAATTGCAGAATACACATGATCAGTTCTCTTTTTAAAATTTTATAAGTTATATTTAGTTATTATAATGCATCATTACCTGTTATACTTGCCACAACTGGATTTGTAATCATAGTCACTCTGAAATTTTCTTTTTATATTAATTTTGTTTAGAAGAGAAATAGAACTTTAAATACTTTATGAGATAATGTTATGAAAACCAGTCCCTGTTTGCCATGCTTAATCTTGTCCATTTGATTGAGTCTAGTATTTGGAGATCGTTGTCTAGTAGTGTAAACAACTTGTAGTTGAAGAAAGGGGAGAGTTCTGTTTTAGTGTGGTGTTCAAACCACTATTATCTTGGTTTTATGATTACATCACAAATATATACATTACATACTTGTTAAACATTAGTTGTGATTAAATAAATAATTTATTTTATTTAATCCTTTGTGGAACATTATTATGTAAGTTTGAAAATCTAATTTGGGGTTTTGTTGTCTGGAGAAAAAGGGAAATTAATCAGACTACACACCACTTAATAGTAGTATGTATTTGTCAAAATCTAGATCTTTTAGATAACATCTTTCCACCTAGTTGAAGATAGTAATTTGATAACTCTGTTGGCCTTGGGAAGGAATGCTACAGTAGGATTGTTAGTGTTTATGTCCTGATTTATGATGGAAATTATATGCTCAACATTTTATACATTCTAAGGAATGTTACAGTAGAATTGTTAGTGTTTATGTCTTGATTTATCAGAAATTATATACTCAACATTTTATACATTCCAAGAGGTTACTTATGTGTAGGCAAGAATCAAGAGTTGCCATGTAAGTATTTAGGTTTGTTTTTCCCAAATGTTCATATTACATCTAGAATAAAACCTTGCATCACACAAGAGTAAAATCTAAGATAGCCTTAATATAAAATTCATATCATAGATAACAGCTCAAATAGTCTTTATTTACTATGTTTTATTCATAATTAGATCAGATAATAACAGTCAGAATTAAATACAATTCAGTATTTTGAATACAGCTTGCTGTTGTAAAATATTGAGCCTACACTCAAATGGTTTAGTGATTAGTGGTTAAATTTGGTACATTTGCATTTCAAATAAAGATGTATTTTTACTTTCAGAAGTTTGAATGAAACACTTATTTTTTTATAATAGTATGTAAAACTTGGCAAATGATCACCTGCTTCCAAAAACTTTAATCACTTCACTGCCTATGTTTATGTACATTTTAAGAGTCATCTTATTCTCTAGGCATGAAAATGGTCTTGCACTCACATGGATAACATGTTTATGAATATTTGAACAGTTAATATTTCCTTAACCATTTCCTTTCCTTATTCAGTCGTTATGATTTAGTATATGAACATGACAACATCTCTGATACTGATGTCAGCAAGAAGAAAAAGAAACACAAACAGAGGAGAGACTCCAAATCAGATACTGAAGGCAGAGCAAAGCCTCAAAACTCAAGATCAGACAGTGAAAGCAAAACTAGGAAACATAACTCTAGATCCACTGAGGATGGCAAATCAAAGAAGCACAACTCCAGGTCAGATGACGAAGGCAAAGCTAAGAAACACAAACACAAGAGAAGCAGGATGCACTCAAATGAAGATCCTCATGTCACAGGAAAATCAAAGAAAGTAAGCAAATGATGAGAAATATTTACTATAAAAATGACCGAAATATAGATTTCATCATATAGATAGAACATAATTTTTATTGTTCTTTATATTTGAACCATGTTTTAAAAATGTGCATCTCAAAGCTCATTTAGTTGCTTTTCCCAGTGTTAAATTTGCTTCACAATGTAAACATTTCTCTTAGAAGAATGTTCCTAACAAGGAAAAATATGGGTTTAGATGCCTTACTAAATTGTAGTTTTAAATGCAAAATAAATACATTTTATACAGACAGCTCTGGCAGACATTAGGAACCCTACTGTAATTGTGATTTTGACATTTATAAGTAAGTATTATTGTTTGTTTCTTTTAACAATACATGCCAAGTGTGCAATTATTTATCTATAAAATCATTGTTGACCAGAGAACATATTCATATTTCAGAAACTTTTGAATGTTTTCTTTTTACAGTTTTGCATGCAACCTTATTTCATCAAATACTTTGATTTAAATATATTTGCTTTAGTCAGAACACAATTTTAAAAATTATTTAGGACTACATATTTGAACAGAAATTACCCTAAATATTTAATAACACTTTAAGATTCACCTACAAGGGACTGATTGTAAGTTAATTTTTACAAGGTATTTTGCTTTTATAAACTAGTTGCCATATATCGTTAAGAATGATTGTATTATTTATTATTACTTACAGTAAGTATAAGAGTTTGAAATAAAATAATAAATTTAATATTGAAATTTTCTCCAGAAATCCAAGAAACACAAGCACAGCAAATCAAAAAGCAGATCGCACAGTCCACTTAGTGAAAAAAAGTCACTTTTAAAGAGATCAAGGTCATCCAGTTCCAGTGATGCATCAGACAAAAAGAGGAAGCATAGGAAAACATCTTCATCGCCTGAAGACAGCCCTAGAAAAGATCGAAGGAATGCAGTAGATAAAAGAACACATGGTCAGTTTGGAAGCTCAAGGCAAACAGATCACAGAGAAAGGCAAGAAAGAGATCATAAGAGATGAAATTTAAGTTTATTTATATTCAGAAATATGCAGCTTCTGTGAAAAACATGAAATGCAATACAGTGGAGCCTCGTTGATTGAAACCTTACTGATCTGGATGTAAATCAGGTGGTGTGCTTGTTCTAGACCGATTGCATGGCTGTATATAATACCTTCACTGGTGCCTCTGCTGTATATATTTCCTGCACTGGTGTCTTTTCCACTTGTCCCTTATAAGGCATTTCACCAGATATTCTTTACCTAATCTGCATCCTTCTCCCCATATAGTCTGGATTAGTGAGGTTTCATTGTATTTTAAAGTTAAATACTTGTTTTTAGAATTAAAGCTATTCACTCTATTGTTTTAGTGTGGTTTAGTGAATCTAAAAAAACCAGTGAAAAATGATTAAAAGCTTAAGCGTACACATTGTTGTGCAAATAGGTATTTTTGGCTGAATGCATTAAACAAAATTTGATGGAATAAATATATTTTGTGTTTGATTGTTTGGCAAAATCTGTGGATTGTAACATGAAAGACCAAGCAGATATGTATTTCTAATATTAATGCTCCAAAACAATATCCATGCTGGGGTGTTCTAAATTTTTATGTTCTTTTCTGATATTCTTGATAGATGAGAATTGGGATTGTTGAGTCTAATTGTGAGAGAGGGTACTTGATTATGGAATAAATCATAATTAACATTGCTTTCATTCTGGAATAAGAATGCATCATTGTTTACATATTTTAAATTTACTGTTTCAGTGTTTGCAGTGACAGGCTTTTACTTAAATGTCATTATTTTAATATTAAACTTACTATAATACAAATCACTAAATAAATGCAATGTGCACAGTAACATAATACAGAATCTGAGAATGAACATGTAATTCACAAGGCATAATTATGTTTACAGATGTAAGAACACATGGGTGACTGATATAAAACAAAGAATACCAAGCAGAGAAGAGAAGAATAAAAAAAATAATCATCAGTATTGTGAAAAGGCAATAATTCTGCTCCGCAGATATATTTCTACATTTTTATGATGCACTGCAGTGAAACATTTTAGTTTTTAATCTCACTATATATCCAAAGCAGTCTCACCATAGTCTAAAACTGCAACCAGCCTGTGACTTCAGCAATAGTGAGTTCCCCTACCATGCCTACACTTGTGATTGATATCCAGTGGTAGTGTGGTGGTAAAAATGAATGCACTTTCCATAGTTATTAGATGCATTCTATTGTTTATGTTCACAATATTATTCACTACATGTAATTGGTTTTATGTGGTAAGTTGACGGAGCTTATAAAACTAAATAAAATGGTCTTACAGGCAAAACTTTCTCAGTTTATTAGAGAGAAGGCAGTAACATCAGTCACAATATTAATTTTGAATATTCTTGTTTTCTCACATTAAAAATCCACAACAGATTATATTGTCAGTGCTTACATTCCAGTCCTTCTGCGTTTCTGCAGGTGAAATTCTGGTTGAAAAAATTTCTATGGGAAAAAATCTATTTTGATCATCACACATTTGAGATGATTTCACAATTTGAAATTGTTTAAAATAAGTCAGTATAATTTCACATTTTCTGAGCTATAGCACTTGGTGGATAATTTTTTATTTTTTTATTTTCTGTATTATGTATTTACTCTAAATAACTGATTATTGTGAAGAAAGAGATAGGTTGATGTCATTTTCTCAAAAGTCTTAAATTTGTTACTGATTATTTTCCATTATGTGTTAATTAATACAAGTGTATATACAAACATATTTTATATTTATTTTAACAAGTCTTGAATGAAAGTACAATTTAGGTGCCACCAATCCATAGTCAGCAGTATAAATGAATATCAAGATTTGGGTCATTTTATTTATCTCCACTTGAGACACACACATGTGCGTATGCACTCTTTCAAATCAAGAAAGTTAAAACCCTGCTACTTAATGCTAGCATAATTTCTATATTCTCCTTTACAACCAAAAGAGGAGGTACTCAGCCACTTTCAGATCAAGGGTTCTAATCTATCCCAGAATGCATTCACTTGCAGCTGTTGCATAATTACTATCAAATCATAAGAGGTATTTATCTGTGTTCTGGTTGGGTTTTCAGACCATCGTTCACTAGTTTTCAAATCAAAGGTAACTGGTATTTGTATGCACCATACATTCACATTTTAAATAAAGGTTGTACCAGGTGTTAATCAGTGTTTTGTTTGTTTCATTTAGCAGACTACCTGCATCATTAAAACTCATTCATACCTTTCTTAAAGTCTATTTTAGTGGGTTTATGGAATTTTTGTATTCAATAGTTTTTGCTTTTTAAGTGCAGTGTTAAATAAAAGTATTTGCACTCAGAAATGTTTCTTTCTATCTATTTACTTTTTAGTCTTGACCTAGGGATGATATTTCACTATTCTGCATGCAAACATTTCAGCTGTTTAGAAGCATTATTTATTTGTCAAACAATTATTTAATTAATCTTGGAAGATATTTATTATGTGAACACACATTTCTTTTCAGTTTTTATGAAACAGTAACCATTCCTTCTGCCTGCAAGAGGTTTATTAAAAAAATACAGAGGGTCTTTGTAAGAGGTTTATTAAACAGTCACAAGGGTCTTGTAAGAGATTTATTAAATAAACAGTCATCAGGTAATGTAAGGTATTTTTACTTTCATTTTATTTTCAGGCTTGAAAGCAAACATATCACAGAACACTCTTGTCCATATTTGTAAAAGGCATATAAAATAGAGTGGGAGGGGTAGATAAGAATTCAAGAAGAATCATAATAATGTAATTCATAATACATTTTTGTGGAGGAACTGTCGAAACTTGCTGTTTTAATCTATAAGAGATTAAAACTTTTGAAATTATGTGGAGAAACTGTTCACATTTGGTACTTTTATCTGTAAAATTTAACACATTTTGATTAATTTAAATCTGGGTGGAGAATAGATGATATTCCAATTTTGAGATCCAATAATTCACTTCAAGTGGAGTGTGGAAGAAATTGTTCATGCTTTATATTCATATTCATAAGACATTTTGAAATTTTGCAGAATTTTTTAAAACCAGAATTTGATGCAATACATATAAAATAGATATATTTTGAGAGGAAAATTGTTCAAGTTTAATGGAGCATTGAAACAGTCCATTAGATATTAAAATAAATCCACTTAAAATTTGAGGCGAGTGTTAAGGTTTGGTGTGATATCTATTAGATATTACAATAAATACATTTTGAAATTCTGAGGAGATTGTAAAGTTTTGATGTAGCATCTGTTGGATAATCTGTCCAAGTATGGTGCAGCGATCAGTGCTAGTGTTAATATTAGATATTATGTAGTAGGCCTAATCAAGTGGATAGGGGCCTATTGAAATAAATAAGTCTTGAGGTTGAAGAGATTAAGTTTGGCATAGCCATTTATTTAGTTATTAAAATAAATACATTTCGAAATTTATATGAGAGGTTCCTACATGGGGTGCCAGTCTGTTAGTAAATATATTTTAAAATTACATTGGAAAAGTTATTTAAAACCTAAAGTGCCAATCTAAAAGAGAGGTCAGTAAATATGTTTAGAGACATTTTGCAGAGTCAAGCATGCTGTAGCTATTTACATTAAATATAATGTGAAATTATGCAATTCGCCAATTGTATTGTTTTCCTGTTTTACAAAAATATGACCTGATTAATTTGTATTGTTTAGTGTTTGTCGATTTGAGATAATAAAATATTGTAATAAAATTTTCGTTAAGTATCTCGATTTTAAGTTAATAATAGGATTTTAGGAAGGAACACATTTTATGCCTTGTTAACTTAACAGCAAATGTGACATATGACTTCATTTATTATATATAAAATTCTCAGCAGTGCATTAGCCCCAAACGAGAGTGAAACGGGGTGGTGTAATATCAGCTTTTTGGCCTGCCCAGCATGCAGCACTACCTCATTTCCATAGGACTCCATTAAGGCTTGACGACTTTGATAAGATACCCAGAGTTAATCAGTGACCTCCAAATCCGTCTGCTCTGTCAGGCGCTTGGAACAGTAGTAATACCCCTCTTTCCATGCAAAGAGTTTACTTTTCACTAAGTGGCAACAGCCATTTTACCCCCTATGATTAGCGCCGTCTACCGATTACTCTCGACACGACGGGCAGATAACCTCGGCTGTCAACAATCACGTGACTGGATGCGGCAGCCTCTGGCTCCGCTCATTTTTATAATAGCCTTCTGTTCGTCACGTTTCAGTCTAGTTCTCTTTTCCCTTTTAAAATCTGATCGTTCGTACGCGCCTAGTTGTCCGATACACACACTATGTCAGTATAAACGTGACACAAGCAAATGACGGCACATTTCAATGATAATGCTAGTATTGTGTGGATGTCACGATTTTGAAAGTTTATCTTTGTATGTGTGCGGGTTTCCTGTTTTGACTAAAGTGAAACTAATTTTCGTCATCGAGCTTGGTCGTATTAGAGTGAGTGGGTTGTAAATATCTAACCCGTTCTCCGGCCAGTGACGTTTGACTGATTTCGACTGGACTCGCAAGTCCGATGATAATAGCTGAGGCAGAGTATAATGGATGCTTTCAAACTTGTTGACCTTGAATGCAAGGTTAATAAAAGTAGTATCAGCCTAGTGTGGAGATAATTGAATCAGGGCAGCGGGACATGAGCAATCCATCTCCGTGCTTAAAACTGCACAGATTATACTATTATAGTGTACCTAGGCACAAAATAACAGTAGTTAACTATCCCAGCATTAGGTTCACTTTCATCCACTCTTCCCATATATAGGCCTAATATTTCAATATGATCACTGCTATCACCAACGTATGCTTACAATTTTTAAAAAGTTTGGTATATATTTTACATTATTATAGATAAGTACAGCCTCTTACTCGTCACTAATAGCATCTTTATTATAATTGTACATTTCTAAAATTAAAGTTTTGGGCATACTATTGTTTTTGGGTGGGAGGGTGGATTGTTTTTCTTTGTTTTTTCTGAATTAGGATCTACTTTTGTTAATTATAAATTTATTACCTGTTCTAAACCAATGCTATTGTTAATTATAAATTCATTACCTGTTCTAAACCAGTGAGTTGCATCGCTAGAAGTAAACTTAATTTGACTTATGTTCGGTTGCAACCAACATTAATTTTTCTGTGAAATGTTATTAAATGTGTTAATTTTATGTAACTGAAAAAGCTCTTGTCATGTATAACTCTATTAACCTTTATGCAAAAAGCAGTTTCGCCACGCACCACACATACATGCGCATTTGTGTAAATATTTTTTTTCCCCATTTAATGAAGGGGGTGGAATGGGAAGAGTCTGAAAGTATATGATGTACTGTTGTCCGGAGTACAGCGGTCGGTGTGGGCTGTTTAAAAATTGTTCACACACGAGAAAGCGTGTCATTCGTTTTGTGGAGAGCGAGGGGTGGGTGGGTACATAAACTCAGGACTGAGCAGATCTCTACAGGAACCAAATCATATGCAATACAGTTTTCTCCTCAACCGTCACCTCCCCCTCCCCACTCTTTTATGTCAGCCTGTCTTCATTTCCGGTCCCCCCCCCCCCCACACACAACTGCTACTTTCCCGGGTTTTGACTAACGTGCGATGTTCCTGGATTCCACAACCGCGGACGAAATAAATGTATCCCGTTTCCAGTTAGACGGTAATCTATGTGCTCACGTGATCTGATGTCGCTGCGCCTTACGGAAGACTAACAACGTCAGTACGTAAAGACGGTCGTAAATCTATAGCTGGGCGAACTGTTGGTGAGCGCGTGCAGTTTGAGGTACTTATATGCCAGTGGTCAGTAAGTCTTCAATTATATTGGTTCGTCGTTGTTAAATAGCTATTCAAGCTTAACTTAGTCCGCAGCCCGTTTCTCTGAACTTGAATTGTCTGCCCTTGAGACGTGGGCCTCTGTGCAGGACCGTCTTAACAGCATTGTAGGCCCACGGGCAAAGTAATGCACTGGCGCGCGCCCCTATCTACTTGTTTATGGAAAGCAATTCACAACATACAACGATTAGCATCAGACCCCTACGATCGTGAGGCCCCGGGCAACTGCCCAGCGTGCCTGTGCGTTAAGACGGCACTGCCTCAGTGTACGTGTAACAATCTTAGTTGGAGCAGGCGGCAGTAACTGAACTGAAACAACAAATTGAACTTAGCGCGTTTGCCATAAACTAAATTTGTCAAAGAAGGATTTAAGCTTTCGGCCTTAATTAAATTAAAGCACTTAAAGTAAGTAAAAGTAGATTTTAAAACAACGGGATAGTGTCGATTATTATTTTATTATCTCGAAAAAAATGAAGCCATATAGGTCCTAGCATTTCACCTTATATAAACATTTCTCTCATTTCATCATTAAAAAAAAAAAATTACTTTATAAATTCGCAGTCACCGTATTTCAACAGTGTATAAAACCCAGGGTTGTGGAGTCTGCCAAAATATTTCCGACTCCTGAAATTTTAGAAGTTCAACTCCCGACTCCAACTGTAGTTTATTACTAATATCATTTGGCATAAAAATTATACTTACATGTTTGAGTATGGGCGGTATAGGTAAATTAATGAAGTGTCTCTCTTAGATTTCATTTTAAACGTATTTTTCAGTAATACAGAAAAGTCATAACATATTTAATATGATAATGTTTATTTAAATTGAAGTGAAAAAAAAAGATCGCTTCTGTGACGCCAACGTCACTTAGTTGAGGGTTATAATATTTTTCATTACTTAATCATCCGTAACTAATTATAAGTAATGTGAATTTAAATTTATATTATTAATAATCCCCCAGAAGACACCACTCATCTCTCTCACTTGGCGGATATGGGGGCGCTGTGAACGTTTTCCTTTTTCCACAACATTAAAGACAAACATTCACCATCACACAATATTTCCGTAAGTGAAAAGCTTACTAAAGCAGAAGAAGATTCCCTCCTTAATCTATATTTAGCGAGCCCACCCCCCCCCTTCTCCAACATAAAGTTATCAGTATGCGTAAGAAGGTCAATAAATTTATTAAATCAGCAATCAAATATACATATAACAAATACAATGAAAAGATTACTTGACATAAATATTTCCATGAAACCTGTTCAAATAAATTTTATACTACACCGTCTTATATATTAAAGTACAATTCAACAATTTAATGTCAATACAAATCACAGAATAGTTCTTATCAGAGAATAGAAATGGAGTTATTAGAGATAAGCAATAATAGTCTTTACATAACCTGAATTAGGCACTGTTTCAATAGTCTTTCGTGCACTTTTTGCAACCAAGCCACAGTTTATTGTCCACTTCAATTCCACAGGTTTCCTCCTTATGTAGTAAAAAAGCATGGATTCGCTGCTTACTCTCTGAGCTAATCTGGACATTCATTCGCTGTAGAAGCTCACTCAAGCAGAACAACAATTGTAGCAATTTCCAGTAATTTTGTTGTATCAGAAATTGCTAGATGGAGTCAGCATACCTTGCCACTATACATCAAAGTCCCCGCATTGTATCCATCTACAAATCTTAGTCCCTGCATTTCATCGTTTTGTAAAATAATATTCCCCGCATTTTATTTATTTTTTAAAATCACAATCCCCGCATTTCACCTTTTCATAAATTATTTTTCTTAATATATTTAAAATCAAACTCCACACATTTAATTTTTTTTTGGTTTTAAAAAGTTCCCACTTTAAACATTTGAAAACTACTCCCTCCCCTCCCCCGCCCTCTTTAAAGCCAAAGTCCCATATTTCACCGTTAGTTTGTTTTTTGTTTTGTTGCGTTATAAACTCATAATCTCTAAATGTTATCTGTCTTTTTCTTGGATTGTTGTCGTGTACTCACAGTCCCCACAAAGCGCTATTGTTGCTTGTTTTGTTGTTGTAAACTCACAGTCCCCACAAAGCGCTATTGTTACTTGTTTTGTTGTAAACTCACAGTTCCCGCATTTCACCTCCGAGTACCCCTCCGTGCGGTTCCTTTCTCGGCCGGCTGTGACTTATCGCGAAAGTGGCGTACGGTACAAGAAAAACGATAGCTGACACGCTGCAGGCACGGCAGACGGAACACTTGTTCTTGTGTCGCGTGTCGCGTGTCGCGTGTGGCATTTCAGTGGACACGATGTCAATTAAGTCGATACAATCGGCCACGCAGCATACTTATACCCTGTTCAGGGAAGGTGCAGAGTACAACGTCCCTTGTGATTTTTTTAAATTTTTTTACCATCATGTCTGCTCCTTCCAGCCACCACCTCAGCCCCATCCAACCTGTCTGCTTCTTCTAGCCCCCACCTCAACTCTTACCGGACTGCTTTTACCAGCCCCCTCCCCCCTTAACCCCATCCAGCCCCCCCTCAACCCCATCCATCCCGCCTGCTCCTTCTATTCCCCCCCCCCTCCTCAACCCTATCCAACCTGCTTGTTCCGACCAGTCCCTCCCCTACTTCATCCAACCTGTCTCTTACTGCCAATGTCTAAATGACTGATATCCTATCCTAGAATGATTAATACAGTTGTGGTTTGTCTTAATTATCAGTACGTCTTTGTACGTGTTTCAGGTGTTTGTTTCCATCTGAAATCGTATGACATTGTATGGGACAGACTTTGCAGACAAGCAAAACACACATTTCACCAAAACTTATAAACACGCGGCGTTTTAAGCTGTCGGCTTATTCACAGCGTTGACTTAAGTCTCGCGTCTGATACTCTCATTTTTACTTTTGCATGAAGTGTAGTTCACTGATTCACAATTTAAAAAAAAAAAAATGTGTATATCATTCAGGAGGTTTAGCATAGATTCATAGCATGTCATTCAGGAGGTTTGGCATAGATTTATGGCACATCAGTCAGAAGGTTTGGCATAGATTCATGGCACGTCAATCAGAAGGTTTGGAATAGATTCATGGCATGTCAATCAGAAGGTTTGGCATAGATTTATGGCATGTCAGTCAGAATGTTTGGCATAGATTTATGGCATGTCAGTCAGAAGGTTTGGAATAGATTTATGGCATGCATGTCTCGGGATCCATGTCCGTAGTGTTCTGATAAGTTTGTTTGCGCGGTCAGGATTTATAATAGAGTGAATCGCGTCCGTATTACACGGCAGTCCCGTAATGTCATGGTCTTTATTTAGCGACTCGTATTACACGGCAGTCTCGTAATGTCATGGTCTTTATTTAGCGACTCGTATTACACGGCAGTCTCGTAATGTCATGGTCTTTATTTAGCGACTCGTATTACACGGCAGTCTCGTAATGTCATGGTCTTTATTTAGCGACTCGTATTACACGGCAGTCTCGTAATGTCATGGTCTTTATTTAGCGACTCGTATTACACGGCAGTCTCGTAATGTCATGGTCTTTATTTAGCGACTCGTATTACACGGTAGTCTCGTAATGTCATGGTCTTTATTTAGCGACTCGTATTACACGGCAGTCTCGTAATGTCATGGTCTTTATTTAGCGACTCGTATTACACGGCAGTCTCGTAATGTCATGGTCTTTATTTAGCGACTCGTATTACACAGCGGTCTCGTAATGTCATGGTCTTTATTTAGCGAATCGTATTACACGACGGTCTCGTAATGTCATGGTCTTTATTTAGCGAATCGTATTACATGTTGTTCAGTAAATCACTTTCATGATAAGGATATAGTCTTGTGATATGGCACTGAATCACGACTTGATAAATATGTGATCCATATTTCATGAGATGGTAAATGTTATAATCTTGTCATATGCTATATGGTAAATGTTATAATCTTGTCATATGCTACATAAGATGGTAAAGGTTATAATCTAGTCATATGCTACATATGATAGTAAAGGTTATTATCTTGTCATATGCTACATAAGATGGTAAAGGTTATAATCTAGTCATATGCTACATATGATAGTAAAGGTTATAATCCTGACATATGCCTCATATTGTAATTGCTATAATATCATTAGACGGTAAAGGTTAAAATCTTGTCATATGCCACTTATTGTGAGCCATAATTATGTTATTGCTATAATTTCATGAGACGATAAAGGTTAAAATCTTGTCATTTGCCACCCATCATGATACAGGAAACATCGTTATATGGCATTCTTTCCTACTTCGTACTCCCTAAATATGACAGTCTGACTTCATGATGTAGTAATTCACAATCAGTTAAATTAAATGACAGTTTTCTACTTCATAATGTAGAAATTCGTAATCAGTTAAACGATGTCCACCTCGTGATCGACGTTATAATTATGTATTCGCTACGGGCACACAACTCTAGGTGAATTTTATGAACGCTTGATAATTTTGTTCTCGCTTGTCGGACCTAAATGAAGGGGAGAGCATTAAGTAAGATAGCACTTTATTTATCGTGCTGTACAGTTTGCTGTCCAGGTGATGAACTATTGCGCACGCACCAGAAATCACGGCAAATTCTGACCGCACTCTCACGGATGAGATACTTGATACGTGCATTCCAAACATGTCTGACTACATTATTGTGATGAATGGTATTTTAAGGGTTTTTTTTTTCCTTGGGCTCAGCATTGAACGAAGTAGAATGTCGTGACTATTTGAGTTGCAAATCTGATATAAACTAATATCATTTGTGAATTGTCCTGAAAAAGAGTGAGGGGCGGGGGAATAAATAGAAGAAGCGAGTCGAAAACGGGGTGGGGTGAGGGTACGAAGAGATTCATTTGTTCCCAGGAAAATGACACATGTATGGCATAATGTTGACTTGGAACTAGATATTCGACTGTCGCTTACAACGTTAAACTCAAGACTTGTCGCTTACAACGTCAGACTCAGACTCTCTGTCGCTTACGATATAATAAAGCACACACACACACTCCCAACTTTCTTATATAACGAATGGCGTGTAATTTTGATTTAATGACCAGGAGCCCTCTAGACTGGGTTCCAAACGACGCTAACCAAGGCAGGCATTTCTAACGACACTAACCAAGGCAGGCATTTCTAACGACGCTAATCAAGGCAGACATTTCTAACGTCGCTAATCAAGGCAGACATTTCTAACGACGCTAATCAAGGCAGATATTTCTGTCCATCAGTCTTGTGACTTCCAGATTTATCCCCAAAGTACAAGTTAAATAACTTAAATCTTTTTCATAGCATGCTTTTCAGTTTTTCAAAGAGATGTCTGGTATAGTTCGCTCACTCAAATAAGTTTCTCTTCTTTTCATGCTTACTTTCACAAATCCGTTCTCTTCTCTTCTTCCGTTTCTTGATCTCTTACTTTCATGCATCAGAAAATATAGCGTCATAGTCATATCGAATAAAATATATTTTAACAATACAGATTTCGTTATTCAAAACAGAAATCCCACTTCAACAAGTCTGTGTTTCATTCATAGGTGAGAGTGATAATGATGATGATGAAATGTACATCTTTTATTGATTTTTTCCAGAGATAATATGGTGATGGACATACACCCTCTTGAAATGTACTGTTTATTGCTGAAAATGAACTTTGTCAGCCCCTATACCAACTTCAGCCAAAAACGTTTTGTGGATTTTAATAACAGTAAAGGAAACCCTTTTAAATGAAAGTTCCTTATGAATGTTCTTTGGTTTTAAAGTTGAAAGCTTTTGTCCCGTTTTAGAGTGTATGTGTGGGTGGTACACATAAATAATTCGACCATGCGCATGACTGTTAATGTGTCTGTATGCGCGACATGTTTGAGAGAGAGAGAGATTCCTTTTTTCCTATAAAGTCATTAGGTAATGGAATGTGATTTTAATAGAGAAGCCTAACGCCACTTTACACTGCATTGCACTGTGTTAAAATCTATAAATAGATGGTCCGTAAGCTGTCTGAAAGTAAATCTGGGTGCCGCTGACGCATATCGAGAGATTCGACTCCCAGCTGACAGCTGACGAACACATTTCGCGTCTTAGATAAATCTTCCCACCACCCACCTCCGACTCACAATTTCCCCTCCTTTCACCCTCTTAGTCTCTTACTGTTCATTTTTTGACTGCCGGCAAAAGTTTTCTCTTATCAGTGTCTGAGAATTCCTTCGCTTCGTTAACATTTCGCCCTTGTTGTTGCTGCTGTGACCCTTGTGGTGAAGCTATTTGATGGTGATGTGCAGGTGATGAAGAACTTTTGAAGTGCGTAGGTTTATGTATGCGAATTCGTGGTGTATGCGTGCGTGCGTGTGTTCATTTAATGATTGGGCATGCAAATTACGGCTAGCGAACTTATGCGCTGTCGTCTGTCAGAGTTGGCCTGATGCGTTTTGACTTTTTGTTATTGTGAAAATTGTGAATTAAAAGAAAAAAATTCTTGAAGTCATACGGACAAAATATATGTTAAAGGACCTCTAGTTCATTTTGACGGTTGGAAAAGTCTTTCTGCAAGTTCTGTTTCAGAGTTATCACATCTTTAATTTTTATCTACACGCGGACAAAACAAGCGACAACAGATATGTCTCCTAACTTTCGACGTAATTATAGCATTTAAATTTTGTAATTATGAATAAATACCTTCTGTCGACTCCATCTTTCTATTTTCATTCGCTGTAAAATAAAAGTTTTGAAAATTGCACCCATTTTACCAAAGTTGAAATTAGGAAATATAGCTAGGACAAATTAACGGGAATTGCTACGCTTGCGATGAGATGCATAATCATTGCAAAAAGGTTAGATTTCTGTTTAACTATGTATAATCATTGCAAAAAGGTTAGATTTCTGTTTAACTATGTATAATCATTGCAAAAAGGTTAGATTTCTGTTTAACTATGTATAATCATTGCAAAAAGGTTAGATTTCTGTTTAACTATGTATAATCATTGCAAAAAGGTTAGATTTCTGTTTAACTATGTATAATCATTGCAGAAAAGCTAGGCTTCTATTTAACTGTGTATATCAGTGCAGAAAGGTTAGTGTGACAGAACGCCTCCATGGTTATTGGTTATGTTTATTATTATTATTTATCATCCATGACTAATTACAATTGATGAAAATCTTAGTTTTTTTGTTTAATTCTCCAGAAGACACCACTTTCTCTCACTTGGCAGATATGTGAGCGCTGTAAACGTTTTCTCTCCACAACATTAAAGACAAACATTCACTGTCAAACAATATTTCCGTAGGTGGAAAACCTCTTTCCAAAGGAGAAGATAACTCCATATTTAATCTATATTTAGCGAGCGCCCATCAACCCACTATCTTTTCCAACATATGGTTATCAGTATATGTAAGAAGGTCAATATATTTAACAATAAATTTATTAAATCAACAATCAATCATACATATAACAAATACAAAGTAAAAATTATTTGACATCAATATTTCCATGAAACCACATTCAAATAATTTCAATATCTATAGAGTCTTACCTCTTAGCACACAATTCAGCAGATTAGTGTCAATATAAATCACAGGATAATTCTTATCAGAGAACACAACTATAACTGTATATTAGATTCCACACAACCAAACACACACACACATACACAACTATGACTGTATATTAGACTCAGCACAACCAAACACACACACACACATACACAACTATAACTGTATATTAGACTCCACACAACCAAACACACACATAACTATAAGTATATTTGTTTTCTTACATACGACCAATAATATTTCGATAAGTTACAGATCAAAGTTTGAATAAATAATCCTCTGCACGTTTGCATCATATTAAAATTTGCGAAATCATATTTTGAAGCTGATTACACATGTAGTACATTGGATCGGTTAGAATTGTAGATTTATTTTTCAAAGGTTACGCGATCTGTTCATTGTAATGAACAGTGATTTTCTAGATAGACGGACAGTGATACGACAGATTCTTTAGAAGGATGGACAGTGATATGGACAGTGATTCTCTAAAGGGATGGGTAGATTCTTTAGATGGATGAACACTACTTCTCTAGATGGACGGACAAAGACTGGAGAGTGACATTTTTTTTTAGATGGATGGACAGTTATTTTCTAGATGGAGAGACGGAACGGATGGATTGACATTGATTGGACAGTAACTCTCTAGATGGCTGGACAGTGACTAGATATTGATTCTCCAGATGGATGGAAATTGACGGGACAGTTAATATCGAGATGCATAGACATTGACTAGACAGTTATTCTCCAGATTGATGGACAGTGACTGGATAGTTATTCTCAAGAAGGATGGACAGTAGCTGGACAATGATTCTCTAGATGGATAGTGACTGGACAGTTATTTTCTAGAATCTAGATGGATGGATAGTTATTTTATAGATAGACGGACTGGTATTCTCTAGTCTAGATGGATAGACAGTGATGCTCTAGAAGGATGGACAGTGTCTTGACAGGTTCTCTAGTTGGATGGACAGTGACTCTACAGGGATTTTATAGGTGGATGGACAGCAAGTGATGTACATTTTGATTGCAAGGCTGAGATTTTGTTTTGTGTTTGTCCATATGGATTTGCTTCTGTTTGTGTTTGTGTGTCGGCTTATAGCGTATGTATGTTTATACGATTTCTTTTAAAAGGTGGGTGGTGAGTGGGTGCAGCTTACGGAAAGGGGTTGTTATCATTATGCTGACTTTGGTCATGCCAAGTCTGTAGTCTTTGACTTGAGACACCTGTTGTGCATGTGCGCTCCTTTGTATTCTGCAAACATTTCCTTGTCACGTGGTATGGTTTATGTTTCAATGCGAGAAAAAAAATTGCAAAAGGCATTTAAAAAAAAAAACAACTAAAAACGTGGCACGTTCACGCTGTTGAAAATCTGTCCAAGAATATTTTACTGGAATAATAAGTATTGTTACTAATTTCTCAAGCGGTGTAATGTGTAATATTATTCAGAAACACTCACAAGTAGATTAGTTTGTGTTTTTTACATTATTCAGAAAGAAAAGTTTTCGCGTTTAATATTATCCAGCTAAGCACACAGCCACACTAACACATTATATATTATCCTCAATCACACAGCCACACCAACACGTTGTGAAACACACGGCTACCCAACGCATTGTATATCATTCTGAAACACACGGCCA
>CM054181.1:54709758-55017258 GCA_028829895.1 Sinotaia quadrata | reverse complement strand
GATTTTTGTCTGCATAATATCTAGCACCAAAGAGAAATTCTTAGAGTAATTATAGAAGTTTCTTGATTTGGTGTCAATTGTGCGAATATTTCTTTGCTGCATTGTAAACAATTGATGTTTGTCATGTCTTGTGTATAAGGTATTTTTTTAGTGGTCCACATCAACTTTACAGTCATCTACTGAACACGTGTCAAAATGTTTTCTAACATGTTTTGGTTTGTTGTACACATGCCATTATGATAGCGAATCAGTTTGGGCTCTACTTAGCTTATTTAACTCCTAGTGCTAGCTTTAAATCCCTTAACAGTCACACGTGTCTCTGGGATTCTGGAAGCGTAAATCTGTATGTGTCTACATTTTCTGGCACTCTCATTCAGCTATTAAAAGGAATGTCATATGCTGACTGCAAAAGATTGCTATCAGTATTTGTTGAAAGGTAGCGCTGTCTTGGTCGTATTGCTATCAGTACTTGTTAAAAGGTAGCGCTGTCTTGGACGAACTAACTCGAGCAGAGTTATCTGCACTTGTTGAAAGGTAGCGCTGTCTTGGACGAACTAACTCGAGCAGAGTTATCTGCACTTGTTGAAAGGTAACGCTGTCTTGGACGAACTAACTCGAGCAATTGTCGGTAATTGTTGAATGGTAGTGCCGTCTTGATCAAATTGACTCTAGCAGATTTATCAGTGTTTGGGTTAAGGAATGCTGTCTTGATCAAACTGACTCTAGCAGATTTATCAGTGTTTGGGTTAAGGAATGCTGTCTTGAACGAAGTGACTGCTCAAGTAGATTTATCAGTTTGAAAGGTGTCTGGTGAGTGGAATATAGATATCGGCGTCATGTGCCACACTTACTTCTCTCCTAGCCGCATCATAGACATAAACAGTCACAAAGTGACGTGATTGGTCACACACCAGATAGATTAAAGACAAATTCAGACCTGTCCATGGTCACACTCATTCACGCTTAGACAGATATAGATATGACAGAATAAATGAAAGGGTCTTTTGGACAAAGTTAACATTGAAACCTTTAGTTTCTAAAAATGTCAAAACAAAATTAAACAATGTTATAGTTGGCATGATAGCTATGCACCTCCATACAACAAATACTACATCTGTAGCGGAGTAGATGTGCTTTCTCTATTTTTAAAATTAATTATGATATAGTTCATTAAATGTCAACATGACATGACCTTCGGGTACTGCATATGACGGTATTTTTGAAAGTACCTGAGTTAAATAACGATTCAGGTAAAGAATATGTTAGAATTTGCTGGTGTAATTCAAACCATCCAGAGTTTTTTCTTTTCTCCTATTTTTTCTTTGTACGCTTTCGGTGTATTTGAGACGTTTCCATCCTAGGGTGCGGCAGTTGTGTTGATTCACTTCACCCTGATAGTGTGCGTTGGTAAGTGTGTCCGACTGCACTGTGGAACTTTCTAGCAAAATGAGTGCTAGAAGTTCGTTACTGTGAGAAACAAATTGCAAATTAATTAGAAGTGCAGTAGAAATATAAGATTGGTTTTATTAATAATTATTGTTGTTGTTCAACATAAACCAATTCGTCCCTGAGAACTTTGGCCCTACTACGTCACGAGTCATTATTACTGGGTTTTCATGACTCAGTAACATCTTCATTTTCACTGTCATTCCAATGCACCTGAGTTATTATGTTGTAGTCAGCCACTTCCTTTTTGTTCATCTTTCTCCATATACTCAACTATATATCATTCACTTTTCTCAGCTTGGAATTTGTTGTACAATGTGGAACGTCAATAACACAAGGTCGAATCGAGGCTATATATTTTTCTTTCCTCTCTCTCTCTATTTATTTCTTACTCAAATGGCATGTGTCAACCAGGCAAAGGCAGCTCTATCAACAAACATTACCATTCTTGTGGAATATGTTTGTCGGATTGCAATACGCTTCTCAAGTGTTTCGCAATGTCTTAAGCTACCAGACAACTTTCACTAAGTCTTGGCTAAGAAAGAAAACTCCTGACTATCAACTTCGCCATGGCATGCCTGAATCTTTCTCTGCGCCCAGTGAGAAAATTTTTATGTGTTAAAAAAAAAAGTATGACAGCATAGCTGTGATTATTTCCCTCCCTGCCCACACTGTGTTTTTCAATTTTAGTGATGCGTGTTCTAAATAATGAAAAGATAGAATGATGAACTGTTATGTGAATAGAATGAAAGGATTTATGGTTCAGAAATTATGGGTTTTCTGGCAGGGGTGTGAAGGCCAGAAGCACGATAAACAAAATGTTTGGCGGATGCTTGCTCAGAATGCAAGTTGCTCTTTTTATATTTCTTAACTGTTTCGTTTTATAAAACTCATTAATTTTTATTTTAGCAAAGAACGACGCAAAAACTGGTACAATTTTGCTGTTATGATTTCGGCCATAAATAAATGGATTGAAGGGTATTTGTTTGTTTCTTCATTTTTTTATAGAGTGACAATACGTGAATTAATAGAACTAAATCACCAAATTACCAAATGAACCTTTCAGCGCCTTGCAACTGTACGTGGGATGATTGACGCTCCATACCCACTGTTTATTATTACCTTGAAACTTTTCTTGTAGTTTACATCGAACTGCCTGATTGAAGGGGAGGTAAAATCGTATACTACATCGCTAAACCTGTCGTTCGCATTTAATTTCATGCTCGCTGCACCGACTAGTCCAAGAAGAGATGAAATTCTAACCAATGTTTCTTATCCCACTCGAAAACAGTTTAGTCTCAATAAAGCTTGAAGGTCTGTCTGATCATGCTCGGGCGGTTGTGTTAGCTTGTCGATGGAGATACATTCAATGTTGGTGGGTGGGAGATAATTGGTGCGGATTTGTCAGACGGATTGGAATTAGAAGGGCGATGTTCGAGTAATAGTGTCTGTACTTTAGTGCACTACAGCAGTGTTCCCAACCACAGTGACGGCACCAGAAGCCACTGACAGTGACGGCAACAGAAGCCATTGACAGTGGTGAGAGAGTAAGGTGTGAAATGGATGAAATGTTGTAATAAAGTAGTAGCCAAAGGTGATTTATTGTAGTCTTTAAACAGTTAAACTGTTAATAAATGGAACAGTTTTATAGAAATGCCTGGATATACGCATAACCGTGTCTGATGTCAGTGTGTATATTTTAGTTATAAGTTGTCTTGTTATTGCTAAGGAGGATGGTAATGCAGACTTGTCTGGTTGTATATGCTCGAGATGTGTTGTTAACAGTTAGCTTATTGCGTAGTGATTAATCAATGTGACTGTGATCAGGGGTGGGCTAGAAGCATACAGTATAGATTCAAGAATGTTCACATTGTAAATTCAAGTTTGTTCACAGTATAGATTCACGTATGTTCACAGTATAGATTCAAGAATGTTCACAGTATAGATTCAAGAATGTTCACAGTATAGATTCAAGAATGTTCACATTATAAATTCAAGTTTGTTCACAGCATAGATTCAAGTATGTTCACAGTAAAGAATCACGTATGTTCACATTATAGATTCAAGAATGTTCACAGTACAGGTTCAAGTATGTCCACAGCATAGATTCAAGTATGTCCACAGTAATGCTTTAAGTATGTTCACAGCATATTCAAGTATTTTCACAGTATAGATTCAAGTATGTTCACATTAAAAATGCAAATATGTTCACAGTATAGATTCAAGTATGTTCACAGCCAGGTCCTGGTTGAGTTACTATAATCGTTAGTCAGTTCGATAGCTGAGCGATTGTGCATAATGTAGATTTTGTCCAATGACATTGTGGCAGAGTAAATTTGCCTATCCCTATTTTTCTAAACTTAATTGTTATATAAATTGTTAAATGTCACCGAAATTGGGCACTGCTTGTGCTGATATTTTTAATAATCAGAGTTGGAAGGGGAAGCAAACACCTCTGAGTAGTTTTTATTATCCAATGGTTACGATTTACAAGGAGACCAGCCAATGGGCTGAGATCAAATGTTTACCTGCTGTAAAGAATTCACTTTGAATTTGGAGTGGCATGAATCTGGTCATGAAAGGCGGCGCATTAACTTAATGGTGAGTTAAATGACTGATTGACATAAAATGGACAAAGAAAGAGTTCATTCATTTTTGTTAAGGATATGTTATATTTGCATTTAACATGGAGATGTATTATGTGAGTAGACTATTATTTCTACAAATGTGAAGTACGATTGACATTGTTTCTAGTGAGTCTGTTCATAACCTATTATGCTGTGTGCATGTATCCGGCTAATAAATACTATTAGTTGAGACGTACACGTAAAAGAGAATGGAGTTAAAGATGAATAAACTAGAAACTTAGCATTTGTTCACTAATTATATTTTACAGAGACAAAGCAACCTTATCTTGTTTTATCTGAATCTCCCAGTTTACTGATTTATTAACCACTACAATATGGTAGATAAGAGAACTATCTACCCTCAGTATGTAAGTGAAAGGAATACAAATAGCAAAGTATGCTGACTACATCGTGGAATTTCTGGTACAAGGAAGTTACTCGAAATTGGTATAATTGCTGTTTTGCTTCAGGGAGCTAATATGACAGAGTGCCAGATTAGCCTTGAGAGAATAGCAGTTCATCAGTGTTCTACAACGTGCGAGGGAATTACCCATAGAACTCGATAATAATGTGAACAACAACTTGTGACGTTTTTACGAAAAGCACATGAAGACTATTGTGATTTTGCCTGTACAAGGTTATGTAGATACTATTATTTCTATTAATAACTCCATTCAGTCACCTGTCAGCACTTTTGTACTACGAAATGTGGTTATTGACATCATAAGTCGTATTTTCTTTCCGCCCAGAGCAGTGCTTTGGAGAGGTCACTGGGACGCTTGAAAGGTTGAGGGACCCAATCCAGCATGCGTGGGTGGTAAGATAATGGTGCAGATGTGGTGGTCTTAGAGAATGTGCAGATGCTTTGCTGTTAGTGTGCTGTTGTGGAGCAACCGATCTAGTAGTAATCTTCCTGTGGTGGTCTTAGCTTCAAACGACTAGATGTGTGTAGCGCAATGTTAAGAGTCGCCTCGAGCTTGCAGCAGGCGAGTATTTGGTACATTATGAAACGCAAAAGTACACAGGGGAGGGGGGGGGGTAATACAGGTATAGTAGTAGGTATAGAATTGTGCTTTGTGGTGAAGATCTTTCTTTTTGTCAAAGGTGGTGAGTTTAATGGTGGTTGGGAGATGGTGAGGTTAATTAAATTTTGAAATTGGTATTGTAAGTGTTTTTTCAAGCAAGGTGAGGTTAATGGTGTTCTGGAGGTGGCAAAGTTAGAGACATTGTTTAATGTGGTGAAGTTAATGGTATCTTGCAGGTGGCAAAGTTAGAGGCATTGTTTAATGTGGTGAAGTTCACGTTTCTGTAAAGCATGTGAGGTTAGTGGCATGTTGAACGTAATGTAATGTTAGTGTTGCTGTAAATAGATGAGATTAGAGGTATTTTGAAGGTGGTGAGGTTAGTGTTGTTCGGCAGGTGTTGATATTGGTAGATATTTGAAAATAAGGTTTGCAGAGTTGTAAAAGTGTTGTGGTTGTGGTTTGTGAAGGGTAGTGAGATTAGTGGTTTTATAAAGTCTTTACTTGGAATTTCTAATGATTACAGTTGTATCTTATTTTGGGGGAGACGTGAAATGTGAAAGTGATAATTAGTTAAATTTTACACTCGGACTGTAAAGTGTGATTTCTTAAGACTACTTGCTACTTTCGAACTGCAAAGTATGATGTCCGTAGACTAATTGTCATTATCGGACTGTAAAGTGCGATGTTTCTAGAATGATTGTTAATTTCGGACTGTAAAGTGTGGTTTCCTTAGACAAATTGTTACTTTCGGTCACAAAAGTGTGATTTCCTTAGACATCCTTACTTTCTGACGGAACAGACATTTTAGAGTGTCAATATTCTATGTCAATATTCTATGTCTAGTTGGTGATGAAAAAATCTAGTTTTTTTAATCCACTATCAAAGTATCATTATTATTAAATTGTATTTTACTATTTGTCTTTAGTCATGGTATCGTTTGGATCCTTATTATTGGGTACTAGTTTAAGCCAAAGTTAATTAACTTAGATAATTGAGGTTCTTTAAATAATAGAAATCTCCCTGACCGATAGCCTTGGCTACAGCATAGATAGTATGCAATAATTATCTATGAAAGTCAATCTTGAGTCTCAGAATAAAAGTATTTCTGTTAAGTACTGAAGATTTCCCATATAAGTTAGCGTCCATCCACCTGAACTCCAGTTATGAAAATTTAGTTAAGACCGCTTGTACAAAACAGTAATCGTAGCAAGAAGACATACTGTCATAGATCTCATACTTCGTCAAGTTTATATCTAAGATCTATGATCTATATATCTAAGATCTATGCATGGACATCAAGGATAAATTCCGAGCCAATGTGCTTGCTAGTTCACAGTCACACAAGCTTAGTTATGAAGAACATTGTGTGCAGTGAACTGGAACTTCACCATCAATCAACGGCGCATGTGTTCTCTACGTCAGCGCACGGAGTGGGGAATGAAACGAGATTAGGGAGGGGTGGGAAACAAGCTTAGTTATCATGGAAAAGGCTCTTTAAACATGGAGTTGACACATGAGGAGAGATGTTTATATCCAAATGATTCAACGAATGTTTTAGAAATTTAGATATTTTCATTCGTTTTGAGATGCTGGTTACAGAACGCTAGCAGCTTGCACATCTAGAGAGTGGTTCTTCTAACAAAGAGCGCGGACATCAAAATACACTTTTACAAATAAATTTTGCATTTTCCCGGTTGGCCACATAGTGTCAGTTTGAACATTGTGGTTTTATTAGTAGTCGTCTTCCACAAGGAATCAGTTCTGAATTACATGCTAACACGATTGGGTTTCCTCGGCAATGAAACTGGAAAGAATCTCCAGTTGCCTCCCCTGAGAGACAAGTCACATGATGATGAAAAAGCGAAGGAAACGCGTTAACAATAACATAAAATGTTAATAGCATGGAGTTTGGCGCTGCAGACAAAACAAATTACATATGGGCTGTTTTTCACTAAAGATCTATTAAAAATTGATTAATATTGATTCGTGAACTTGTTTACCGAGACAATGGCCGCCAGAGAAAATAAGGTAGTTTAAGGACCAGTCAATCCTATAGCTCTGGAAGCAATACTCACTGTACAACGCATCGTAAACCATCTGATATTAATGCTCGGATAAAATACTCAAATTATTAAAACTCCATCTAAAATTCATTCTATTGGTATTTTGCTGGCTAATGAACTTTTGATTGACAGAGAGCAAGCTCCCTTTACTCCCTCATCCCCGGCCACCCATCACACTATATTTCTTATGTGGATAACACTCTACCAACTCCGCAAGAACATCCTTCACGATGTGCTTGTTTTTATTCCAAATGTCAGAGGTCATTGATTTTTTTTCTAGTAACAAAGCTCACGCACTCTGCGTGTTGATATTTTCATTTAGGGTGGTGTGTGTGTGTGTGTGTGTGTGTGTGTGTGTGTGTGTGTGTGTGTGTGTGTGTGTGTGTGTGTGTGTGTGTTTGTGTATTGGTGGAACCTACCTTCTCGTGTTCACGTCAGCCTTCTACATTCCTGAATTTTTTACCGAAAATTATGTGCTTTTCTGTACTGCTGCACATCGCGTACTTCGTCTGCTTCCTTTCTACTTCTAGGCACCTTAATTGTTTCACTACTACCTTCATGCAAGTAACATTATTTTTATAAAAATTAAACTGAAGAAGAAAGAACAGAAAAGATTTCTTTCATTGAGCTAAATTTCAAGACGTGTTTTTGTCCTAAACAGAGAAGCAGCGAAGTCATTCTCGTTCAATGGGCAATGTTTGTTACGAGTTATTTCCCTTGGTTTTATTTACATTTAAAAGTTACGCCCTGAGTGTTCGCTGCATCTTAAGAGCTCGTAACTTCTTTAGTTGTCTTGCATGGCATGCTTGAAGATTCCGGTCAGATTTTATGTTTTTCTGCACGAAACAATTTGGTGTATGGTTTAACTTGCGGAGAGAGGCATTTAGCATTGTGACCCATACTGCCAAGCAAAATTTACTCTTGGAATATATTCAGACATATTTTGCTTTGTCTGTTGAAATAATGATTAAATTCCATGAGCTTGATAATAATTTTGTAACTGTAAAAAAATAAAGTTTGCTTTAGAACGGAATTATGGGAAGCGAGGGAATGATGGAATATCCTACATGTAATGTGTGACTGTCGTCTGTGATAAAGGGACACAATACTTGCCTGGGATATAAGTAATAAATTGTGCAATTAAGTATGTTATACACAAAATGTAAAATTGTATAAATGACTACAGACATGGTCAAATATTTCAAGGAAAAAAATAGACATAACACTGTCCTCCGAACAGGTCTGTGTTCATTTCATTCATGTTAACAGAACTGTGAGGTATTTCTATTTTATTCATGTTAACAGAACAGTGAGGTATTTCTATTTCATTTATGTTAACAGAACTGTGAGGTATTTCTATTTTATTCATGTTAACAGAACAGTGAGGTATTTCTATTTCATTTATGTTAACAGAACTGTGAGGTATTTCTCTTTCATTTATGTTAACAGAACTGTGAGGTATTTCTATTTCATTCATGTTAACAGAACTGTGAGGTATTTCTATTTCATTCATGTTAACAGAACTGTGAGGTATTTCTATTTCATTCATGTTAACAGAACTGTGAGGTATTTCTATTTCATTCATGTTAACAGAACTGTGAGGTATTTCTATTTCATTCATGTTTACAGAACTGTGAGATAATTGTATTTCATTCATGTTAACAGAACTGTGAGGTATTTATATTTTATTCCTGTTAACAGTAATGTGAGATAATTGTATTTCATTCATGTTAACAGTACTCTGAGATAATTGTATTTCATGCATGTTAACATTACCACATTCAACTGGCTTTAAGTAGAACACGTTGATTGTTAAATGCCAGACCTTGATATTTATCGTGTACATTCTTGGGGCCTTCTTGACAATAAGAGATTGTAAATTTCATTTAAGGTTTAGGCGAGAACTTTCTTCCAAGCAGATTTTATTTCCGTTTCTCATTCTTTAGAATAATGCATGAAGACAACCTTCAATAGATCTTCATTCGGCTTCCTCGGGACAATTTGCTGGGCAAAAAATGCTTTTCGTAGAATACGAACACTAGTTCTATATAGCTGATCAATTTGAAATACTATTCTCTCTATAAAAAATATAAATATGGATTAAATTGACAACAGTGTATGTTACTTTTGACGTAGTTGTTGCTGTTATTGTTTTTTCTTAAAATCACAAAAATCGAAAGAAATTAACTTAAAAGAATGAATTGACTGAACGTTTCATTATCAGGAGTTCGTTTTATACATTTTTATTTATTTATTTCATCATGCGAAGACATTTTCACATTTTGTATTTTAGTGGCTTTAAAAATGTTAATACTGACAATGTATTCGAAACATCAGTACTGATATTGTATTCAGAAAGTAATATGGATAGCTTATTCGAAATATCAATATTAACAGAATATTCATTACCTCATTATCGGTATTACTTTGAAACTTTCATTTTGATAATGAATTTGAAACCTCGGTTACCTGCAATGTATTTGAAACCTCAGTATTGTATTAGAATCATCAGTACTGACAAAAACTCAGTATCGGTAGTGCATTCAAAACCTCCGTATTGGCAATGCATTCAAAACCTCAGTAAATGCAAGGTATTCAAAAGCTCTTTATTGGCAATGCATTCAAAACCTCAGTATTGGCAAGGAATTCAAAAGATCTTTATTGGCAATGCATTCAAAACCTCAGTATTGACAATGCATTCAAAACCTAAGTAATGGCAAGGCATTCAAAAGCTCTTTATTGGCAAGGCATTCAAAACCTCAGCACTGACAATGCATTCAAAACTTCAGTACTGACAATGCTTTTAAAACCTCAGTACTGACAATGCTTTCAAAACCTCAGCACTGACAATGCATTCAAAACCTCAGTACCGACAATGCATTCCAAACCTCAGTACTGACAATGCATTCCAAACCTCAGTACTGACAATGCATTCCAAACCTCAGTACTGACAATGCATTCCAAACCTCAGTACTGACAATGCATTCCAAACCTCAGTACTAACAATGCATTAAAAACCTCAGTACTGACAATGTTTCCATACCATGAGCGCTGGCATAGACAACGAAATCTCAGTACTGAGAATATATTCGGAACCGCAATGCTTATAGTGTATTTTAATCATCAGAATTAATGTGTTCTAGCCCTCAGTATCGACATGATAAAATATTCAGACAATCATAATTAATGTGTTCTATCCCTCAGTATCGACATGATAAAATATTCAGACAATCATAATTAATGTGTTCTATCCATCGGTATCGACATGATAATGTATACAAATCCAGCTTGCTATAAAACGACTTTATATGTTGGCACAACTAACTCCATGACCGCTATCTTCTTTTATTCACAAAATGATTCGAACTAATTTGAAATTCATAAATATATTATGCCAACAGCATAAAGATTTGCTCGATATAACTTGTATTTATGACTGACAACTTAGATTTGTAATTGTCGTGTGCTCCAGACTTCACCGAGAGTGATATTGCTTAAGCACGTTTTCTAGTCATCTAAAAGTTCATGGCCTACCATAAAACTTGCTTTATGTTCTCATAAAAATATTACTTTCACAGCCATGGCTTTTTGTGTTAAGGCCAGAGTTAGTCCAGTTTGCCTGTTTTTTTAAAATTTCTTTATTGCACATAATTGTAAAATACACTATGCTTGCTGGCTATTGCACTTATGGTTCTTTAGTATAACTTGTTATTTCTGTAAATGCATTTTAATTTTTGATTTCATGCCATAATCACTCAGATATCACAGTGTATATGTGGATCAAGATTATGAATATAGATAGATAGATAGATAGATAGATAGATAGCCCTATTCCTAAGATACTACACTCACGCCAAGCAAAAAATGATGTAGAAGTATAACAACAAAATATTCATTCATAAAACATAAAATCACACACACACACACACACACACACACACACACACACACACACACACACACACACACACACACACACACACACACACACACACATATATATATATATATATAACCCTACTTCCAGCATTAGGTAGACAATGCTTTAAAAACCAGCATTATGTGAACCTCAGTGTATATATATATACAACCTTCAAAATCACACTTAAATTCACAGGAAAATCTATTTAAGTAGGAAATATATCCAAGGTAACAACACTAAAGATCTTATAATCATTTCACTAGCTCTGTATCTGTACAATAAATTAATATTTGCCAATAAATCCAAGCCTGTCTCTATCTTCCACTTTAGATCCAATCATTCATTAAAATGGATTGGACCGTTTCTCGTTTAGTGACTAAAAAGTAAACCTGTTGAGCACCAGGTTGTAGTCTGTTCGCCAGTTTGTTTACAAGATCACTAATATAATCTCTTACTTTATTCCTGGAATATTTGGGTAACTCATATCAGTGCTTCACACACTGTTACTCAGTCACCCCTTTATGTGCCGACATGAGTTCATGACGCAGGGCAGCATTTGGTAAACTAGACTGTCGCAGACAAAAGTATCAATTTCAAACACAATTCAAAATTATTTACAGAGGATAATTTAAATGATTCTATAGTCACAGCGTATTTCCTGTTTGAGAGAAGGAGTTGGGTGTTAGAATGTTAAATAAACATTGCTATTATGACCATTTCTCATACATGATGTTCTATATCCAGAATTAACCCCATCTCTACCATTACCGTATAGTAGGCCTATATCTAGGTGCGTGTAATGAGACAGAAAAGCACATTTGATGATCTATGAATGTTTCAAGCGTGAAAAAAAAAGCAACTTCACAATACAGAGAAAATGTGCCATCTTCTTCTTTTCTGAGAGATAAATCGCTGTCTTTCTGTAAGCAGTCAGTCGATCCTTGCAGCAGTAGACATCAATACTTCTTTCTATCTAATCCCTCCATCCTCTGCCTCAAGTGACCTTATACTTCTTCATCTTAATTTCTACTTAAGCCAGCGGCTATTTTCAAAAACAACAAATGGAGGGTGGGCAGTCAGCAGAAAAAGAAAAGAAGGAAGAAAGGAAAATAAAAAGAAACATATCTTCTTTAGAAAGCAAACTCTATACAAACGTCACTTATTCCACTCAGGACTGCACACAAAACCTTCAGCCTTCTAGAAATGATTTGGAAATTGGCCGAGCATATTAAGGCTTTTTACGCAATGCTGCGCAGTTCCCCGAATTCCGTTGGACTGAAAATAATTATAGTTTCAAAGAATTCTCTACCAGCTGTTTGTGCATCGTCATCTAGTTTATGTTGTGCTTAAATAGAAAAAACACGCGCTGAATTTTTTTACATGCTTCGCGGAGTTTTTCCTCTGCACTCAGGATGTTTTGGTATAGTCTTATTGAGATATAATAATTGGTAGGACAATGGGCAATATTCATCAGCCGCTTTTGTTCCACTTGATTTATTTAAGAGAAAGAGCGGACATTAACTCAACCAGTAAAAGAAAAGAAAAAAAAATTCTCAGAGGGAGATAAATCCTCTACGTTACGTTCAGTTAAGAGGATCTTATTAAATTTCACAAAGAACACAGAAATAATTCTTAGCCCTCTGGCCCACATAAGACGGGCCAGAGAGGGAAAAATACATAGGCCAGTGATCTAAAACAATGAATCTGAGTGTTTCGCCCATTTAATAAGAAGAGCAACGATAATAGGGAAATGATGATGAAAATGATGACAGTACTATAAAACAAAGATAACAACATAGAGTGATAAATAACACAATTTTTTATTATATTAATTTTCATGATGATGATGATGATGATGATGATGATGATGACGCTTTAATAAATGAGCGCTTTAATAAATTGAAAAGTAAATGTTGGACATGAAAAGTGCAATTACAAACCTTGAACTTAATTTAATCAAATATTTCATGCTGATTTGAAACACTTGTCATTCGGAAACCTATATTTTTTTCTGAATTCTTATTTGTGTCGAAGATTATAATCAGTTCCTTCAAAGAATAAGGTTATTACATGATAAGAATGCAAGTTAGTGTCAGAAACTTACATTTAACGCAGGGTAGGTAGGCAATTTGTTTTCTTTGATTAATTACGCACTTGCATTAGCATATCAGTGAAAAGAAATTACAGAAAATCAATAGCAACGGGGAAGGAATAAGATCTATTTATAAATGATGACCTGCACAAAATGTGCATTTATTTTTATATATTTAATACGAATTATGCGAAATGTTAACAATGTCCTAGCTGAACATGCCCCTTTAAACTGATTCCGAAGATGGCTTTGGTAGCTATGACGATGAAGCGGCAAGACTTTCTAATTTCAGGCTTGTCGGTAACTGATATAGACGATGCTTGTTTGCCATAGTATCTACTTGTGATGAACAGGGATGGTTTGGAAAGTTTAAACGTGAGGCATCGAAAACGATAAAGGAGATGGCGAAATGTATACATTTTATATTTTTTCAATATCTTCAGAAATAGGCTTGTACTTCTTTCAAAACGGTGCTGTATCTTATATCTTCTAATTAAAAATATTTTGCTATTGCTGGCGTTGTGCTACTATGGGGACTGAGGGTTGGGGGTGGATATGAAAATGGTATTCAAGAAATAAGTAACGAATAAAATACTTGAGTGTTTAGATTTTTGCACAATGAAAAACAACTGTATTATAACTTTTAATAATGAGAATAATATATAATTTTAAACAGCAGCACAACATTGACATTTAAGACAAATGTAATTTACAATTAAAAGTGTTCTATTCAAAGTTATTGTAAAGAAACATTTACTGAAATTAAAGATATAAAAGACAAGTGCATTTTACCTTGTCAGATGTGTATTATAATAGAGTTTTCTGTTTTCATTATAAACATACTTTAAATCTGATAGGAAAAGTTTGATTTATTACCATATGCACACATTATAACAATGCAGGAAAATAGAATAATTCTTATTTAAAATGTGTTTAGATGCTCCTGTTGCTGCTCAGAGCGGTTTACAATATTATGACAACTTGTGCCCTTTACCTTCATTTTCTCTACTTTAACACTTGTGCTTTGTAAATTTTGTGCTGAATGAGCGTTGTCAGACTCCGAGTGAAACATCTCGATGGTATAAAGTATGATTTAGTATCACTGGTGAGTGTCGTCAGACTCCGAGTGAAACATCTCGATGGTATAAAGCATGACTTAGTATCACTGGTGAGTGTCAAATATCGAGAAATGTTGAAAGGTAATATTAGATAAAACCGTCCTGAGTCGAAAAACAAAAGAACGTGGTAGTACATTTCGGCGACACTGGTCACTCGGAAGACAAAGTGACAGAAAGAGAAGCAGAGTCGGGGTAGTTGCCTAGTAACAGAGTTTGTACCACTATATGGTGCTGAGGGCAAGATTGTCTTCCTTTTTTGTTTTTCCCTGAAGAAGGCAAGGGAAATAACTTCTGAGAAATGTTGCTCTCCTCAGGGTAAGACTGTCATGACGTGTTTCGAATGTATCATTTGCTATGTCACTGACAAAATAAAAGTATATATGCATTTTGAAATTTTTGATCAATTATTTTAGAGTGTAGTACACATGCACTTAAGTGCATACTACAATATAATTTATAAACTATTATGTGTATGTGTGTAGATCTCACCTCTCCATGTTAATTCGTAATTCGTCACTCAACAATATGTCAATATGTGGGTCTGAAATGAAAAGCATTCTTTAAAAGCCCCTCTTAACTTTGATCACTACAATACGGATATCGCGTGTACTTAAGTCTCTACATAAAAGCAAGATAGAGGAAAGGACATTAAATAATAATTTATCATAATTCACACATAATGTTAAACTAATAGATGTAATCAGAAATGTCAGTACGATGTCAGTAGCTAATTAGCAAGGTAACGAAATCAAGAATTTCATGTTGTCATGACATTCACATTCTCGCGCCTTTCATTTCTCATGACCTACATAATAGAATGTGGCAGCCAGAGACCTTTTAATTTCAATTAGGTTCTGATTCATTAAATGCCCTCCTTAAAGTTGTGAAGAAAGCGAGTTGTCTTTCTTTAGTGAACGATTGGCAGGGGTATGGTCACAACCACTGAGCTATGAACAGAGAGGGGTATGGTCACAACCACTGAGCTATGAACAGAGAGGACATAATGATAGCACGCGTTTCCGATGTGTCACTAATGGAAATTTCAATGCATCCATTTGGGAAATGTCAAGCAAACAATAGCACTGAAGATAAAGTGTTGGAAACTGTTCTAAAAGCAAACTAAAAGTGGAATCACTTTCATAAGTAAGGATATTTATTTTGTTAACAAAAACGTAACTGAAAAAATATATGGTTAAATTAACACTCTAACTAGTGTTGAGTACTTGTGTTCACTTAAATTATTAGAAGTGTATTATTCAATCAAACTGATAATGGCAATACGTCAAAGCTAGTTCTCTCCCTTCACCTGCAATTAGGTCAAAGAGCCTCCATATCAGATTTAATCTTTGAGACTCAGCTAGAGATCTTACATGATCAGATCAGTTTACTGGAGGTCTTTATAAAGTCAAATATGTGTAGATCAGGGGTGGGGAAGGCTTTTAGTAAAGAAAACGAATTTTTCAAGGTCCTGAAGATCTTATATCCCTTTTTGATTATTTTCGTTTTGTCAATTTATAATTTATATATTTGAATTATAACTCCATAAAACTATCTATCAATATTAAACGTGAGGTTACCATTGACCTTACAATAGCTGGTATTAGCAATATGGCGAAAGTTTGACGGGAGCGTATTTGCCCTTGTGTTCTCTCCATATATAGAATTCAGTGGTAACAGCATAATGTCGTGACAGTAGGAAAGATTTCCCGGTGGCGAATTAAACCACTGCGCAGGTCACTGTGTGACTGGATTCCATTGTCGTGACTTGTCTTTAAAAAAAAAAAGACGACATCTGCAAAGAAGTAAAATACGATTGTCTCTTTAATCATTGTACATCTCGGTTAACGTCAATACTTGGAAAAGTATGGCAGTAGAAATCTGTCTCCCCTTTATATATATATGAAAGGGGAGATTAGTGCTGACTTTGCAACAGGCATACCTAGGAATTCGTGTCAAATCCAAACACGACCTAATTCCAACAAAACACTTTATCTAATGACATTATGTGTGCACTGAAATGATGTTGGCAAAATGGTCAAGACACCACAAAACACCTGTCCTTTAAGATACGTTGTCACCACAAAGTAATATACAATATATTAGACTGCACATTCGGAATTTTAAGTATAAAAATCCCCAAGAAATATACAATACATGCGAGCTCTTAAATAGTGCTTGATGCCAAGCCTGAATGAATGAAATACAAGCTGGCACAAGAAATAAAAAATATCGCTATTAATTTTCTCACTGACAGAGCTAACAACAGTATCACTTCTCATCACGTCACATGGCTCCTGAGAGAAAATGGTAATCCATTCGCGTCAGGAAACTATCCAATCAGCGAGAGTGCTCGCAGAGTTACCGGTACTACGGAAATATATTAATCCCATGCGGGTGCTCCAGAGAATGGCCCTATTGGATAAATTATACATGGCAGCTGCGAGAAGGTTTTAGTTGAAACTGCTGGTGAACAAACGTCACAGAGCATGGATGGCAAGTCAGGAAGGGGATTGAGTTCAATTCCAATTTTCACCTCCCGACATTAACCGAAGGAAAATTGCAAATCTGCTATTCCTAGCACTATACTTACGGCAGCAAAGAATCACTGGAGAAAAAAAAGGTTTTAACAAGATTCGTTATATACCGTAGATGCAGTTTTGAGCTTGGGAGATGGTGTGTGGATGGGTTGGTTGGGTGGGGGGGGGTTACCAACTCCATTCCATTGGAAAGATGGCGAATCGTTGTGAGCTGTCTCTTAAAGGTCGGGAATGTCGATTGTATCAAACAAGGCTTGAGCAGCGAGAAGTTACTCGAAAGTTGTGTGTGAGTCTGTGCGTGTGTCAAACAACGGTTTGAGCAGCGGGAATTTAGACTCGAAAGTTGTGTGTGTCTGTGCGTGTCAAACAACGGCCTGAGCAGCGGGAAGTTAGACTCGAAAGTTGTGTGTAAGTCTGTGCGTTCAGTGGTGAGGGTAGATGAGACTGTACGGATTAAAACCAAAAGTGTGAAAGATATGAAGTAAATTATCACATTATCCTCTATTCGGTGTCTTGTGTATGCAATAAAACGTGATCTAAAATCTGTATTGACGTCACGGTAATACGGAGAACATTGATGTTAAATAAACCGAATTTTATACGTTAGTATTCAATAATATGGAATATTAATAATTATAATGTGCACAAAAAAATGCATTGCCACTGTTTTCATGAAAGGTTTGTCAATAAGTAAATTTAATATTTCATAACTTCATAGAAGTACTTTTAAAAAATAAATTATTGCAAATAATTAACCAAACAACTTTCAAAAAATTTACCTAGTGTTTTAAAATGCGTCTTTTTTCTGCCAGAAAACCCATTATCGTCTGACCATTAATTAATATAGCTAGCTCTATGCTTCTTTGATTATAGTCAATGTGGTTGGCTGACTTTTTGAATATTAAATTGAATATTTTATAACTTCTTGTGCTAAGAGGTACTTTAAAATTAAAGTATTACAAATACTTAATCAAACACCTGTCGAATATTTTACTTAGTGCTAAAATACTTTCTTTTTCGGCCAGAAATGCCCTTATCGTCTGATCATAAACATAACTCTATGCTACGTTTCATGCAGTCACTGTGGTTGGTTGACTTCTGAAAACTCTATTAGCATCAATCTTTTCGTTCAGCATAAACAAGATATTATCGGCTAAGAAGAATAAGAGAACCCTTGCCGTTTTAGAAGCTAGCGCCCGAATTTAATTATGGCCGACGTTGTTTTCTGAGCAAAATCGCCTCTGGAAGAGCTTTATGGAGTGCTCTCCCTTTAATGTCACACTTGTGATAGCGATGCCTAGTCCTAAGACAACAATTAGAGCATGGCGCGCTCCATTTATTTTGCCTTTCGAAAGAATAATTTCATTAGTGTTTATTATTCTTTCTTTTTTTAAAAAGTTTTAAGTCTGAAGTTTACATCTGATGCGTTGTTGCTTTTTGAGTGTAACTGACGATTGATTATATGTTCATATTTGATGCTTGAGTGTTTAAAATAATATCTGAGATAAAGTTTATATGTGTGTTTATTCTTTTATATATGGTGTTTATAGGAGCAAGATGATATTTAGGTTTTAGGCTATTGTCTAATGTAACAGGTCTTATAATTATCTGAAGTTTATACTGTAAATTTGTGCTATAAAACTCATTTCATTTCTTGCCTCAGTATTATTAGTTTTTAAAAAATGTTTTGAAAGCAGAGACTTTCATTTAATACTGTATTTAACAGCAGAATTTTTAAATTTAAAATATCCAGACTGTGTCAAAGTTTAAAATCAATGAGTTGATCGCTATATTGAATGTATAAATGGAGATCAACTGCAACATGTAGTCTTTGTAATTCCAATTATCTACCAAACATCTTGCTCACTGAATAAATTGACACTCTTGATTAACGGAATAAATGGAGTCTGAGTTTAAATAAATAACTTCTGTCATGTGTGAACGTTGGATTCCGAACGTATGGGAATAATTCCTATAACGGGAATACAAGCATCATGATTCCAAAGTGTAAGTGAATAATTCCTGTTACGTGTAAATAAAGTTGAGAATCCTATATGTACTACTGGAATAATTTCTGCCACGAAAATACAAGCATTAGGATTTCAGAATGTAAGTGAATAATTCCTGTCACGTGTAAATAAATTTAGGATTCCGTAATGTAAATGAGTAATAATTGTACGTGTAAATAAATTTAGGACTCCGAAATGTAATTATTTTTGTCACGTGTAAATAAAATATACTCTTCAAAATGTCATGCAAAAAAATTGAGACACCAACTTATGTTTTCAACCCAATCTGTTTCCTCCCATAACCACCCCACCCCAAAAAAAAAAATAAATGCTGAACCAAATAAAAGTGTTTGTATTTAAAAAATACATCGCTTCGTCTAATTTTGTTGTTGTTGTTTACTCTTGAGTCTTCAATGTTTTATTACCTCAAAGACAGAGCTATTGTTACCACAAGTCTGCAGATGGGTAGCACTGTTTCAGGAACTGTCTGTACACGAAATGTCTCCTTGTTTAAAACAAAACAAAAAAAATCCAACGGAAGAATGCACTGGCGGAATCTGTAATAGATGCGCAGGTGTGCGGTGACGCCATCTTGACCGTGAAGGTTAGGAGTAATACAACCAGCCACAAAGTTTAGCTCAATAAAAATAAGGAGTTTTGAGTGAGCAGGTGTTTTAACGCATAAGGAGATTATTCAATTCATTATTGTGCACGTGGATCGATTACCTTTCTTGTATTTTAAAACAAGAACTTAAATGTAGTAAATCCCTTAGACTTCAATATGTAGTGATCTGGACTAATAATTCCTGCAAATATGATTTGCGCTTTTTAAGGCAACACAGAAGCATAGATCTATGAGTTCAAGGATTGAAAGAACACATACACACACACAAACACACGAGCGTACATACACACACGTACAAACACACACACAAACACACGCGCGTACACACACACAAACACGTACACATACTCACACAAACACACGTACTCAAACACACACACACACACACACACACACACACACACACACACACACACACGTACACAAGCATACACACACACACGTACACAAACATACACACACTTTATTATTAAAAACAGTCAAAAATATAGACCTGCAGGAAATATATCTATTTTTGTATTTGTCTCTTTTTAATAAAAATGAATTCAGATAAGGTTCCCTATAGAGCACACAGTTCAGTTTCTGGTGTGTGCTTATCAGAGACAGATGAAATCCTGAGGCTAAATTCTATGGAAGTTCGTTAGGAAAATTCTGGAAACCCACTGGAGTCTTTGAATGGACGACCACTGTAAAGAAATACAGTGTGAGCTTCTGCTTTACTGTCAGTTTGACCTACCGAGCAGAATGAACCGCCTGATCATAAATTCATTCAAATTACTGAAAGTAATCAAGATTGCAAAAAGCGTTACGAAAATATAAAACTAAACAAACCCAACAAAAAAAAGCAATTTCGCCTCCCCTCCCCCTTGCCCCCTGCCCAGAAAAAACAAACAAAAACCCCGAGTTAAATAAGCAACATGACCACCACATAAAACTAATGAACGTTTCTTAAAATAGAAGACAAAATAGTTAGTTTGATAGATTGCAATAATTTTTGACAAGTGTATGCTTTTGTCTCTGTGCGCACTATTTGACCTAGTTTTGTCCATGTTCATTCCGTAAGTTGATATGCTTACTTTATGCCCCTTCTTTACACGCTCTTGGCATTATTTCCCCTTATAGTTTACATGCTGCCGTAATTGTGTGCTCAAATAGAGTGCTTGCTTTACCGGAAAACACTCTTGGATCAAAGAAAAAATGGCATACACAGGTGTGATGCATCCAAGCGCAATCATAAACATTCTTTTAAGAGTTTTGTCTTGGAAAGGGGGAGATTCTTAATAAAGGGCTTTGAATCCACTTTTGTGCAAACTGAGTAGTAGAAGAAATGAGGCTCGTTTAGTTTCGAAAGCGGATGAATGTCTGAAGGAAAGAATATCCGCTTTGTTTAGAAGTTCCAAGACATTTTATTAGTTAGAATATGCCATACTTTCTCTGGATGGAACGCTTTCTTCTTCTCCCCTCGTTTTCAGTCTCGTTGCATTTAGTAGAATAAAAGTAGCATGATTTGGAATACGTACATTGATTTGGACTGAACGATGGTGATGGTGGTGGTGGTGGTGGTGGTGGCTTCCATCCTTTCTTCAATTGGCGCTTTGCCTTTTAAGACGTTCCCGGCTCTGGATTGCACTCGATAGAGTTAGGTCTTTTCACTTTATTCAGGGGTCACGAGTACCACAGGGCCGTACAATATCGAAGTCCCCCCCCCCACACACCCGAACGACAGAGACAACGCTAGTGATTATGATACTGAGCATTCTACATAAGGCCATAAGCTTATCGATAAAGCTGAGGGTATGAAAAGATTTTCGTTGGTTCAGTCACAGGCGATCATGAAGTCAATTGTTTACTGTTATTTTGTATAGCACGAACTTGGATGAGAGTGAGAAGGCTCGTACAGAAACCTTGCTTTTAGCTTCAGTCACAAGTATTTCTTACGACACCTGGTTGTAGAAACCTTTCATTCATTTCAGTCACTAATATGTCCTACACGGTTAGTGTATGCCTGTTTATAGTAATACAGCAACAGTTCAAGTATGTCTATTTATAGTAATACAGCAATAGTTAATGTTTGCCTATTTATAGCAATACAGCAGCAGTTAATGCTCATTTGAGAGAGAAATGCGAATCACTGGTCAACTGAATAATTCGAATACATCGAGTACAGAGGGTACTAGCTTAAAATATTTTGAACAGCATTAGAGTGACATAAGGTGAACAGCATTAGAGTAACATAAGGTGAACAGCGTTAGAGTAACATAAGGTGAACAGCGTTAGAGTAACATAAGGTGAACAGCATCAGAGTGATGTAAGGTTAATGAAATTGGAAAACAAAGAGAAATTATCACAAAGCAAATGCTCTTTTCAGTTTACCAGTTATTTTGCTTACATATCCATTTAGTGAAGACGTATCTTTAGTCTGAGAGTTTTCATTTCACTTTCAAAATATTGATGTTGTTGGCACCCACTCCTTTCCCAAATTAAGGTAAAGCCTAAGTAAAACTAACACCTTTCTAGCCACAGGAGTTTATACCTACATTCTTTCATCTGTCTACAGTAAGTGAAAGTGTTTCAAACATTTTCGAAGGCAACTTTTTTCAAAAGTATATGTCGCAGTATTATCCACAATGTTAGGATTATAAATGTCTTCAAAGCTAAACTGTTAATGATATATCACAATGTTTTCAACAATATTAGTGTCACATATATATATATATAAATAAACTAAATCAGCCGTAGAATATTACACGTTTTATAGGTCTTTGATGCTTAAACAAAATTCATGTCTTAGAATTATGCACAATATTAGTGTTCACTTGGCTTGGAAACCAAGCAGATATTGTGTGAGTATTTGCCACAATGTTAAGGTTAAAAAGAAATTTGATTACAAAATGCAGGTTAGTTTTTACTGTGACATGTATTAATGCTGCTGTATTAGTATAAATAATGCTTACATTAATTGTTACTGTAATACTATAAATAGGCACAACACTAACCGTGTATGATACAGTATTTATTTACATTGTTAGTGTTTTACAGACACTTGAATCAAGTTAGTGATAAAGTCTTTTAGCAGTGCTAATACTTTACGCATTTCATTTTGGAAGTCATTCAAACATAATGTCATAGTACTTTTACAGTGGTAGTACTGTACACATGTTGGAAGCCATTCAAACATAATGTCATAGTACTTTTACAGTGGTAGTACGGTAAACATGTTGGAAGCCAAGCAAATTGGTCACAAAAGCCACTGTACGTTTCTGTATAATAGCATCTAAAGGGTTATTACAAACTATATAGAGTTAATATGAAACACATATAAAATGGCATCCTTCCATTCTACGAAATGAAGAAAGATGGGTGGTGTTCAAAATTTTTGCAGAATACAACAGTTTACCAGACGTAAGGCACTGTTTAAAGACCACTGTATTTTTGTCATATCGAGCATAGTCATATATGCATATCAACACGAACGTATTTCATAATAATAATTTACTAGAAGGCAATTTCCACATATTTTGGGAGATAAACATCAGGTTTTCTCAACTTTAAAAAAAAACAAAAAAACAGCCCCGTGAATTTTCCCCTTGGCTCTTTTAATGTAAAATGGAACATTACGACCTCGCATAAACACTGGATTATTTTTATCTTGCTGATCTTGTGCTGACTACTATTTGTGGAATTTCACCATCAGGATGCTGGAGCCTAACCACAACTTTTCCTGTTTACCTAACCACTAGTGACCTAGCCACTTTCTTTGTTTTCTTAACCACTACTGACCTAGGTACTTTACTGTTGAGCCTAACCACAACTGACCTAGCCATTTTCCTGTTTTCTTAACCACTACTAACCTGGCCACTTTGCTGTTGAGCCTAACCACTCCTAACATGGCCACATTGCTGTTGAGCCTACTACTCCTGATCTGACCACTTCGCTATTGATCCTAACCAATACTCACCTGCAATCTTGTTGTTGAATCTAACAGCTGTTGATCCAGCCACTTTCTAGTGGGCTGACCACCGGCATGTTTATAAACTAATTGCTGGTGAACCTGACTGCTTGTAATGAAATTGACAGCCATTTTGATTGAGCCTGACCACTGTTGAGCCTGCCGGCTACTTTAGAACAATTTACTTTATTGAAATCTGCAGCCCCGAGTTTATGACCCCTAATTGCTATCCAGAGTGCCACTAGTGTTAGGTATCTTTTGCGAGAAACATTTATTAGCAATTAGCAATGCTCACTGTATTTATCTCCTTCTCCTGCCATGCCTAGCAACCATTAGAGGTCAGTTGCCACCAGGGCTACCTTGACAACGTGAGGTACTCTATATTTTTCTAAATGTTATAAGATTTCTACATTAAGAAATGATTATGTTATATGTCCATTACACTTTATATTAATTTTGATATCTACATGAGGGTTATTTTCATCCACCCAGACATTTAAAGTTGGGTAAATTTATGAAGTGTGAGAACGTGTACTTATAAATCATTGTGATTTATTGGTGCACTTATTGAATTTACATGTGACTAGTCATGCAAGTATGGATAGTGAATATTTAATAAAGACTGAGTGTTTAATTTGAGTGAATTTATAATAAAAGGTATGAATAAATAATAATGAGTGAATATGTAATAAAAAGCAATGAATGCTAAAAATGAAGGAGTTTACAACAATGAGTGTATAATAATGCAGAGGTTTCCACCCTGTGCTCCACGAAATTTTAGGGTTCTGCGAGAGCTTTTTCGGGGCTCCTCGGCTTCAAAAGCAATGGACCTCCCTACGCCTAAAATAATTCCGGAACCCTAACAACTCATGAATTTCATAGTAAAAAATAATACATTGTACGGAACAGAATTGCTTGTTAACTCAATGTTAGAAACGACGATTTTCTTGTAGCAGTTTTCCTGCCACTGTTATGAATTATCCTCGACTCCAGTCCGCTGACCCCCGGCTTCTTGCACCGATGTTGTCAGCGTCTCAACTAAGTAGGTAGGTAGGCTTATAGATGTAAAGAGCATCTTATTTGTTTGACTGCTTTGTTTCAGATATCTTTTTCTAATAACCTTTCTTAATAGCATGAACTCTATAACATGTCACAAGCGTCCATTTTCCTTACTGTGAATTAATATGCACTCTGTCAGAATGCTATTATCTCCTCGTTCTTCCTGAAAAACATCTGTTTATGTGGAAACATATTAAACCCTCTCAGCCTCCCTATTTTACTGATCCCAGAGTTCGATTGTGAATTAAAAACAAAAATAGTTTCTCTTTTTTCTTAAAATGCACAAGAACTGTTAAATATGAATTAAACACTATTAGTTTTCAATTTTCCTGTTTCCTGTTGCAGTAAGTAAATGTTAATCTCTCTCTATCGTTCTTTCTGTCTGTCTACATCCTTGTCTCTGTTATCAGACTCTTTCTGTCTTCTATCTCACATCTCTCTCTTGCTCGATGTGTGTGTGTGTGAGTGTGTGTGTGTGTGTGTGTGTGTGTGTGTGTGTGTGTGTGTGTGTGTGTTTTTGTGTGTGTAAGAGTGATATTTTTTAGTCTGTCCTTCTTATTTCTCTTCTCTCATATATCTCCGTCCCTTTCTCTGCCTGTCTTCAGTTTCTGGTTTGTCTCTCTGTGACAATGTCTCACTTAAATCTGTCTCTTTCGCTCGCTCTCTCGCTCTCTCTCTCTCTCTCTCTCTCTCTCTCTCTCTCTCTCTCAATTTTTATTTTTGTATTTTTTATTATTCTTTCTTCCCAGATGTCTCGAAGTCTCCCTATTTCTGTCTGTGTTTATGTCCATCTTTTTTAGCCTTTCTCTCAGCTAATTTTCCAATCATACTTTTCATTTTCCAATCATAATTTTCATTTTCCACTCATTCTTTCCAGTTTGTTTCTCTTTCTTTTTCTGTCGCTCCATTCTCTCTGTTATCCATCTGTGCACGTTCGTCTCTCTTTCCTCGGTCTCTCTCTCTTCCTGTCTTTCAGCCTTTCTTTTGGGCATGTCTGTCCATTTCTCTCTCATTAATTATTTAATTTCATGCTATTGATTAAAGGAGTATATGTGAATGTAAATACAAAGAGATTCGTGTCTTCCCTTTTTCTATTAATCGCATGAATGTGTGACCGTCTGAAGCCTCAGAACCGGATGGACGCCTCTTCTTCTGATTGTTTCCCCTTGTTTCACATCTACTTCCGATTGTTGGTTGTGCAGCGATAGCTTTTCGTTTCCATGGTAGCGGCTCAGCGAAGAAACTTCGTTTCCAGCTTTCCATCAACTTTTGATAACCAACGTGGTAGAGTTTCCATGGCAGCGTATCCATGGCAACCTGTCAGTGCTTCGATTTAATTCTTAAAGAAAATTTATTAGAAAGCAAATCTAATCGTCAGCTAACGGGTATTCTTTTTCTTTGTCTTGATTTTTTTAACAAATTCTTGTAAATTCATAAAAGATATTTCAGTCAAAATCCATCTCCTCCCTCCTTTCATTTTTTTTTTTAAACGAGGCAGTGACCCGAAAAGAATTACCTCGGCCTAGAACCGGATGCAGGGAATTTCAAACTAAGTGTTTTCAGGGGAAAGAAACGTGATATCTGGTAACTAAAACTACTGTGGCTGGTGAACTTCTCTGGTGGAGTTCAAACAAGCAGTTTTATTAACGGGGTGCTTTCGAGAACGATCGATTGAAATCTAAACAGATCTAATTTTTTTTTTTAAATGATAAAATAATTTTTAACAAACACAGCAAAGATCAGAATGAACGTGAATATCATTGTAAACACATTACACTCAATGCCTGCCGTTCATTGACGTGTCACTCGCACGTCTGGTTCAAGAATTTTAGGTCAAACTGCGGGCGATAACTCCTATCACTCTGAAACGCGTAAATCCGAGAAATGCTGTTCCGCGTCAAACTTCGGAGTGATTGTATTCACGACTGACAAATTGTTTGTTCCGTTTGATATTATTGATGTCTGGCTTGTCAGTAATTGGCACGGCATGTGTTTTGCGTAACATTTTAAATCTGATCAATAAATAAAAGTGCAATATACAATATACTCATAGTTAATATTTTTTCAAATACACTGTGTAATACGTGCTTTTTCAATCTTTTACCCGTCAAATAAATTTTAAATAAGGTCCCCCTACAAAAAATTACTATATATATATATATATAATGCTTATTTTTGAAACATGGGGCCCTGTTTGAGAAATCCTGGTGTAGTAATTTACGTAGAAAGTTTGTGCATTAATTAGTTTTACAAGTTGGTGGAATAGTTTATGTAAGTAATATATAAGGTTATAGTAGCTTGTTTTAATGGGCATTGTAGTACGAATGGTAAATAATATCTATGATGAATTAAAGGCAACGTACTAATTTTCTTATTAAAATGTAATTTCTCTATTGTTAATTGTGAAATTTATAATATTTCTTATGCCCATATATGCTATAATTAAGTTTAATATTATTTCCTCATATAATTTGTCGTAATTTGAACATTGATTTGTATGTACACCTTGTTACATTTTGAAATAGTTTCTTTAACGCATACTTTCTCTATATTCTTAGACAAACATTTACTATTCTTAAATATTGAAATATTGTTCCTTTAGAGCGGTCTTTGATAAATTCTTTGATAAACATTTACTTCTTTTTAAATTTGGAACATTGTTCCTTTAGACATTGCGTTCTCTCTATTCTTAGATAAACAAGTAACTTGTTCCTCTTAACGCGGTAAAGCTGTTCCTGTGCTAAAAAAATAAAATACGGGGATTCGGCAAGCCATAGCCAGGTGACAGGCTGTTAAAGACAGCATTCATTAAAGTGCTTTTTGTGAGCTCATAGTCTAAGGATGGTGAACAAGTCACACTTTTCCTTGGTGTAAGGACCGTGAATATATCACATTTTAGTATAGTATAAGGATGGTGAATAAGTCACACTTCATCATGGTCTAAAGACAGTTAAAATGTCACACTTTAGCATAGTGTTAGAACGGGGAATGTCACACTTTAGCATAGTGTAAGAATAGTGAATAAGTAACACTTTAGCATAGTGTAAGAATGATGAATAAGTAACACTTTAGAATGGTGTAAGAATGATGAATAATTCTAAATTTAACATGATCTAAGGACGGTGAATAAATTACACTTTGGACGTGAAATGATTGAAGACATATTTAGCTATGGCATACAGGATAACAGGATAAAACTACTGATCGACGCTAACTAGGGCGTGTCCGACATGTCATTCTCTAGGAAAGTTAATGAACTGCACTTTAAGTAAAACTTTAGACCAGTTTGAAAAGTATTTAGCATAAAGTTATATGCCACGGGTCATAAAGTATGAACAATGAACAAGGTAGGATTTTCCTAAGAATAGGTTAAAAATGCTTAGGAAAGTCCAGCGGCCGCAAAGTATGTGGTCAGAGGGAAATGCCAGACATTAAATAACGTATTTTAAGGTCACTATGATAGACTGTGCAAGTTGGTGGAAATAATGGAATTAATGACATTTTTCTTATTTAAGACAGCACTTGTCTGATGTTTTGTATTTGTTTAATAACATTTCGAATTTGATAATTAAATACTATATTAATGATAACAATGGTAAATCTGAATGTGAAATTAAGATAAACGAGACTGAACATATCTGAACCAAACATTCCGTCTGTTCACTATAGCATTTCAGTTTGCATTTTACAGAGGTAAGAATTTCTAATTTCCAGTTTCCAAGCTCGAGTTCCCATATTTTAAGTGCCCAGTACCTACAGATTTTGTGACGCTTTCTTTGTTATCTATCTATCTATCTATCTATCTATCTATCTATCTATCTATCTATCTATCTATCTATCTATCTATCTATCTATCTATCTATCTATCTATCTATCTATCTATCTATCTATCTATCTATCTATCTATCTATCTATCGATCTACCTACCTACCAATATACCTATCTATCTATCTATCTATCTATCTATCTATCTATCTATCTATCTATCTACCTACCTGCCTATATACCTACCTATCTATCTATCTATCTACCTATCTATCTATCTATCTACCTACCTACCTACCTACCTACCTACCTACCTATATACCTACCTACCTACCTATATACCTACCTACCTATCTATCTATCTATCTATCTACCTACCTACCTACCTACCTACCTATATACCTACCTATCTATCTATCTATCTATCTACCTACCTACCTACCTACCTACCTACCTAGATACCTACCTACCTATCTATCTATCTATCTATCTATGCAAACTTTCTTTTCCTAGTTAAATATCTAGCCGCCAAGAATCGTTAACCTGACGTCATTCACTTTTCATTGCTCAATCTTCAAATCGAATGACCTATTTGTATAAAGAAAATGTTATATTCTAGAATAGAACATCTATGTTCTTCAGAGTCAATAAACTTAGACAAAATACGAGATTGTCAAAGATACCTGCATCATGCATCGATGTAGTAGATTCCAGACGAGTTTTCCTGCTACGTTTGGCAGCGTATTAGACGTTTCCGCATGAACGAAGTGGAGAGATAACAAATAAAGGGAGTGAACCTCAGGGATGATTTTTTAAAAAGTTGTTTTCTGCCTCGAAGTGCATTATATTAACACAATTTTAAGATACGTTTAACGCAATGTAAGATAGTTTTTAGATCTAATAAAATGAAAGAAATGTACTTATAAAAATTGCAATCATCTGCCACTCTGCCTATCTTGAATGTGTGTGTGTGTGTGTGTGTGTGTGTGTGTGTGTGTGTGTGTGTGTGTGTGTGTGTGTGTGTGTGTGTGTGTGTGTGTGTGTGTGTGTGCGCGTTTGTATGTTTGTGTGCATTTATGTATTGTATGGATGCAAGCTTGCGCTAACTTGTGTGCGCGCATGCGTGTAATTATTCATTTAGCTCAAGCTTTCTCTCGACATTGACGAAAGTCCTGTCGTAACAGACTACTGTTGTTTTCTTTTCATCCTTTATGGGCCATCCTCATATGAGTGATAAATCAGAAATATCTCAGCCTAATTCTCATTAGACCTTTAAACTATTCAATAATGAAATTGCATTATTTAGAAAGAATTATTAATAATAACAAGTTATAATTATTATTATAGTATTTTATTTACTACAGCAATAACTAGCTATTATCAGTTAGAGTGAACAAACATTTTAAAGAATGTGTGTGTGTGTGTGTGCGTGCGTGCGTGCGTGCGTGCGTGTCTATGTGTTCTACATTATCCGTTTTAAAAATATTTTGAAAGTTTGTAATTGGATTCAATTTTTTAATTTAAAATTAACGCATGAGGTGCGCATATGGCTTTGATGCCAATCAAATTAGCAGGCAGCGTGAATGTTTCTCATTGCATACCGAAATTAAGATTTATGTTTCTTTGGAGCAACTTTCAACAGTCAAGGTACATTCTTGGGCATTTCCTATGACTGAATTAGCTGGTTCAAATGCCAGACAAACCACTCTCGGGATCAAGCCCAATACGGTCACTAGACGGTGAGATATTTCTGATGGGTGTTTTGAGAAGTTTTCATCTATTATTTTCAGGTAGACAGTATATAAAGTGCACGTCAAAGGCTATAACAGTAAGCGTAGAAAACGACTGTTACTCTGTTACTCTGTCCATATTGGGACTGATGCCATGTAACTAATCATAATGTCATGTATTACTTTTTTTCTGCTTTTGTTTTATTTGATTACATTTGTTCAAGTTCTACACACTTTATTATTTGAGTTCTGAATGGAAAAATAATAGGGTCTATCAGCGAGCCAGATTTTGAAAATGAAGTGTTGATTTCTGAAATAATTTCTGAAGATGTTAAAATTGAATATGAAGTGTCGGTCGATTAAATAATTTCTGAAGATGTTACAGTGAATTTTTTTATAACCAAAAACTTCCATAGTTATAGAAGAGGTTCGTTTGAAAAGATATATCTTATAAGTGAACGTATCGTTGCAATGAAAAGGGTAATAAAATATTTCATTTCTAATAAGCAATTGCAAAGTAATAAGGAGGAAGTAATAAGGGTTTATAAGGAGTTAATAAGTTTATTTCCTGATTAGGATGATTAGGAACATAATGCAAATATTATTAAGGCTGCTTATATCTAGGTTAATTCTTTCCAAATCACAAATAAAATATTTTATATGACAGAATGGTGCGAGTGGAAAGTGTGGGGAGGTAGGGGGAGAGGGCTGTGACAAATTAAATGTTCACGCTCCTGGACACCATCAGTTCGTTGTACGGTAAAGACTTGTGCCAGAAAAAGGAGAATTCCAGGAAGAGCTACAAAACACCTACAGGTTCTCGTAAATGCTTGTAAATTAAACTGACAGCATGCCCATGCTTGACCAAACAAAACTGTGAATAGGTATAAATAGAGATTGTACTAAATTGCAGGTGTTGAGTTGAATGGTTGACAAATGCGGCTAGAACGTTGCTCAGAAGTCTGGAAATGACTAGAAGAGACAAAGAGAGAAACAAAGTAAATAACGTGGAACAAGTTAAGCTCGTGTGACGTAGCTTTAGGGGTTTTGTTGCTTTACTCATCACTGGATCCGTTACTCATTCCATGACACTTTGTTCATTCTTTTGATTTATCGCTCATTACTGACACATTACTTATTCGTTAACACATTTCTCATTGCTAAATACTTACCCATTCCGTGACATATTGCTCATTTCTTGACTTATTGCTCATTACTGGACACACTGCTCATTATTTGACATACTACTCCTTCCATGACATATTGCTCATTGATAGACCCATTACTGATGTTTTTATATGTTGTTCATCACTACACACATTACTCATTCCTTAATACAATATTTATTCCTTGACTCATTACTTAATACATTACTCATTACTGGATGTCACGTGTCCGGTTATTTTTAGGACCCTGCCACTAAATCAGACTCTCAAGGATCAATATTAGATTATTGTTTCACTTCCAATAATAGTGACAGTGGGACGGCCTGACCTATCTTTCTGCTAATATGCCAAATATTCGGGCTATTATTCAAATGACATACCGACAGATAAATCAGCTGACGTGACCAAGCTAATAACGTTAATTCCCCCTTTTTATCAGTTGTACATACAATATTAATTCTTCCGGCTCTGCCCGCATACCAGCCACTCACAACAAATTATGCAAACGTGGGTGAAGATAAAGTAAAATTTAATAACAATAATAAGAAAGAAAGAATATCAATTTCTGAATCGCGAATATACAATGAGTTTGTCTAACCTGTCATGCCCGATTATTCGTATAAAGTTTGTATTCAACTGATCAGTTTATTTGGAGATAGCACAATTAACTAGAGTTTTCATGGAGACCAGCAACTGCCCATAGTGTCCTTGACAGAATGTGATGTCACTATGCAGTTATCTTCCAGATAGGACCAACTTGGTGCTGAATAGGTGTGTACTAGATTTTGTCGTCAGAGGATTCAGAGACCAGTATGCCTTCAGACCTGAACCGGCTAAAGTGAACAACATTTCTTCTATAGCAACTGATAGGCATGAACAATCATTTGGGCTTCATGGCAACAGCAACAGACTACTCTTTACAATGTTCATCACAGCTCATTAGCCACACGCTAAAATACAATTCATAAACTCAATGAAATATTTATAAATGAACAATAATATTTCCACTCCTACAATTACATAAATTCGTAAATACAATATATCCAACAAGTGGTTTACACATTAATATTCATTAAACAATCACTTGATCTCTATTTAGCTCTATCGGCTACAAATAGTTTCACATTGTGTGAGCATGGCGTACACATGTGTTCATGACGTCACAGCATTCCTACATAAACGTAATCATCGCTAACACCACTTAGATTCTGTGAGAAGAAATACATTAGTTCACACAATATCATTAGCAAATCACATGAATATTTTACATAACTTTCTATTAATAATATATACAAATAATTTACAGAAGTTAATTATATTTACAACTCTTGTAATTTGTGTTCAATATCATGTACGCAAGAAATCAAACCCTGGGTGATGTGTCTGCGAACATGGGTCATTGATACGTATATATGAATGGTCTCGAGGTCAGCTAGCATATTCTACCACGTCACGACACGGAATGCGAATGACTAAATATGGGAATCTCGTATCCGGCTAGTGGTTCCTCCATCTCGCCATGCCCTTTACCCTTCTGCGTCCTTCACCCTTTCGAGCGACCTACATCTTAATAGGTCGTAAACATCTATTACTCCACAGGTATACAATATGGCTAATGGCACTACATTTGTTATAGAACAATAGAAAAAAGATCTTAATTAATAAAAATGTTTAGCTAAACAGCATAATTTGACTAGAACTCATCTGACACTGAATACATGACTCATTCCATGACGCATTGCTCAATGTTGGACACAGTACTGGTTCCTTGATATATTGCTCATTACTGAACACATTGTTTATTCCTTATTATATTGCTTATTCATCGACACACTACTCATTCCATGACATAGTGCTCATTTGCAGATGCATTACTCATTCTATAACATATTGCTCATTGCTGGACACATTTCTCAAGATTATTTTGATGATATATGTACCGGTGTGAGTAAGGATTCATCAGGATGTGAGTACTCTGAGGTAGTAAGGTGGGGGTAATGCATGCGAACTCGCACTCAAAATGTTAAGAAAGTCTAGACTTGCGAAGATGCCAATTGAATCCAGTTAGGACCGACGCGAGAAGCCGTATTGATAGGCGCGTTATCTCCTTGTAAATTTACAAATTCCTACAAACTTACTCGATCATTACCAAACAAAACGGGATTGCTGATTATTTGAGAAGGAAGGACGCATAAAGATATGAACGGAGACACAATTGTCATCCAACCAAGTTTTAAAATTATCTTATACCAATTCAAGTGATTAGGCACAAATTCTTTACAGCAGGTATACGTTTAATCTCAGCTCAATGGCTGGTCTCGTTCTCGTAAATCTTCCCCTTTGGTTAACAAAACTACTCATCCAGCTGGAATTGGCTTGCACTGCCCCAGCAATTTCTAGCATATTCTCAACTCGAGTGTTTACTTCAACTCTGACACTTACAAAATACCATCATAAGGAGTGCCCAGGGTCGGGTCAGTTCGACCATTTAACAATTTATATGACAATTAAGTCTAGAAATAAGGGTAGGCAAATGTATTCTGCCGCAATTCCCATGTCCCTTCCACAAGTAGAGAGGCTCCTGATAGACTTCCATTCGGCACGCAGAAAAACGATCAAGGACCAAAATCGTTTTCTTTCCTTTACTATTTGCATTACCGTGAAACGGATTAAATGCGAGCTGCCCGACCCCCCTCTTCCACTCCCAAACTTTGTTCGCGAGTGAACGATACATTAAAGACAGTCTTGTTTGTGCATTCAAAAGATAAATGTATTTAATATATGTCTGAAATGTATGAAATGTCAAATATTGTAGGGAGTTATTTTTAAATTTAAGCAAAGATCAAAGAAAATACTTTTTAATTTTTGTTTTCGGAAAGAAAGAAGCAATTACTATCAATGGTTTGGCTTGAAAGATTTTGAAAATATGAAATACAGCATACCACCGCTTTGGTTTGTTTGTTTGTTTGTTTGTTCGTTCGTTCGTTCTGAATCGTGTTGTGTAAAATAGCTAAACTGGGATATATTTTAATTTGCTCGAATGGTGATAAAATGGCGATGAAAATGGCATTCCATCTTGAACAAATTATTAAACAAAAATAAATAGTATTGCAGATATGTCTTACGTAACTTGCGCCAAGTTTTACAGCAAATCGGGAAATAAAAAGCATGAATCTACTTCATGCTTTCTGATACAACTGGCACTCAGTTTTAAACAAAATATAAAACAAACTAAATAACATTAAAGCGATATACTGGAAGTTATTCGTTTTAGCTGGTTATAATGTACATACACATTGCTCAGTGGCAAAGGATGTGTTAAATCTTACATTGTTTAAATAACTGTTCTAAAAAGACAAATAAAAGCGATAAAGATACTGCATCTAAAACCGATATAATAGGTGTGAGTATAAACGAAATGCAGAATAATGTAGATATCAGCGTGTTAAATAGAAGTTCAATGTTTAAAATACAAAACACGTTTCTTTTTCTATTTCCGATCTGTACACTATGTTAGACACATTTTCCTTAGCAACAGATTGACAAACTAAATTTAGACTTTTCAAGTTCATTGACTACTCCTAGAATCAGAACTTTTTATTATTTGATTTTCAATATTTTTTTTTAAAAAAAATTAAATAAAATGAAGTCTTGTGCAACCTTGCCACAGCCTCTCGAGTTCTGAGACGCTAATTTCTTCATTTTACCCTGGTTAACGGAGGGGCAAAGAGAATCATGTTTGCTGTTAATACGAGTACTCTAAAAGATGAATATAGATACGCCTGAGGAAAGGCATGAAATCAGATTTCATGAGTTGTCAACCACAAAATGAGGACGTGACCAATTTTCTGATCTATAGCTGTGTCAGGCAAGTACAGTGCATGCTTGTTTTTCTGATCTATAGTTGGGTCAAGCAAGTTTAGTGCATGCGTGTGAACGCTCCTGCGTTACGCTGTAGGCTATGAAGTGGGTTTATGTGTGTGTTTGTGTGTGTGTTTGTGTGTGTATGTGTGTTTGTGTTTGTGTATGTGTATGTGTGTGTTTGTGAATGTGTGTGTGTGTACGTGTATGTGTGTGTGTGTGTATGTGTAAATAAGTAAATCTATTAGTATTCATGCAAAATATCTTGTGTTTTTTTTACTTCTTTCTTCCATACTCGATTTCTCTCTCTTCGTTTCAGTTTATGCACTCTTCTTTCTTCACACACGCGCGCGCGCACGATCGCACCATTGCCGTGCAAACCTCCTCTCCAACCCCTTTCACAAACACACACAATCAAATACATAATGTTTTTTTCTCTTGTTATGGTTTCCTGACTTCAGTCCTATAATACGAATGATTTTCTATTTCTGACGCCCAAAGACGCTAACTGACTTCAGTCCTATAATACGAATGATTGTCTATTTCTGACGTCCAAAGACGCTAACTTTCAGTCCTATAATACGAATGATTGTCTATTTCTGACGTCCAAAGACGCTAACTGAAAGAAATATGTCATCCCTTTGTTGCGTGAATAACGCCAAACACTAGATTTCAATTGTAAACAAAAGAAAATTACAAACTAGGACAGGAAGGAAAATTGAAAGATATCGGAGTTAATCCTAACTCGCCAATATTGACTTGATATCAGTCACATTCGTCCAGACTCTAATTCATCATTCAAAGCACACTTTCCTCAAAAAGTTAACGCGCAATAAATGACCTATTTATTTTGATGCTTCACACACACACCTGTTAGATAACGTCAACCATCAACCATCATCGACTAACCACAACCATTAGCAGCTTTCACCTTAGAGAGATGAAGATAAAGCAATCACAGAATTCACCAAAAGACCTCACAAACAAACCATGATTGAATATCCATAATTATAGGAATTACTCACCATTATTATCTACAGTCGTACCGAGTTACTTATTCATTAGAAGCTACAGTCATTAAGAATTACCCATGGTCATTAGGAATTACCCACAGTCATTAGGAGCTACCCACAGTCAATAGAGTTATCAGTCCTTAGATGAAGTAGTCAAGGGGAATAATAAGTAAAGCAAGTAAAGGAGATTTTTCAAGCTAAATATAAAACCCTCCACAAATACTCTTAACGCCCACAGTTAATAATTCCCAGTTCTATTTTTGCCCGTATAATCTGGTATTTTTTTTTATTTTCTTACTTCTTTTGACACCTACGACTATTTTAGCATCACCTTGATACGTTACCGGTTTTCAAAGAAAGTAATTAAAGATGTTTAAAGAAAAACATGATTAAGCACAGTACATAAATAAGATTGGCATAGAATTTATTTAGCAATCTGTCTGCGCAGTTAATAAAAGTGCATCTCGCAGTGTGTGTGTGTGTGTGTGTGTGTGTGTGTGTGTGTGTGTGTGTGTGTGTGTGTGTGTGTGTGTGTGTGTGTGTGTGTGTGTGTGTGTGTGTGTGTGTGTGATATTTAGCGCAAGGATAAGATTAAAATAAAGTCTCAAAATAGTAACTTGTTAACACCGTACGTATGTGACTAAAACAACAAACGGTATGATTGTACGTCACGCACAAAGGGACGTCATTCTTTTTAAATTCATACTCTGCTAAACATAGGAGTCGTAGAAGTATTTTTTTTAAATAGATAATTTGTCATCCATTTGCACTCTAGGAGATTTAACAAATATTTTAGTAATGATTTTTAAAGTATGTTGATTTGTTTGAAAGCAATCAGTCACTACATTAATAGGCTATTTAATTGCTGAGTGTTTGTTGAAATATATCATGGCGTGTTAGATATCAAAATAACTTATTTCCACAGTTTGTGGGATACTAATATCCTTACTAACTATATTCTCTCCTAATTTATATTTTCTGAAACTGTTCATATTTATTTATATTTATGAATGATTTTTCACTCTTAAGTTTTATTACAAAACATTAATATATATGAGAGTGTGTGTGTGTGTGTGTGTGTGTGTGTGTGCGCGCGCGCGCGCGTACATATACTGTTTACGAGTGCAGGATTGTGAATGAATATGTGTATCTTTAATAGTATGTGAACATGTATGCTAAGTGTCTGTGTGTGTGTGTGTGTGGGGGATGCTTTATTATACAAGTTTACGAAGACACATTTTTTAATATAGTGTCAATGTTCCTTCGCCTGATCACATACCACTTCTTGATCAAGAATTATTTTCCACATTCCCATCTCTTCGGAACATGCAGTGTTAATTTCACAAAGAGGATGAAGCACTTCAAGCTGACACTCATTTGACGCTGGGGTTGGGGAGGGGGGGGGGAGCTTGTGGTATTGTTCCTTGGACAACAAACTTACGAAGAACTTGCATAACCTTTACAAAAATCTAAAATTAGTCCTTAAATATAGCTTGGAAACTTTATACCAGCTTGTGGCTTGCAGTAAGTAAACACACACACACACACACACACACACATAATTACAAGCATTTTTCAATGGCTGGCTCAGTGCCAGGATGTAAACATTAACATACATTGGAAGATTATGATTTAAAATTAGCAATACACTCTGGTCCATGCGTACTCGCACACGAAGCACACACATACAAACATATGTATGCATGCATACACTCACACGTACACATGCGTGCGCACACACACATACACACTCGCACTCGTACACAATCATACTTAACATCTTGCTGCAACCTCTCTTACAATATTTAAGCTCTTTGACTAAACTGAAACTCAAGATCCATCGACTGATACTCATTAAGCAAGATTTAAAAAGTAATACCTCGATAACTTTACGTAAACTATCTTTAAAGTTCAAAATCTTTTTTTTTCGATTGCTTTTGTAATATTTGTCCTGAGTACCTCTTTGAAGAAGGCCATTGTATTCTTTTCTGGGAGTGGAATAAATTTCCTCAGATTCTCCTCTTCATCTTTTATCATAGTAATGAAGGAATAAGATAATGGGACTCCCTGACGTCAGAGACTCCTGACGTCTTTCCGAGGTCATGTTCTTCAATCGATGTTATGTAATTCTGTGTCCAACAAAGTATTTAATCTAAAATACGGTCACATTATCCCTGTGCGAGAACGAGTTGTTGGAGGGTGGTAGGTGGAATGGGAGGGGTAACGAGGTTGCTTTGCTCACCCTGTTAAGGAGAACTGGTTGTAAATTGGCTCTATTGTCCACTGCAAAAACAAATGTTAGTAGAAGGCATACTGTGGTGTCTTTAACACAGCTAGCTAAAAAGAAAAAAGAAGCAGTACTTTTAGAGTGTATGACTTTGACGCGAATTTTGTCTGGCATATCATGAGTTATGTAGTTTCCTAACACAGAACACGGGCAACCACGCACTGACGGTTAGAAATCAGTTAACTGTTTTTGTTTTTTTTTTGCTAACATACCCTATTTCTAGTAGTATATATAGTGGATTGGAAAACGTTTCCCAGCTGCTGACTAAAACACACCTTTATGTTCGACTAGACAAAGAACAGTGTATAAGCAAGAAGAGTTTTGTTTAAAATTGAAATAAAGAGTCATCTTAGTGCTGAGCAGGAAAAGAACAAGCAGAGCAAAAGTATCAAAACAGACAAACATTTAACAACACGACCAGGTCGAGTTTTACATGTACTTCTATAAAATATTCGGTTTAAAAAAAAAGTCTTTTCTAAGTCATTATTGTTATTTTAAAAATTAATCATCAGTACGAAATAAACGGTTAGTACAATAATCAGTTGAGGATGTGTGTGTGTGTGCGTGCGTGTGCGTGCGTGCTTGCATGTTTCATCAAAAGAAAAAAATTACCTATGTATTTTACAAACCTGAACTGATATTTGTAGCAAAGAAACACACACACACATACACAAGGAAAAATCATCACTTACTCATATAACGTTTGTCAAATACTCTCGGTTATTTACCCATGTTCTATCTGATCTGAATAATTATTTTTTAAAACTTTATTTCACCAATCACTGGCTGAGTATCTCCAAGCTATTAGATATTAATTTAAATCTCAAGGACGTGTAAAACAATGGGCAGATAATCCACGACATTGATACACATTTAACGACGATAGGAAATCTTTAACTCACTGTAGGAACATAATGATATATATATAGCTTATGTCCCTTTCTCTAGGTCACCACCGTTATCGGTTATCAATCAAATTCACTATTTTTTTTTTTAGATAACGAGTCGATAGGTGGAATCTGGCACAAAGGTGTAAAATCAAGCTTCGATCTAGTGGCATCTGGCTTAGAGCAAACTTACTGGTTGTAGTAACCAAGAAAAGAAAACCCAACAAAAGTAACTAACAAATGTCTAGTAGCTTATATCCGTGGATAAACTGAGGCCTTTAGAGAAACAAGGCCGATGTATCCAAAAATGCCTTTTTCAGTCTGAGAGTCGCCTACATTAGAGACTCCAGTCCTTCCCTTTGCTTTTAACCATTGCGTTCAGACTATTTTTGAAAGGAATAAAAGAAGTAAGCTATCAATTGTAGGAGTGAGTCATTGTCGAGTCATGGGTTCAGTTGTCAAATCTATTGGAAACGAAATTGCACAAAGATGGTGAATTCGCCCCACTTGTCTCCCCCTTAATGTCACAACATCGACAACGTTTACAAGTCCAAGCGTACGTTATCTTGTTTGCTTCCATTCCTTCAAGAATTTTGGTAAATGAGATTGGTTCGGTGCAGAAGACGTATTTCTGCTTGAGCGCTTTGTAGATCCAGAGAGGCAGAGAAGTCATTTTCGTGTTGTTTCGTATTTCTCTCGAACCTCTCTGCGAGAAAAAAAGCACAAAAAAAAAGTCTAGCCCTGTACAGATAGGTCAACTTACAGAGGCATGCGCAATTACCATTTTAGGACTCAGTGGCGCATTATTTCCTTCCTGGTAAGTGCATCTTCAGACTTCTGAGAATCATCGTTAACAAGTAAAATCAAAATAATCGATTCGATGAAGTTGTTTTTTTAACCGGACAAATTTTACCATATCTAATGGTGCAAAAATAGAAAATGTATTTTTCCAAAATACAAAGATCGTGATCAAAAGAAAATATAAAACTTCTAAACCCAATCATTGCAATCAAAGGTAATGCCATATAGCTAAAGAGACTGCAAAAATAAGAAATTTGCGCGTGACGAGAAAGGAAAATTAAATCCTATTACGCAATCTGCTATTGCAGCATCCTGTGTGATTTAATTTAAAGAGACACTTAGTGGTCCCAAAAGCATAATTTAAGAAATTGTCTATTTCAATCCCACCGAACATTGTTTCTTTTTTCGTTGTTGTTGGATTCATAATACACAATACATTTTAGGATTTAAGTGACACCGTTAAAAAGGTGAAAATATAATAAATAAATAAATACACTCACGCACAAACACACAGATAAATAAATAAACAGATCGATTTAACCATTCTGTGATGTAACAAATGCCGGGAGGTGACCATGATGTGGTTCCTTTAAAGTCGTCAGCTTAACGACGCGAAGAAAAAGCGATATTTTTGCAGACATCAACATTAATCTATCGTCAGTTCGTAAGTGTGTCAACCTATTTCGTTTTCCTGGATAGTGTTGGGTACCAAGGATGATGACAATTATTGAAAGTATCTGCAGAGTGTTGAGTAGTGTTTGCAGTTCTTTGCCGATTGTTGAAGCCATTAGCAATCTTTTTCTTTTCTTCCTTCCTTCATTCATGTTTTCCATGTTTCTTTCATTCATTCCTTTTTCATCTTTTGCTCCATTTTCTTATCATTTCAAATTTTCTTTCACTTACATAGTTTTACATAGTTTCGTCTTCTTCCTTCTCCCTATTTCGTTCTTCCGTCCTTCACTTTCTCCATTACTTTTCATTTTTTTAAAAATTTTGTTGTCTTATCTTCATTTATTCATTTTATTCTGTCATCTCATCTCTGTCATCTGCTGTCTCTTCCTTTGTCCAATTTTTACTTCATTTCTTTCAGTTCTTCTTTCATTCATTTCCTCCCCCGAACTTCGTTTGCTTTATCCACTCCCTACTTCCTATATTTTGTTCCTTCATTTTCTTCTTGCCACCCTTTACTCTTTCCTTCATTCACATATTCCCTTCATTTCTTCGTGTCTTCCTCTTTGGGTTTGGGTTTTAAGTCGTTCTTCTTCACTTTCATCTCTCTCCCCCCCCCCCTTTTATTTTATCATTCCGTAATTTTTCACTCGAAATTCGTTGATTGGTCTATTATTTCTTCTTTATTATTTCCTTTCTTCAGCTACTTGACAGTTAGACATCAATCTGGCCATTAATCTTCCATGTTTAGATCCAGTTTGTATTTTATTTTATTTTATTTGTTAGGGTAGGGTGATTTGGGGGTTTTCTCCCCTTCCCTTGAATGACCTGAAAGATGTGTTAGAATAGCTAATCTCATGTTGACTAAACGTCCCCAGATTCACGTGTCGCTTCGAGTGTTATTACGGTCGTGTAAACAAATTATTGCAAAAGTTCCCAGAAAAGGGCAAATGTGGCCCAGGCTGTGTGCTGTCGCGGTAAACATTAATTCACCCACCCACACCCTTACGTCTTGTGAAACTCTCAGAAACCTATTAAGTGTAAACTAGAAACTTGAAGGGTTTTTTAAAAGCTGCAAGGTTTGTTAACTCAATCATTCTGGTACAGTTCATCTCATCATTTCAATTTACGATATATTACTTGCGCGTCCATTCCTGTTGTCGATGCGTTACTTTAACGGCTGATTCAAAATGCGGTCTTTTTTTTTTCTCCTCAGGAAAATTAACTCGATTGTTGAAAGTGAAATCTGGAAGTGAAACATCGTTTCATGGAGGTTTAATTTCGATTGATAGAATCGAAGCCCAAACAAGCTGCAATTTGTGATTTACAAAAAAAAAAGGAAAGACAATTGGTCATTAATTACAAATAAATATGTTGGCCCATAGTTGTTCAGCATTCTCAATTTCATTGTTGGTTTAGAATCGCAGGGGCAAAGGATAAATCATCTCAGAAAAAATACCTCTCACTGAGAAAATATATTTAGCAGTGAACATGGCACGAGAGAACAGATTAACAAAACGAGCATCAGTTTCTGACTATTTGAAAATCTACCACGTGGGGGTTATATCCAGTACACTAAACACAAATGAGCAAGTGTAGCCAAGACCGTTAGAACAAGCGCGAGGTGAAGCCGAGACTAGTGACGTGACTCCGCTGTGTCGTAGTGGTTCCGTTTTTAAATCAGACGCAAGTTATTCATCCAAAGCGCTTTAAATTCAATGGTATACTTTTATAACTTTTTTAAAAAGTACAATGATCATGCGTAAACAAGCCCATCGCAGTTTTATTTGCATGAACAGATGCAGTCGCAGAGATTTTTGTAGCATTAGGTTTGTAAAAATCTTATCTTCCGTAAAATCTTTTTCTTGTTGACTTCTTTCTCTGCTCTCATGAGGTGCCTCAGTAGATGATTTTAATAAACTTCTTTCATTCCTACAGTCGGCCTCCTTTTATCGTCATTATCATGAAGCAGTCTACAAACGAAACACAGAGTGTGGCAGTTTAATTGCAAAATTAATCAAGCAAGCATATAGACCAAACAAACTCAACGTATTAGAACAGATAAATATGTCCACCCGTCATCAACATCAGCAGTTGCTTTAGGTATTTGAACAAAAATATGTTTCTTTTCTTTCTTCAGTGTTGTTATAGGTATTTGAACAAAAGTCTGTCTTCTTCTCTTTCTTCATTGTTGTTTTAGGTGTTTGAACACAAGCCTGTCTTTTACTTTACTGTTATTTTAGATATTAAAACACAAATCTGCCTTCTTTTTCTTAATTTTGTTTTAGGTATTTAAACAGAAGTCTGTCTTTTAGTTTTACTTCATTGTGTGTTTTAGGTATTTAAACAGAAGTCTGTCTTTTAGTTTTACTTCATTGTGTGTTTTAGGTATTTAAACAGAAGTCTGTCTTTTAGTTTTACTTCATTGTGATTTTTAGGTATTTAAACAGAAGTCTGTCTTTTAGTTTTACTTCATTGTGATTTTTAGGTATTTAAACAGAAGTCTGTCTTTTAGTTTTACTTCATTGTGATTTTTAGGTATTTAAACAGAAGTCTGTCTTTTAGTTTTACTTCATTGTGATTTTTAGGTATTTAAACAGAAGTCTGTCTTTTAGTTTTACTTCATTGTGATTTTTAGGTATTTAAACAGAAGTCTGTCTTTTAGTTTTACTTCATTGTGTGTTTTAGGTATTTGAACGCAAGTCTGGCTTCATTTTCTGAATTTCTTTAGGTATTTGAACGCAAGTCTGTGTTCTTTTTCTTTCTTGGAAATACTCTTATCGTGAGATGAAAACGTGTTCAGAGTGGAACTAATAACTTTTCATTAGTTAATATCAAATCCGTTATCGGGCTCCATTTTAGTTTGCAAAATTCTTTTTTGACATTTATTATTAAATTGACATCTTATCATAAGGTGATCTCAAGACATTGAAAAGTATTTTCTAAAATCTATCGTCTTTCTCTAAGTTTGGAAAGCGAACTCAGACTAGTTTTCCTGTAACACACACACACACACACACACACACACACACACACACACACACACACACACACACACACACACACACACACACACACACACACACACACACACACACACACACACATATATATATATATATATATATACACACAAACGCATTAGCATAACGTTGTGTACTGAATATCATTCTGTGACATTTGTTCAACATTATGTGACTGCTTAATACGTAAATTAGCATAACGTTGTGTACTGAATATCATTCTGTGACATTTGTTCAACATTATGTGACTGCTTAATACGTAAATTAGCATAACGTTGTGTACTGAATATCATTCTGTGACATTTGTTCAACACTATGTGACTGCTTAATACGTAAATTAGCATAACGTTGTGTACTGAATATCATTCTGTGACATTTGTTCAACATTATGTGACTGCTTAATACGTAAATTAGCATAACGTTGTGTACTGAATATCATTCTGTGACATTTTTTCAACATTATGTGACTGCTTAATACGTAAATTAGCATAACGTTGTGTACTGAATATCATTCTGTGACATTTGAAATAGGCTCGGGATCCAATCGTTAAACTTGGTGTTTTATTTTAGTTTTCTCTTTTCCGCTCTCTCACTCCAACTCTTTTTCTGTCTCATTCTCATCCAAGCGCCCCATTTATCCAGCAAGAGTTAATGTTAAAACATCAATTTTCCATTATTACTTAATGCAAAATCTATTTTTAAATGATTGTATCGTTTGTCATAATTTTATTTCTCAACTTATGCTTTACTATTTTCGTTCTTGTACATTACAAAAAACTACTGGCACGCTTTTGATCTAATGAATCTGAGCATGAAAACATAAAACTGTAAAATCAATAGGAAATTTTGTTTTTATTTTTGTATGTTTACCTTCTTCAGCGTGGTAAATGAAGTCTAGAGTTGGCCAGCCATTTTTTCCTGCGTCTGTTGATCTGTTTACTGATGTGGTTGAATTTATTTTGTAATGTGTGTTTTTGTATGATTTTGTGTGTGTGTGTGTGTGTGTGTGTGTGTGTGTGTGTGTGTGTGTGTGTGTGTTTGTTTCAAAGTGTATGTCGCTTATGGGTCAAAGATGTGGATTGACTTAATGTCTGCACGTCTACGCTCACACATACACACATAATCACAATCATAGAATACCGGATCTCTTTCAAATTCGAGCTGCACACCCTTTCAACCTCGAAAACTACCTAAAAAGAAGATACTAGCCCTTTTAAATATTCAAACGTACATACACGCACACGCACTCACACACACATACATACATATATATATATATATATATGAATTTCAACACACACAATAAAAATCGCCAAATAATGCACGTTATGTTTAAACATTTGCTATAGCAAAAACTGTTATTTCCTCGAGTTGTCAACCACTGTGCACCCATTTACATATCAAACTAGTCTGCTGATTTAAAATCGTACAAGTTTAAGTCCAGGGAAGCATGTAAGATTTATTAACCCTTCCGGTACTGCAGTTATAAGTGTGCTGTTGTGCTGGTGACGTGGCAATAAAAATAGGACGTAAAGTACTTGTATTGAAGTGTGTATTTACACCGGGATAAAAGGCTAGGAAGTTTTAAAGACTATAATGTAGATGTGCAGAGTGTGTAGTGTGATTCTATCCTTTATCGCGGTTGAAGATTTGCATACACAGGTGTTCTACTCTTAGTCACAGAGTTTTGCGGTGGTTGGCTTACGGAGAAAGCTTTGTTGCACTGATGTTTGATGAACTGTGAATAGACAGATAAGTTAAAGTGTTAAGATCGTACATTACAACACTGGGGAGAGGGGCGGGGGTTGATGTATTTTATTTTTACTGTTATTAAAAGAGAAAGTTGACGAAAGTAGCTGTCCGTGCCCTAAAGAGCGTTTTGAAATACCATTTTAGTTTCTTAAAAGTGTGTTTAATGTAGAGTTCCATTTTCAACTGTTTTCCTACGATTTTTGTAGATGGCAGACATGTTTGTTTTGGAAAGAAGAAATAATTATTCAACAACTTAAAAAATTATAGACAACTATGATTTGTACGACTGCAAACCAAACATTTGCGCTCGGAGTTAAAATACGTCTGAGTGAACATGATATTAAACACTTCTGCATTGACTTGGTATTAAAAATATGTATGAGTTTGTCAGTAAACAAAGCTGTGCTAGCTCGGTACTACACATGAGTAGGATCGGTATTAAACACGTCGGCACAATACATCTCTTTCTGGACTTTATATGATACACCCCTTTCTGGACTTGTTATTAAATACCCCTTTCTGAACTTTATATGATACACCCCTTTCTGGACTTATTAAATACCCCTTTCTGGACTTGTTATTAAGCATCATTTTCTGGACTGGTATTAAATACCTCTTTCTGAACTGTTATTATGAATCTCTTTCTGGACTTGGTATTAAATAAATTTCTGAATTTGGTATTATGAATATCTTTCTGGACTTGGTATTCTACATATTTTTCTGGATTTGTTATTAAGCATCTCTTTATCGGCATTATATATCTCTTTCTGGGCATTATACATCTCTTTCTGAACCTGGTATTGAATAATTGTTTTGGACTAGGCATTGTAAATCTCTTTCTGGACCTGGTATTGAATAATTGTTTTGGACTAGGCATTGTAAATCTCTTTCTGGACCTGGTATTGAATAATTGTTTTGGACTAGGCATTGTAAATCTCTTTCTGGACTTCGTATTAAAAACAACTATTGGCTCAGCACTGAACACTTTTTTCTGGACTCTTTATGAAACGTATTTCTGGGCTCGGTATTAAATATCTTATGTAGGTTCAGAATTAAACACTTCTGTGCTGGCTTAGTAGTAATAAACATGCGTTGTCAATATGAAACTAACTCGGTATTAAAACTGATTATCGTTTACCTATAAACTAAACTATTCGTTAAAGTTTAACTTTATACAGTTGGTATTTGTAAGACAATAAAGCTCTTTGCGTAAAGTGACATACTATTTCTGTCAGACAGAGTAATTCATTGAAACACCGAAGCAGCAGACAGGAAAATTGGCCCCGATGAGAAGACCATTGTTTCGACCGTGTCTTTTAATTCATTTATCCTTTACAAGTCAGGTTCCATCCAGCCTTTCCTTCTGATCTATTCATCCACCTATCCCCTCGTCCATCCCTTCTTCAATCTATCTATCTATCTATCTATCTATCTATCTATCTATCTATCTATCTATCTATCTATCTATCTATCTATCTATCTATCTATCTATCTATCTATCTATCCAATCATCTCATTGACTATCTTGTGAAGAATGCATGTTTTTGTAGCACTTATGCAATGCAAGGATAGCCCTCCTCCTAAATATACATGCAAGACCTTGACCCTGACTAGTATCCAATGTTCTATATTGGGTAGTCACCATGCAGGTCAGATCTGTGCAAATCTCAATGAACAAAACTCTCATCTAAAACCGAGCTCCTTTGCTAGTCTGTAGACTGTCACCATTGTTCCCTACTCATACCAGACAATCCAAAAAGATATTCCTAGGAACTCTCGCACAAGGAATCAAAGACTTGCTAATGAAGTTTACGTGGGTGTGTTGACAAGTTCAGATGTGTATTATTTTGCTACATAATGAAGTTTACGTGGGTGTGTTGACAAGTTCAGATGTGTATTATTTTGCTACATAATTAAGTTTACGTTGGTGTGTTGACAAATTCAGATGTGTATTATTTTGCTACATAATGAAGTTTACGTGGGTGTGTTGACAAGTTCAGATGTGTATTATTTTGCTACATAATTAAGTTTACGTGGGTGTGTTGACAAGTTCAGATGTGTATTATTTTGCTACATAATGAAGTTTACGTGGGTGTATTGACAAGTGCAGATGTGTATTATTTTGCTCTCAAGGTGCACTATACAGCTGCTTCTGAGTTTATTTATACGGATTTTTTTTTTGGTAGGATAATGGACCTACGCGCAGAAATCATTGGCAAGGAATTGACTTGTAAGCAGAGCTATTTCTAAAATACAAGGGCGGCAACCGACTGTTCCTCATTAGAAAAAATATCGTGTATGTGTGTGTATGTATGTGTTGGTCTGCATGCAGTGTAGGCAGGTCTATTCTAATGAAAACGAGAGTTTCGCGAGATTTGAAAATGGTAATATAATCATGATTCCTTCACTACGTGCCGGAGCAGCCGTGGCCCCACTTTTCTGTATGGGACCAATTAAGTCCCAACCCCTCTATTCTTAACGACAGCAATAATTATGGCACATATATCCACCCAGTAATTGTGACCCAGCTAGAAAAACCGGGCACAAGCTATTACAGATTTACTTACGACATTCAGCAGACTACACTTAGGGCAGTCCTTAGGGTTAAGGGGGGCCCTGTGCAGTTTTATAATATGTTACTCAGCATTGTTTGAACTGAAAACGTCCACTAAATAGGAAATAGCACATTACATTAATTAAATTCATTAATATATAGTAATGATGGTCTATTATTGCATTAAAGGCGTACTACAGATAACATTTTATGTCAATAAGGCCAATATATATTTTTTTAATACGTAGCAAAACCGCTGTTCTTGCGGCCCATAAATAACTCCGGTTGCGCGATCGCGTAAGTTCATTATGCCAAAGTACAGTCCTACGTAAGCTGTCCAATGATTTGCCTTGCCAGACGGTTCGTTGTTTCTCTTTCAAATGATTAACACTAGAGGGATCTTTAATAAAATCAAATATATATTTAATAAGATTAGCAACAGAGCAAAATCCTTCAACTATAGATTAGCGGAATAAATTATCATCACTTCTTTATGTAAGGTATTCTGTTTGCTTCCGTCTCACGCGCGAACAATTTTTTGCAATTTTTCTCTGAATATTCCGATTACTGCATTTTTTCTTTTTTCAAACATTATTTATAGGATTTTTGTCTATCAAATGTTTGGATAGCTGACCTTTAATTTAAGCGCTATCTGTCGTAAAATGTTATGTGCACTATACTTAGCCCGTGAGTTGAATAACGAAGTAGATATAGATATGTCGTGTGATGTATTGCAGCCAACATATGTCCAACTGTGTGGGCTCTTTTTGCTTAATATCTCCTGGCTTCCAAACTGGTCTTGTATTTCTGCTTAAATGATGAGTCTTCTAAGTCTTGGAATGGCAAATACATACCAGTCTTTGACATGAATTCCATAATTGATAGAAGTTTGTCGTTAATCATGTAATAATTGCAAAATTACTCCCCCTTGTCTCTCTCGCTGTTTCCCTCCTCCAATTCTCCTGTTTCTTCTCCTCAGTCTTCTCTCTTCTTCCTCACTCGTCTCTTTTTTTTATCCACCTACATTTTCTATCCACTTCTCCCTTTTCCTCGCCCTCTCCTCTTCACTCTGTCACTCTTTTCCTCCCTTTTCTCTTCACTCTCTCTCTCTCTTCCTCCCTACTTTTCCTTCTTCTCTCCTCACTGTTTCTCTCTCCCTCCCTCTTTTCTTCTTTCCCTTTTTCTTCCTCTCTCCTTCTCTCCCTGTCTCTCTTCCCCTCCCTCGTATACTTCTTCTTTCCTGCACTCTGTCTCTCTCCCTCTTTTCCTCTCCTCTTCCTCTTCTTTTTTCCCTCCTCCATATCCAGCATAAAAGCTAGGTCTAAATTCTCAATTACAGGCTACAATCGTCTATACTCTATAGCATAGCTGTCCTTTTATACCTAGCAGGAAAAGAAGAAAATGTCTGGAAAGTCAGAATAGAAATGTAACTCTTGTACACATTTTATGCTTTGAAACAAGAGGACAGGCTGTGAAAGTGTGTTGTTTGGGTTGGGGGTGAGGGTGGGGAAGGCAGAACCAGATCTACATTTTTGCATTTAAGCCAAGTCATCAAATAAAACGATTACTTGTAGACATTCTGTCTAGAGGATCAATTAGACTCCCGAGCGCTTGGCCATCTCTGGTAGAATACCATTCCGTCTTCAGAGAAAACAGGCGCGTGATTCGTCTGTCGATACCACAACAAGAAACTGTTTTACGTCACAGACTACAATGAATAATTGTTTGATTGCTTCTGCAATCGTTGCAGATCATACCTTCACGACTATGGCATTTGTTGAAGGGCTTGTAAACTCTGGATGTATTGACGAGAAGAGAAAACCTTTTTGATGCTAGTTTCCACTCGTCATTCCGTCAAAGGACATTTTAGCTGACGTCATTACGAACAGATCAATCCCAAAAGCAAGGGTCGAGATGGGTAAGTGGATGGGTGGGAAAAAATAAAACGTTTAAGTGTAGAGTTCGCTGGATGACTTTTGTTCGGGTGTTTTGTTTGTTTGGTTTTTTTTTTTTGTTGGTTTTTTTGTTGTTGCTATTATCGGTATAGAAGTGAACGCATCTCTTTAGAGGTGAGGAAACAATTCCGCAGATGGCTGTTGAGATTATGAACTAAGTGAATATCATTTTATTTTATTTTATTGTAAAACCCTAACTCTAAAGCCAAACTCTTAACATTGACCCTAATGTATTAATTCTTTGACCATTATAAATTTACTAATTTACTTTTCTTTTATTATTTCTATATTTAAAATAGTGTGTGTATATATTCGGAATTATCTCTAAAATAACCCGCTTATTTGCACAGTCTCCTTTTTGTCCCCCTTGTTTATTCACCACTCAGCACGTAATAATAAGTGTGTTCCAGTGTAATGGCACTTGACATTTCTTTTCCCCCGCATAAGGGCCGGACCGCATTAATCAAAACGAGCTTCCAGCATTGTGTGGGTTTATTTCTTCTTTTCTCGTACTCGAGTGTCTGCAAGCATATTAAATAAGAGAATTTTGCAACCCGTGGATCTTCCATTGCGCAGTACTGCAATTTCTACATTCTCTTGCAAATAGACAGCTTTTGTAGGTGTGTCTATATGACAGAAAGAAATATTCCGGTGTGGCTGTAATTATTGTGACAGTACGACTGCAGTATTGTGTGTGTATATGACTAGTTGTTGTGTCTTTATGATAGCAGTTATTGTGACTTAATGGGTGTAGTTATTGTGTTAATATTTCAGCAACCCGTGTGTCTTTTTGATAGTAGTTATTGTATTAATATTTCAACAGTCCATGTGTCTTTATGACAGTAGTTATTGTGTTAATATTTCAACAGTCCATGTGTCTTTATGACAGTAGTTATTGTGTTAATATTTCAACAGTCCATGTGTCTTTATGACAGTAGTTATTGTGTTAATATTTCATCAGTCCCTGTGTCTTTATGACAGTAGTTATTGTGCCTATAGCGCTATAGCTATTGTGTATAAAACATAGTTAATGCGTTTTGTATGGCTGTAGATAGTATGCGTAATCTCTCTCTAAGGCCCTAATTAATTCTGACGTTTTGCTGGGAGATGGGCAAGACATTAATTCTCCACCACCTCAGGCCGCCCGTAACTTTAGGCTAATCCCCAAAACACCTTCTGGCTGGCCACACGTGTTAGAAAGATAAATGATAGATAAAGTAGAATAGAAGAGTGATAGTTCTAAAAGATAGCTCGAGCTCCCTGATATATATTATATATATTCAACAAGAAATAACATGAGATAGCATGGCTGCACATATAGCAAATAGTTCAACAGATATAATTAGTGTTTATATATATATTATTTAAGTTCCTAATCATGACCATGTGGTGTCATAAGAGAATGTTCATTTGAGTCCTATGGCACTGTAGTAGTTATTTAGTTTGTTCATATGAGAGAAGTATAAATGAGTTTATAAGAGAACACTGAGTGTTTCTGAGTGAACTCTGTAAAGTACACAAGGGCTAAGAAATTATCCTCATGTGTTTTCAGACAGAACACTTTTACTTACATGGTCATCATATATGTAAATTTCATAAGTGAAATATAACCATATAAAATATAGTTAATGTCAAGAGATAAATATGAATATATAATATTAGTTTAGGCAAGCAATACCACATACATTCTGCATAATATATACAGAGAATGATTTCCTGCTGTGTTTATAACTGGTGATAAGATTAGTAGTGTGATTATACTTTATTAACATCATAAGCCAAAAAAACTGTTGCCTCAACGGTCAACTTGCATTCGACTGACATTTTATAGTTGAGTTTCTGGTACATTCGTTCATGTGGCTGAACTGTGCTTTGATTGGTTAATTTAGTGAGTTGTCTGGAACATTTATGTATGTTTCCAGCCTGAGGATAAAGGTAAGCCGTTTTAGAAGGTAGGCTTGCATGTAGTCTATTTTTAGATGATGGCTGGGTGTGAACTGCATAAGCCATTATATGACATTAATGTCAATGTGTCTGTTGTTGATGTATGCATATGCAGGATTGTCAAGAGAGGAAACTTTTAAACACAAATATATATATAGATACACACAAAAACACATCAACACACACATACACACACGCACGTGCACACACACACACACATACACACACACACACACACACACACACACACACACACACACACACACACACACACACACACATATATATATATATATATAGAGAGAGAGAGAGAGAGATGCACGCATGTACAAAATTAATAAAAATATTTCTAGTAAACTTGTGTTTTGAGTGTATCAATATGAATATTAACTAAAGTGATATTTTACATATTGTGCAGTGTGCAGTATAGTGGATAGTACATTTGCACAACTCTATGTGCCCACAAAATGATGAAAGATTTCTGTAGGCAGTGCATCGTTAAGTGTTTGTGTCAACAGAGAGTGCAACAATCGAATTGCAAATTGCACAAATAATATTTTTTATTATTTAATTTTTCAAATTAAGTAAATGTACTGTCAAATGCATTATGATATTTCTTCTCACCCGTTTTTTGTTGTTACTGATAGAGCAGTGCGAAAAACTAACATATAAGTTGGGTAGCCTGGTGTTTTGACAGTCTTGTCTGCCATGTTTTTTGTGGTTACTGATATAGCAGTGCGAAAAACTGACTAACATGACAAGTGTTTTAGCAGTCTTGTCTGCCATGTTTACACGGCTATGCAATCAAACCTACATAGCGTAGTGGTCAGACGTAAACTGTATGGGCAGTTAAGACAGATATGTGTAGCTGTAAATTTCCCTCAGACATTTTTTCGCTTGACTCCACACCTGTATAAACTTGGGAAGATTTTGTAATAGCAGAGCGCATGCCAAACTTTGGCACTGTGTTGACTAACTTTCTAGGCAAGGAATTTTTAAGAACTGCCCAGTTGAACGTATAACTTTTCGAGAGGGAAATGTTTCCAATGGGAGTTGAAGACAATGAATGTATGACAAGAGGCCATTGCATGTGCTAGTCACTCGCAAACAGGTTTTGTTCCATCCAGAACAATAAGAGGAAACACGCACACACATACATAGCAGGTCAAACTACAAGTCTTTACTTGGTCTAGAGGCAGTCCCATTTCTTCAAAGGTTTTGTAGAGGTAAATAACACAAAAATCAGGTATGTCAGGTTTAGTTAAAATTTTGTAATAAGAAATTGTTTAGTTGGGTTTTTCTTACTCGGGACATTCTTTATGAATTATTTTGTAATTAGACATTCTTGGACTGAATTTTCCACGTTTCTCGCACTTTGAACTCGTCCATTGTCTTCACATGTAGAAGACATGTATTTATTTATACTCAAGACTTGTATTTATTTATACTTAGGAAAATTCATTGGTTCTAGTTTTATATGTGGTTCCATGTGTTGGCCAAGTTAGTTCACTGGTACAAAATATGTGCATGAATATGTCAGAGAGAGGGTGTGGGGTGGAATAATTAAGTACATCTATGGAATTATTCATCCTTGTGTTTATTCTATCACCAGCATTTCAATGCTTTCATTCCTCCAAATCTGTTTTCTTCCTCCTGGGTCTGCACCACTGCTGTGTCAAATGCATGTCAAGTTCCAACAGAATACTGGCGCAGCACCGTCTCTGGGAAACTGCTTCCCCAGATTGCAAGTTATATAGCGTGTGCATCTGTCATCTCACCTGGTGCAAGGGTCATCATAGCAGCTCGCATAAGGGGGAGAAAAACATACAGCCATCACAGTACCCTTGCACCAGGGGATATAATTCCAATTTACAATCCTCTCAAATGTCTCTGTGACTGAAACTTCTATTAATTAATTATCTTACTCTGTGCTGTACTGGGCCAAATTCGTATCTTCATAAAAATCAGATTAAAAAAGCTGAACTTTAATATTCCATAAGGGAATGAAAATACTGTTAGAGTTAGAATTGATGAACAATTGAACTGTAAACATTCCTTTGGAAGAACAATTTAACTGTAAACATTCCTTTGGAAGAACAATTTAACTGTAGACATTCCTTTTGAAGGACAATTGAACTGTAAACATTCCTTTTTGAAGGAGAAATAAACTGTCAACATTCCTTTTAAAGGACAAATGAACTGTAAACATTCCTTTTGAAGGACAAATAAACTGTAAATAGTTTAGAAGGCAAGAGGAATGAACTGTCGCACAATATTCTCCACACCTAATTCTGTGGCAATATGCTTGCTTTATAATAAAGGAATAAGTGAATAAGGAATTTTCATTGCTGATTTGCATATCATTTTATATTACTGATATACTTCGCAGCATTCTCATGTTTGAACAGCTATATTCTTTTTAAATATTGCCTTTGTGACTACATCGTGACTATGACTATATTTTGATGTTAATATCATAGTCATTATTTATCTCGTCAAATTTTTTATTGTTTATTTTCTTGGTAAATAATTTTTTATTATATTGTTTACTCTGCCACTTCTGTTTTCAAGAAGTGCGATATGTGGAGCTTAGTGTGTGTGTGTGTGTGTGTGTGTGTGTGTGTGTGTGTGTGTGTGTGTGTGTGTGTGTGTGTGTGTGTGTGTGTGTGTGTGTTGGGCTTTTGCTTATTTGAAAGTCAGACAATTAGCTAGCAGATCATTGGGAAGTGTCTCACTAAGTTCTGAGAAGTGTGAAGGCCATAATCATATAATCAAATTGTGTGTGGTGGGCTTTTGCTTATTTGAAAGTCAGACAATTAGCTAGCAGATCATTGGGAAGTGTCTCACTAAGCTCTGAGAAGTGTGAAGGCCATAATCATATAATCAAATTGTGTAGCAGAACGCCGCGCTAGTTGGTATATGAATTCAAACGCGGAAGTCTCTTTTAATAACCGTTAATATCTTTGACGTCTGACCGAGTTTCCCTGAGTTGATAAAGACCTTTACAAGTGGGATTCATTAGATTAAGTGGTTTGAAGTTCAATCTGGTAAACCTGCTCATCACAGTGAGATTATGTATGAAAGTAGGCAAATACGAAGAGGGACTGTTATATATTTGTATCTGTGCGTGCGTGCGTGAATGTTGTCAGATAGATTTGTATTAGATAGTAGCATGTTCGTAGAGACACTGTTATACATCATCTGTGAGCGTTTTAGCAAGGGCATCATTAAAGTGGCAGTATTATAGACAGGAGGTGTGTTAGCAAGGGTATCATTAAAGTGGCAGTAGTATAGACAGGAGGTGTGTTAGCAAGGGTATTATTATAAAGTGGCAGTAGTATAGACAGGAGGTGTTAGCAAGGGTATTATTAAAGTGGCAGTAGTATAGACAGGAGGTGTGTTAGCAAGGGTATTATTAAAGTGGCAGTAGTATAGACAGGAGGTGTGTTAGCAAGGGTATTATTAAAGTGGCAGTAGTATAGACAGGAGGTGTTAGCAAGGGTATTATTAAAGTGGCAGTAGTATAGACAGGAGGTGTTAGCAAGGGTATTATTAAAGTGGCAGTAGTATAGACAGGAGATGTGTTAGTAGGGAGATTGTATTCAATATCAGAAAGCGCGTTTGTAGGGAGACTGTTAAACATGTCTGTGTTTCTGTGTGAACACAATAGGTATACTCGTAAAATGTTAAACATGCATGTGTGTGTGTGTGTGTGTGTGTGTGTGTGTGTGTGTGTGTGTGAATGTACAGGGAGTCTGTGGTAAAATGACTGCAGTCTTGTTTGTAGAGAAAATAATATGTATGTGCGTTTGCATGCGCGCTAAAGGTAGTGTCTGTCAAAGTGAACTTATAGTAGAGGAATGGCTCAACAAAATGTGAAAACAAAAAATAATTAATCATACTTCCTTAAGATCTGTAGGAAATCCACTAGATTTTACAAGATTGAGTTGTAAAACATTTTATTGATGACGGACAAGTGAACTGAAGGAGAAACTAAATCCAAGAAGCAGAGAAAAGAAATTGCTCGTATGTCGACTATGAAAAGGGTACGCATGATAAAAGAAAAAAAACTATAGAAAGAGTGATAAAGTGCATTTTATTTTCTGATTTTCTTTTGTTTAGCTACCCACACACACTTCAATGAAACTAATTGTGACTTTAACATTCTTTTAGCGTCAAACCTTTTTCTTTTATCAAAGATATTAATGATCTGACATTATAGAAGAAAGTTTGCCTCAGCCCTTGGGGGGGCTGGGGGTAGTGGATGGCGTGAGTGCGTATTTCGTCATTGGAGTCATGCTTTTTGCTGTAATTTCCTTCTTTTATTAAAGAGTTTTCAATACTCCCATTAAGTAATTCTCCACCCCACACACCCACTTATATATACACACATCCACACGTACGCACAAACACACGAATACACACGCGCGCGCGAACACACTCGTAAACACTTATTAAATCATCATGACAAAATTAAATACATATAAATAGCTATCCTGACTGTAATGTCAATAATATTGCATTTTACATCTCTCACAGCAACTAATTTCAGAAGAAAATTATAAAACGAAATGAAAATGCATTAATTTAATTATATTGAAAAGCTAACACACACATATTTCAACACCCTTTAATTGTACTTACAAATAACACTATGTCTAATTATAAATTAACCCTGAAACACATGTTGCCCGTTTAACTAATCATTCACGGGTCCTTCCTTTTAAGTGGTTAAATCTCTCTCTCTCTCTCTCTCTCTCTCTCTCTCTCTCTCTCTCTCTCTCTCTCTCACTCCCCACCCCAGGTAATAAACCAAATAAACATTGCCCTCCTCAATTCATCGTGCAATCACGCAAATCGTTCGATCCAATTTGAACTTACTCTTCCTTGTCTGACACGTGAAACCGTTTAGGTAGACATTTCTTGTCTGGCCCATCGATCTTCTTAGGATACACCAACAACAGGCTGACAGCGTCGACACATTCGTTACTTTCCGGTTCATGAAACACCTTTTATGTGGAGAGTCTGAAGCTTGCTCCACCTCTCTTTGCCACATTGTTCTTGTGTTCCCTCTGCACTAGTAGCTTATTTTGGCTGGGTGTTTCATTTGGCCTCGAAGACCTCATGTCAATGAAGACCTCACTGTCAATGTCGATTGTCTCGTGAATCTGGCTTAGTTGTTACAGTTGGCCCTGAGACAATGTCAACGCCTAAATTAGTCCATTTAACACTTCTTTGCTTGTTGTTTTATCTGGCCTTAATGGCTTCAATGTCAACGCCCAAATCAGTCTGTAGAAAGCTTAATGATTTTGTTTTGCTGTGCGCTTTTTTTTTTTTTTTTTACATTTTAGGACTGTTGCTGTCAGCAAATTAGGTCAGTGATCGCTGACTTTGTTTTAAATCAAGCGGCACTGTACACAGTAAACCTGTCAGTGATAATGTGTAGTGTGTGTTAGAGTACATACTTTTATCGTTGTACATTGCTTTAGGTAGTTATTAACTATAGTTGACATTTATGTATTTATGTAATGTTCACCAGTGGTGTTGTTGTTGTTGTCGTTGGCACTTTTGTTGATGTCCCCGGTATCCGTTGGGCTGGCTGTATGTAGGTGGGTGTTGGCGGCCAGTATAGGTGGTCAAGCATTAGTTGAATTAGATCCGCAATAGGGTGACGTTAAATTGTTATCGTAACTACCAAAAACGCAGTGCGTGAGATAGTAATCTTTTTGTATATCAAGAGTTGTCTTTTCATTGTCTTTGAGAGCCATGTAGCGAAGAAAATACAATTTCTTTCAAGTAAAACACAAGTTGTCATCTCTTGCTGTGGGTGTCCTCAGGCGTACGACGTACTGTCCTCCATCATCATCGTCCTTTTCATTTCGCATCCTGTGGTGACCCATTGTACTACTAGTTACAACACCTACACCCCATCATAAGTCCTTTTAACACTTATTTGCTTGTTATTATATCTAGTCCTTGATGACTTCATTGCATTTGATCCCAATGACCCCAAAGCCAAACCTCATTTAGACCAGTCCGTTTAGCTCTTAAAGCTTAAGGTCTTTGGTTCAGATGCCCTCAGATTCAAACACTAGAACTATCCAATAATTCTTTAAACTGGAAGTCTTATTTGGATAAGATTTCCTGGGATCTAACAACTAGGCCAGACTGTGTAGCTTTTAAAGATGGTAGTCAGTTTTGGATTCTGATGTCCTCAGATCTACAAGTTAGATCAGTCTATATAGTTTTCTTTTTAAGCTGGAAGTCTTATTTTTGTTTCAGATGTCCTCAGATGTAAGAAATAAACTAGTCCTTTTAGATTTTGATGTCCTCCAATTTAAATACTAGACCAGTCTATTTACATCTACAATCAGTCAAGACTTTAAAAAGCTGACAGTGAAAACACCTTTTTTCTTCACTCTCCCACTCCTTCTAAAAGATTTTTAAAAGTCTCTAATCTCTAATTTAATTCTCTATTTCGATTTGTCAAAGAAAAACTAATAAATATTTTCTAATTGATACTACATATAAAAGTGGCGATGGACTTAGGATAGTGTCCAATCCCATCACAAGAAAATGTAACTGCCATCTTGTTTATTTCAGTACACCATTTTTATATTAACACAATATTTATACATTGTATACATTATTATTTACTTACCAGAAATAGTATCAAGTTATTTCAGTACGCCATTTTTATATTAACACAATTTATATACATTGTATAAATAATTATTTACTTACCATAAATAGTATCAAGATATTTCAGGTGAGTTTGATTTAGAAGGAAACATTAAAATAATATTAATACAACCTAATAATGTAAGCACAGTTTACATATACAACATTAAACACACTGACAATAAAGTATAGTATTAAGAAACTCAGATTAAAAATTACCATTCATATCATTTATACCTTTCTTTACTCTTGCTCCTCCCCAACCCCTCCAAAAAAAAATAGAAAAAAGAATAGAAGTGAATGCATCTTTAATGACGCTAAGTGTTTACGTCATTACAGGCCCAAACGCGTGCTGCGAGGAAAATGCTGCTTTAAATAGCACCCTCGTGAGTTACCAGACATTTTGACATTGCAGTAGACAAGATGATTATGTTCGACTGGGGTTTATGTAAGAAAACTTAAGTGAAGCATTCGATAAACTCAAGGCGTCTTCGTAAATACAATTCTTCTCCAGGGAATATCGCTGGCGGTACATTTCACTTGCAACAACAGGCCTATCCACGTGATGCACTGTCATAGTTCAAAGGGCATTCATTTTAAAGCGTTGTGACGTGATATGCTCTATAAAAAAATAAATTAATAATAAAATTAAAATTAAAAATTAAAAATAAAATCACAGAATAAAATGCGAAGAATAGGGCGAATGTGTGGGGGGTGGGATGGGAGAAAAAAAAACTCAACTGTGCGCATTGATTTAATAGTATCTAAACAATTTAAAAAAAAAAAAAGATAAATCGTACAATGAAATGGAAATAATGACCGCACCGAACTGTGGAGAATTCGAACGGCTATTTCTGTCCAGTCTGCTGCACACCACATTTATGAGGGGAGAATCCAGCAACAATTCTTCTCGCCTATTTGCCCGTGTCCTGCGGGTACAGAACAAAAATAATAGTCTCCCTGTCTTTGATAAAGTAAAACTCAGATGTTGTTTATGTACAATGAATTTACGAAACACGTGCACATGCCAGCACACTCGCGTGCGCGCGATTTCATTGTACTTAAACTTCGAATATTAAGACCATCTACTTGTAAACATGAACAAAAACTGTTTACCGAATCTGTATCAAGCATATCAGTAAGTTAGGTCCAAAAGAAAATACGCGCCGCAGTGTTCCAGAATGGTTCATTGAGGTTGTCAGCATGGAGGGCGAAACAATTTTGACATTTTCGCTATCGACAGTAAACAAAGGAAACACGCAATAATTATTTTGAACGTAACCTCTTTCCATAATCACGGCTACAATCATAGGCTCATTTCGTGACGACAGTGCTTTTGAGTCTTTCAAACTTGTCACCTTTAACCTAGGTCAAGTGCGGTACATATAAGACGAAACTTGCCCCTGTAAGTGCCAGTTACAATTTCTAAAAACATGTCTCAAATAACTCGGCCATGTAAACCAATAATATGCTGACCAAAAATAATAAGTGCCTCTTATGACTGTATTTAGCACCTGAAATGACAGAATGACAAACTATTACATGGGTCATCAATGTAGAAAGAAAGTATGCGTGGACAATTAGGCCTACACATGTCCCAATAACAAACACACGAACGTACACATGAATATGAAGAAGTAATTCCCAGAACGTTACAGGTCGAAGCAATTAACATTAAAGATCAAGAGGAAGCCAGATCGACCAGATAAGTTAAATGAGTAGTGTCGAGTGCTCTGATTTCAAAATGGCAAATTTTTTAAGTCATGGTCAAAACAAATAAATGTCTAGATTTTCAATGTTAGGAATGCACAGATGATGACACACTTCCCTTCTTACTGAAGATGTGACACTTAACATTTTTTCGCACTAACGAAACAAGCCAAGATTGGGATTTGAACCACAGCGAACGGTCACTCCGGGTCATGTGGAGGTCTCATGAATCAAACGAAAAGCGTTATTTTTACTTTACTCCTAGCACTGACTGAACAACGTTAATGGAAGTTGACTATATACTTTATCATGTCTCATGGCAAAAACTGAGATACCTATGGGAAGGGGTAGTTTTCAAAAAAAGTAGTATATGGTGCAGGTGTTTGTTTGCTTGGTCTTAAAAGAAGACAGACATTGACTCAAGACCAAAAACAACCACAATATATACACACGCACAGAAAGAAAGCACATGGGATGTGCAAGTTGAAGAACGATCTTTGAGAACTGATATCTAGTTAGAGGCCAGTGTCCGCGTCACCAGCCTCATTTATGGGGCTGTTATGACTGGCCTTCCTTATTTTTTGTGGGTTTGTTATTTGATAGTAACGGAAATATCCACGACTTAGTTGTTGGCAATAATATATTGTATACATATTCCATTACTACATCGTCTGACAGAAAACAAAATTAATATCAATTTGTAAAAAAGAAGCACAAATATCGATACGTTAATAGAGTGATGTCGTTCCAAATTTAAAAAAATCAAATTCATATGGGAAAGAAAACAAAGACAAACAAAAAGATTAATAGTACATGTAAATAATAATGTTTACAAAAATGTATACATTAAAAAATTGTTCTCGAGTGCGAATTAAGTCTGGGCAGCTTTTCTGCTATCCAACGCAGGATGAACATGCAGATCACGCCATAAATAAAGGTTAAAAATTTTTTTTTTAAATAAAAATCTTTTCAAATAAAGCCCTCCGTAAACGTATAATCGTAAGTCTTCTAATTTTTTAAAATCTACTCGACGGCCTTTTCAGTGTCCATCCACAAGCAAGGATGGTTTCCTTTCCTCATTCGGGTGAGTGGTGACGAGGTGAACCAAATGCGTCTGAACAAGTGCATATTTTTCGTTACAAGTTAGGTACAGATTTATTGACACGCCCCTTCGAGTATTTCTACAGCAAGGGAGTAAACTAATCACGTTTTCTCTAACAAGGGAGTGAATCAATGTCGGCAATGATTAAAATGCCGCACCGCTCGGCGAGATGCATTCACGACACCTGTAATGACGTATGATTACAAGATCTATTATTGGGGGAAAGTCTAGAGTGCTCGCATAGTGCGCCTTCAATCAGTGTATGTGTGCACGTGATTATGCGCACGTCGATTCAAACCAGCACACAATTAGTTGTGGGTGGATGAAAGTGAACGGTATGCACTTTTTTTTTTTCTTTTCCCTTCACACACGAGTCAGCCAAGTAGTTTTATAATGTTGTTACAAAGTGGAAAGTGCATGCTATCACATGTGACAACATAGTATTTTGCTTTACCGACTTCGTGAGCTTGAGTGGTTTTGAAGAACACAAAGAATCAGAATCACCATAACGTTGAGTCATTCACCAGTACTGGAGCCACTGATAACAACGATGAAAGAGATGATACAAATAAAACAGGCTGAATATGTATATCTCCGCGCTTAGGTGAACCGTTAACAGAGAAGTGAAAAAAAAAAACGGCGGGAAATTTAAATGAACGTTTACTAAAATAAATCAAGCAATAATGAAGATTAGGATTCCCAAAAATAAAAAGAAACGAATAGATGGGTGAATGAATATATAGAAAAAGTCACAGCAGCTTAGCCAACGGTATAAGGGAAGTAATTAAACATTTTAAAAGAAAACTCCACAAGGCTTTCCGCTCTTGCAGTTCTTAGGGGCTTCAACACAAGGGGCCTTGTTCCTTAAAAAAAAAAAAAGAAAAAAGAATTGTACTTGAAATTTGAGAAGCATGCACATGATCAAGTTTTCGCAAGGCACACAGCAAGCTGAATCTCCGTGAAGGAGAGAGTGTGCTTATAAAAAATGGAGGGAAGAGGATTTAAAGTTATTTGCATGGGGGGGGGGGGGATGAGGTTACATTCAAGTTACGCTACTGCTTTCAGAATGTCTATAAGGAAGAAAGAAAGAATTAGAATTAAATACACAAACACTGAATCATCATTACTGAGATACACTGAAAGAATATAAATGGCGAAACTTTTGTTTTTTTAAACAACACCAGAATAAAACGAATATCGAAACAAGTTGTAAACGTATGAGGATAGAATTTAAAATTATACAAATAAAATGTAAGACTAACAACAATAACACAGATTCAAGAAATAATTAGAATCACAGTGTTTGGATTAGAATCTCACAAAGATATTGCAACGTAAAATGTAATGAATGCTGTGGTGAAATGTCGACTGGGCAGAGGTCTACTTTCAGGGACGTAACTCTGCTAGTTATGCGATTTATTCATTCAATGACAATCTAAAGAAACTTTAATTTATAAAGAATATAAAGATGAAACAACAAATAAACATACCTCAGATACTAATATTGTTTTTAAGCTATGAAAGTTGTATGAAAAAATTACCATTTACTATTTCTAATCTGAATATAATAAAATATTGCTTTCAAGAAGAAATGCATTTAATAAATCGATGCACACAAAAGTTATAATACAGTAAATGGGAATATGTCTAGTTATAAAGTTGACAATGGTGTAAACAAGTTGTTGTTTTTTTCTCACCAAAACTAAAAACATTTGTAATTGTAATTGTATGCTTCTTTTCAGAACTCGGACATTATCAGCATCCCTCATCTCATCTACACAAGAAGTGTGAATAATTGTGAACACAAGAAGTGTGAATAATTGTAAACACAAGAGGTGTGAATAATTGTGAACACAAGAGGTGTGAATAATTGTGAACACAAAAAGAGTGAATAATTGTGAACACAAGAAGTGTGAATAATTGTGAACACAAGAAGTGTGGATAATTGTAAACACAAGAAGTGTGAATAATTGTGAACACAAGAAATGGTGAATAATTGTGAACACAAGAAGTGTGAATAATTGTGAACACAAGAAGTGTGAATAATTGTGAACACAAGAAGTGTGAATAATTGTAAACAACACATTTTCAACCAGTCACCCCTTGAAATGTTTTGTGAACTACTATGATCTGCTAATACACTGAGAAACATTAGAGTAAGCAATGTCCGCCATAAGTTCATGCTCGTGGTAGACTCATTAAAAATTTTTAATTGTCCATTAATCTTTCGTTCAAACAAAACCAAATGTGAAATGCATGAGTTTATACGTGGGAATTAATAAATAAAATATGTGAAATATAACTATAAATGAACAAATGTGAATAAAAAGTGTATAAATGAATAAATGTGTGAATGAATATGTTTTTAAAATATGTGAATGAACAAATGTGTGAAAAAAGTATGAAAGTAGTAAAATAAATGCTAAAATAAATGTGCAACATAGGGATAAGCAAATAAATTAATACAGAATATGCTAATCAATCAGTAAATCATTCAGTGAATCAGTAAAACTAATTAACTTAAACCAGAATCCTTTACTGAAAAAACATATTTTACCCGAGGCCAATAAATTAGCTGTGTGTGTGTGTGTGTGTGTGTGTGTGTGTGTGTGTGTGTGTGCATGCATGTAAAAACATATAAAGGTAAAAGTAAATATATAAATGTAATAGAAAATTAAAAATTCCTGTATCAGGTGCTGATCTGATAAAAGATTTATACAAGTGTTAAATAACCTTGTAGCAACCTTTATTTTTTAATCTCACTTTACTAATTTCAATTTGGAAGACTCATGCACATCAACTACATTTCTTTAAAACATTAACAAACCAACATTTCATTTAACTAATGACAATTTTGGTGCTGACAGGACAAACCAATCTTTTTACCGAGACAAAGGGTAAGTCAGTTTGTAGCCCAGAAGTAAGATTATCTAACACATTATCCTAGTACTTTGTAGAACTGGGACATGACATGCATGGAGAATGCTAAACATATGCAAGAACGATAAAGCTAGAGGTAAATTAAATGGTAAAAATAAGAGTAAACTAATACTTCAAACAGAAATATTGTAGTTGTGATTCTTTGATGTGAACACATTTTTCTGGGGTATATTTATTAGCAAAACTCTTAATATGCCCCAGATAAAATGGCTATGATTAGATAGTGATTTTAGTTTTCATGTGATGATGTGTAGAAAAGGTGGAACAAGGTGGGAAGGAGAAAACAGAATTGCATAATGTCTTTGCCAGAACTCTGGACACAGCTATTAAGCTGCTAAATATTTTGCTCATGATTTTGTTATGATTGGTGTTTGACAGCTATTGAAACAAATTTTTGATAATGTAGTCAATCCAAAGAGTTAATAATACAGCATTAACATAATGGTTATATCTCTTTCATAAACAGGCTCACTACTCATCAAACCATGCTCACATGTTTTAATATAAATGAACTTTCATTTATGACTGGTCCAGCACTCATTCAAATCACTTTACAATGGACTCTCCATAATAAAATAAGGTATCCTGTATGACAAAAATGGGTTTACAACTGCCCCCCAAATGCAATGTATTAGTGAGTTCATATAGGTGTTTGGAATGGATTAATATTTTTAAGCAGGGGTCCACTGTAAATATATATTTGGGATTTCAGTCATTTCTCAAAGACATGATACAGATATCCACCATCCAGATGATCACAAACTATAAGCGATCCAACTTTATGTGGCAAGGTCCCAAAGGCTGCTGAGTTCCAACCAAGTGTAGAGGACTCTAGTTGCAAGACACATATAGAAAAAAAAGGAACTTAAAATTACGACAGAAAGATATAAAATTAAACAAAAAATGGAGAAAGAAAGAGAGAAAGAAAGGAAAACAACATGTAAAAACGAAACAGATACAATAAAAGCAGTCACAAACCAAACAAGAACAAAAAAGGAAAGGAAAAAGAAAGAAACATACAAAAACACATAAGAAAAATAACAAAAATAACAACACAAAAAATCAGCCATAAACAAAAATGAAAGAAATAGAAATAAACAAATGGCATCCACAATCAAAAAAGAAAGAATGAATGAAAGAAAGAAAGAAAAAGTATTCATATGCAGAAAGGTAAGACAGAAACAAAGAAAGCAAGAAAAAATTAGCACAAAACCAAAAAGCATCCACAAAAAATGGGCAAAAGCACAGAAACTTTTATTAGCATGAGATAAACTTAGTGATACTAATGTTATAGTGGTAAAAATATTTAGAGGGCTAATAAGGACTATACTCATACTGTTATATTATTCAAAGAACACATGTTATACTGGCTTGTTTTAAGTGTTTGATGGGAAAATCCAATTTAGCTATCGATATAGACAGCTATTATGTGAGTTAATGTGTGCTTGTACAGGCATTATCAAGTTTGCAAGATAGAATAACAAGGTTTTTTCCCTCTAAATGGCAACAATTAATAAATATAAAAATAGATTGTCAAGCTGGTAAGTAGTCACTGGCAGTGAGAGTAATGATGGAAGGTGAGAGAAGGTGAGAGGGAGAGTAGTTCTGTGCAAGTCAGCATCGAGTTAAATTACGGTTGGCCCTGCTAAAAAATTCAGGCCCTAAATAAAGTTTTCCTAATTTGGCACTCACCAGTTCTGGGACTTTTCCCAGGAGCTGACAGTTAAAACACTGTAGAAACATTGCCAAGAAAAGGTGAATCTCCATCAGTGCAAACCATCTGCAATTGCATGGACAGGTGATTTTAATCAGTATCTAACGATTATATTCTAGGCAAAAACAAAATAAATAATATAAAGCTCTTAACAGGTTTCATGCTGGACTTGTATAAAAAACACTGTACAAAACAGGTTACTCTATTCAAGAATGTCTTATGTGACTATACCACTTCATTATATTAGTTAATAGTTACTCTGAGGTCTAATCCTAAAAATATATACTCTGTCATTTTTTTGCTAATGCAGGGAGGGGAGAGTGCATCAACAATAATATAGTCACTAAGTATTGTGACTCCACCAGATATTACATACCATTATACAGAATCTATACAACAAATAAAGAGACAGAAACTGAGGGTGAACAAGAAAATAGTGCTCACTGATGTTACTTACCCTTTAAACTGTCACTGGTATTACTTAGCCTTTAAGCTATCTCTCTGGTATTACTTAACCTTTAAACTATCTCTGGTATTAGTTAACCTTTAAACAATCTCCGGTATTACCTAGCATTTAAACTGTCTGGTATTAACCTTTAAACTAACTCTGGTATTACTTAACCTTTAAACTATCTCTGGTATTAATTAACCTTTAAACTAACTCTCTGGTATTACTTAACCTTTTAACTATCTCTGGTATTACCTAACATTTAAATTATCTCACATTACCTAACATTTAAACTGTCTAGTATTACTTAACCTTTATAACATCTTTGGTATTACCTAGCATTTAAACTGTCTGCTATATTCAGACATTTAATCTGTCTGGTATTACCTAATGTTTAAATTATCTCATATTATAAAACTGGTATTACTTAACCTTTAAACTCTCTTTGGTATTACCTAGCATTTAAACTGTCTGGTATCACTTAACCTTTAAATTAAACATTAAAACTGGTACATGTATTACTTAACCTTTAAACTATCTCTGGTATTACCTAGCATTTAAACTGTCTGGTATTACATAACCTTTAAACTATCTCTGGTATTACTTATCCCTTAAACTGTCGGGTGTCACCTAAAATTTAAACTGTCTTTTATTATCTAACATTTAAACTGTTTGGATATTACCTAACATTTAAAATGTCTCTGGTATTATCTAATATTTAAAATGTCTCTGGTTTAAATTAAACTTTAAACTGTTTGGTATTAATATCTAACCTTTCAACTATCTTAGAACAAAATGCTGATGCCAACCTGGCTCCAGATCCAAGCAACCAAACATTTAAAATCACCTTTGATTTCTCAGCACATACCTCTTGCGGTAAGAGTGGGGAAATGGAACATTTGGAACCTGAAGAATGTTTATCTGCCTAGCAAATTATATATTCGTCTATAACATTAACATTTTGATAGAAGACTTCAGGCTGGTATTGTAATATTTTGCTACTATATAATTACAAACTTCCCCAAAATCTCAATACTATTCTCTGTAATTTTTTTCTGCTCATTTGTGACGGTTAGCATCAATTATTGTTGTTGTTAATGTAGGGGGCACTTCTAGCTTTCGCATTTACAAAGAACAATACTAACCGGCCTGGGCACTGATAACGTCCACCTCCAAAACCAATAAAGCCATTAAGGAACCCATTCTTCTCAAGATCTGCTTGCTGCCATCGCTCCTATGAATTTCACAAGAAGTACATAAGAGGAAAAAATATATTTCTTTTGTGATATTGTCATATTGTTTTAATATAATTAATTAAAGATCTTTAATACTCAATATCTCCAAATATAGTAAACATAAGGGGAAAATATAACATTTATTTTGTAATGCAGTCACATTTATTGTAATGTAATTAATTACAGATATGTGATAAAACACCATTTTTCAAAGGCCACTTTAACAAAAAGTCTCCCATACAATTTATGGTTCAAAAAGAAAGAAGATACATAATAATGAGCTGCAAAAAATGTTATATATTCAATTATTAATAGCTAATGAACCAGCAAAAATAAAAGATTTTACTGACTAAAAAAAAAAATATTAAATGTTTCAAAATTAACTTTCTCTTTAAAGATATTCCTAAACACATTACAAGCAATGTAGCAATTAGACTCGGAGAAAACACAGTGTGAAGATAGACTAGGATGCTATCTATCATTGTATTCCAGTCTTTCATAACTTGTACCAAACACCGAGAGAGGCATCAATGCACATTTACAAAGACATCTACCTACATTATCAAATAAAAATTATATTAAAAAAACACTAGATTATTTTTTGTTATACTAAATTACGTAAATAAAATAACACTTCAGACATCATAAATATCTCTTAATCTTAAGTCTGCTACTTACAGGCTGAAAACTGTCTGGGTTGGGAAAATAGTCTGGATTGCGATGAGCCCAGAAAGGGGAGATCATCAATCTATCCCCTGCTGGAATAGTATAATTCTGAGGGATAAAAAGAAAAAAATAACCAGAAAACATGGCTGTCAATAAAAAATATAAACAAAATTTGTCAATCAATCAGTAACAAATATTTTAATAAAACAAATAATATTTTACATTAAAATAATAATTAAAATTTTTATATCGAGTATAATTATTTGATAATCACTCGGTATATATATTTATAAACTATATGAAACTTTGATATTCGATCTCTAAAGTCGTGGTTTGGGGATGAAAAAGCCAAAAAGTCACATAAGCAATAGAAAAGTACACTTGGCCACAGATGTGAGAAATAAGTAGAGGACAAATATATATAGAAGATTAGAAAAAAATGATGATGACCAAATATTATCATTTCTGTCAACCATCATAGCATGTCTTACTTTTGCCTTGGATAAATGTTGCACATAGAATATATATGGTTTATATCATCATATTTAGTCTGCCATTTACACTTTACTGTACATTTATAATGATGGGCAGACACTCAACACACAACCAAAAGATCCAACATCTCCATACAGTAAAATTAGTACATGAAAAAAGATAACTCTAAATAAAAGCAGTATGCATTATTTTCTGTTTTGTATTTGCAGCTAACACTAACCTTTCTATAAAAAAAAGAACTAAAAGACCCTAATATAATGTGGCACTAAGTGTATTAGATGATTAAAAAGTTCAATAAGAAACTGAAAAAAAAAGTCTTCTCCAACCTACACTATATTTTTTAACAAATGTGTAAACCAACATTTTTTAAGCCATAGCAATATTTAAAATTATTATTATAAATTCTGGAATACGGTTCTTCTAATCATATACTGCAGTTTTTGTTTAACTGATCTCAGTCGTAGAAACCTATCACAACCAACCTTGTTGAAAATAGGTCATTTAATGCAAGAGTCTGATGATCAAGCTTTGAATAACAGTGTGATCTATGCTGATGTGAGAGAAAGAGAGATACAGGTAGACTGACAATTGATATACCAGATTTGTAAAAATATCAGCTTTTGAAAATTAATAATAGTTTCATCTTCAAGTGATAACAATTTAAGTGGCTGATATGAAAATTTATGTCTATATTACTTTACAGTTCCTTTTTCAAGTATGTTTTCCTGTCAGGTGTCAGGAATTACATATAGCTAAATAATTTAAATATTAAATAAGTATATGATTTTAAAATTTAGCAGTTATTTGCCTTTTCTGTTACACAGAAAAATTAGAGAAAGCAAACATACTGATTTCACTATAACATATTCTTATGTTTATATTACACATGTCAACAAAACAAACAAATTTTCCAGCATGCAATATGGCACATGCCATCTCACAGAATTTAAAATATTCTGCTCTGAAATGACCAGCAACAACTCTGGGTGTTTCAGAATTTATTACATGCTTACTAAAATGTAAAAGATTTTTTAAGATGTACAAAGGAAAGCATTTTTTAAAAAATTAAAAAATACCTATTCTGGTTTTATTGAAAATAAAGTTTAAATATTAGATTTGTTCAAAAAACATAGTTTGATACCTTTTGCAGAGTAGTTCAATATGTACACTAAACTCAAACTCATATGTGATTTTGGTATTTCATTTAAAAAAAAAAAGGCTATGTCATCAGACAAATCTGCCTTGGTGGCAATCAAACTGAACCCTAGTTAAAAAGGGTGGAGTACAATGTGATTATCGTTCCTCCAGATACTGGATACAGATGTTATTTCTTTTTGTTGTTGTTGTTGTTGTTGTCCTTTCTTTTCTGGCAATTCTTTGTAACTTTTCTTTGGAACCAGCAGTAATGTGAATGGTAATATTAGTAATCCTGTAGTCATTTATTTTGTTTCCATGTATGAATATGTCTTTTCATCTATCTGCATAAGTGTGTTTTTAAAAAAAAATGCAAGTGTATGTATGTAATAAACATATATTCCTTATGCATATCGATGCATTATACATTTTATATGTAGCTATTTTTTTTTTAAATGCAAGTGTATGTATGTAATAAACATATATTCCTTATGCATATCGATGCATTATACATTTTATATGTAGCTATTTCAGTGAGCAGTGATACTGATATTAAGTTATTCCCCTTTTTCTATAAAATCAAGGGTTACTTTTGATAGAAATCCTTTAGAAAAGGTTTACTGTGGCACAAGGTAAAGAGGGAGGTCAAAGGTTACCTAAACCATGGCTCCATATGGAAAATTTAATGTACTTCTCTTTGGTAAAGGGTTATTATAGGAGGGACCATCTAAAGAAAAAAGGGAAGAACATGTTAACAATGTAACCCTAATTTGCAAATTAATTAAATTACAAAACCAGTTAAAGTACGATAAATGAAGTCATAATGATGTCTTGATGAAAAGGGGAAAAAGCCAAAAGTTTACTAAGAAAATATAATGTAAGTTACATTAGGAATGCAATATATAAGTTATATATAACAATCATATATATCAGGATCATAATGGCTGGACTTAATAATAATAAAAACAATAAAAATAAAAATAATAAAGTATACAGATCAAGATTATAATGGCTCACTTTGACAGTAAAAGATTTTATGACTTTGCGTGTAATTATACCAGGTGAGCGCAGTCTGATAGCTTCCAAAGTACAACATTTTAAGTATGGCATGGCTGATAGATGAGCTTCATTCACTGTTAAAAGTTAAAAAGAGAACATTGTTCAAACAAAGAAAAACAACAAGGTAAATTGTGCAGTTGAGAAATAAGTAATAGTCTAATTTTGTTTCCCATTTTAGATTTATTCATTATAAGAAATAGTTAAATTGGTAAAAAAATGAATTTTCAGATGGGGGCAAGAGAGCATCAGTATACATGTAGTTCAGAGTTGTCTAATTCCAGTTTTTATGTAATTCTGAGCAAAAATTAATAAAGGTTCAAAACTTTGTTTTTCTGTACATAATAGTCAATCATCAAGTTTTAGTTTGAAGATTAAGTGATGAAAACCCTACAGTTACACACACACACACACATACACACACACACACACACACACACACACACACACACACACACACACACACACACACACACACACACATTTACAGAATAATCTAAAGTTTGTTATATGTAACTATGAGTATCCCCTGAAGTCGCAACTTTATCTGTAAGTGAATTCGAGAATCTGTGGGAAATGTTCTGTACATAGTTTGCCTTTGATAATTAGAGATTGAGAAACATCCATGAATGGTGATTATGTTGGTGCCTTGATTCTCTTTATAAGCGGAGGTGAAATAATGACATATTATCTCGCTCTTTCTCAGTCAACTTGCACTCACATTCTAAAGTGTTATACGTATACTAGTGTACACAGTATGGCTTTGGATCTTGACAGTTTTAAGATATTTGATTATGATGGGAAGTGTAGAAGTAGTTTACAATTGTAAATGAAAACAAGTCAGTACTGATGCTCTTGAATGGTCATTAGATACTACAAATTACAAGTAATTACAAATTACACATTACAAATAAGTACATGTACTTCATTTTATTTTGATAGAATGCTTTGTTGATATGTGTTCAGCCGATTAAACAAATTTTAAAAACAATTTCTGTCAAGTGCATGGTAAGGTAAAATTTCATTTCAATTTAAATTATTTGTCTTGTCTTTGTTACACTTAGATTACCTTAATCATATGTTTTTTCTTTGATATGGTGTGAATGGATGAAGATAACAATTCTTAAGCATAATTTGAAATAAATTTTAATTAAATGAACAGACTTATTACCTTTTTACATTTTAAACCTTGGTTACCAAATCTGATTTTAGCTTACTGCATTCAAGTTTCCCTATCTACTTAGCTTAACTATTACATCACTATGTAATAGTAGAAATTCTTTTGACTAGTACAGTTATATAAACCTGATAAAATATTCAGTTTTTTAGCCAGTATATAGTGGTAGCCTTTTCATATAAATAACACAATAACTTGGTTTAAAATATTTATATGCTACTTGTAAATTATAGAATCAAATCTAATGAATTTTATTAGACATTTTTATAATTATTTTGTTTTTAATATTTGGAAGTAATAAACATTTAAAAATTTTAAGTGATTAAATTAAACATTCTTGAAAATATTTGGACTTAACACTTACAGTATACAATCACATAATATTTAATGTCAACAATATTCTGCCATCACATTTGAGAACAAATGTTTCTGAATAAAAATATTTAAACAATTCTAATTGCACTTTAAAAAATAATTTGTATATATTTAAGAGGGATCTTGTTGTATTCTTCAAAATCAAAGCACATACTACACAAACTGTATGATAAAATACTGATGTAAATTGTACCAGTTTATTCTGGAATTTAGCAACACTAATGAAGAGTTGGCTGTAAAATAATGGTTGTTTCATAAATAATATTATTCATACCTCTTCAGGAGAGCTAACTCTATAGCCTTTAATGCACAATTAAACAAGAACTATAATGTAGAAAAATAGGCTAGATCGATTCAGAGTTTGAAATTCTGACAAGTATTGCAATTACAGTGTACAACTGTACATATAATATAAACATTTAAAAAAATCTTCAGAATGCTATCACTTTAAATGTATATAGTTCATTGATATTTATTAAGTGAGGTGACAAGTCAGTGGATCTTATCCCTTCTTGTCTGTTTGAATTATATTGTAAGTATTATTATATCTATTGAATTATAGATTCATCAAGTTGGGGTATATATTTCAAAAACAGTCGATACCAAACCCATAGTTACCACAGATGCTACAATGCAATGTTATTTTCAAAATGGCAACAATTCCTCTTCATTGTATCTAAAATTAAAGTGCATATGATTTAAACAAACCAAAGATGTTTTTAACATTATTTCTTGTATAAAATTCAAGGGTTATATTTAAAGTTATCTCAGTCAGTAACTTTTACTAATTGTTTAAGATTTAAATAATATTTTATCAGTAAAGTGAATTTTAAATGGCTATAAAAGTATAGAGAATTAAACTCCTCACCTTCTTTGGAAGTGCCAAGTACTCTAGACACTTCATCTTTTGCTTTCTTCAGCACACTGCCATCCGACAAAATAAAGGCTATTGCCCAGAAGGTGATCTGCACAATGATATATATGTATGTACTGATGTGTATATATTTGATATATATATTGATGTATAGATGTAAAATGCATTGATATAGGAAGACCAAAAATCACCTACAGGTATTGCATTGGCCAGTGATGCCCACAGCAACAAAAGACTGTAGTTTGGTGAATGCTGTGAATCCACTACCTCTAGTAAAGATTGCAGCATGGTACCCTCCTCACTTGTCTGGTTAGGTTTTAACCTCCTCACCACACATGAAAAAAGCTCTAAAAGCCATCGTTTGGACTGCATCCAGTCCCTGAGACAGTGAGAGACAGTTGAAAAGTTAACATAAATAAAATAAACATGGTCAGGCACTCAATACACTGAATCACAAATTAAACAAGAAAGACAATCCAAAGCTATGTTCATACTGTCATCTCACCATATATTTAACCTAAATAAAAACTTCTGGGAATTCTTTTAAACAGATACATCAGAGATTTAAAAGCTGGCCTTTAAGATTTAATTCTCCAAAGTGATAATGATGATGAAGAAGGTGGTGGTAGTTGAGGTGGTGGCTGATAATGATGATTCTATAGCATATTTTGGTTTTTTTTATACTAGCTCTACATCTTGTTTAGCATAAAGACTAAATTTTGTAAATGTGTAGACTATTTTAGCATTTGTAAGTCAAGCATATATAAAATAATCTATTACAACCATTGATAACCTTTTAAGTATTATTATGATTTATTATTATACATATATAGTTGAAGTTTCTAGGCACATATTAATTAGAAAAGCATGCCCTAATCCCCAGCTCTTTAACATTTAGGATCAGTTAATAATGCAAGTTACATTTAATCTATATTTAAGAAATTGGAAACATGCTGCAGGTGAGCTGTAATTTTAAATGTTTTTCATGGCAAATGTTACAGTAAACAAGACAATAATATTCTAATTGTTTGAAGTGAAGATTTTGTATCGTCAACACAGGCAATATAATTTGCAATGCAGAAATCCTGCTTTTGTTGCAGCGACAAAGTCTGCGCTCTGGTACCTAAGTCTTTGATTATAGAAATAACTTTTCTTCCAAAACAGACAATTCAATTAACCTAGAGTAAAACCGTAAGTGATAAAGAAGATCGCCCCTATGTACCTTAACAGAAAAGATGGAAGCTTGGATCCATATTCAAACTGATCATCAAACTTGACAAAATGCTGTTCAAGCTCTTCAAATGACTTCTGTAAAGGGGTAAATAAACTTATTTTTTTTAAAAATTGAAATGTGTAACAATAGAAAACAAACTTTTTTCAAGTATCAATTAAAATGTATATATATATATATAGCAAGAAAAACAAACTTGTTCAAATATCAATTACAACATGCATAACAGGAAAAAGAAACTTTTTCAAATATTACTTAAAACATATAATAGGACAAACAAATTTATATAAATATGAATTAAAAAACACGTACATCAAGGACTCCACTAAACAGGCAACCTACTACTTAGGACTGTCAGAAAAGGATTCCTCACTCACATGCAATTTTAAAAATGTTTTCCCTGTACTTGATCTTTAGGCTAAAGTTTGCTTTTAGTTAATAAATGTTACAGAGTTTTATACACTTGTTTTTAGTTAATAAATGTTGTAGAGTTTTATATACTTATTTTTAGCTAATAAATGTTGTAGAGTTTTATATACTTGTTTTTAGTTAATAAATGTTGTAGAGTTTAATATTTTTGTGTTTAGTTAATAAATGTTGAAGTGTTTTATATATTTGTGTTTAGTTAATAAATGTTGTAGAGTTTTATATATTTGTGTTTCATTCAGATTGCTCTCTTCCTGTGTCCTATTTTGGTATGTTTATTTTTTTATTTACAAGGACTGTCATTCATGCCCAGAAAAGGAATTAAAATTTACATGTACTTAACATGTAATAAATATTATTTCAGAATATGTTCAGATGCAATTAAATTGTTCATCTGAAAATCAAATTAAGTCATAATAGTGGGAGTCACATGTACAGCTACACTGTACTTGTTGGTCTCAATTGATGAACCACACTGTTCTGCTGTATATAATGATAAAGCTGTGTATATTTGCACCAGGAATTTAAAATTTGCAAAATGTGTTGGTATGTAAGTATTTGAAAGATCTGATCCCATAGTAGGTTCAGAAACAGACAGTTCTTTTAGTTTTGAAGGGTGTCAGCATTGTGTTATCTAATTAAAGTCTGGCAAAGAGGTATATAGGAAAACCAAAAATGCTTGCTGAAATGATCAAAAGCATTCTGACTTTTGTTATTATTGGTTAATGCTTATTTTCAGTCAATAGCTACTTTTATGTGTCTACATTTACGAGCAAAGTACCAATAATGAAATGAGCCTTTAGATATTGCTGTGATGGTTCCTGTTAAATAGTCTTGCAATTTAACACTAGACAATAGTGTTAAATGCTAAAAAGTGGGGAGTACCTTTCCATTAAACATATCAAAGGCATAGAGGGCAATAGGCCCAAATGTTCTACAGATCATGAGGTATTGTAGCCAATCTGATGTCAGTGTTCATGGTAATGATAATACATGTAGGCCCAAATGTTCTACAGATCATGAGGTATTGTAGCCAATCTTATGTCATTGTTCATGGTAATGACAATCAAACTTGATTCATACCTACACTATATAACAGTTTAGTGCCCAGCTATTTTATTATTATAATACTTGTAAATTTTTGTCTCAGCATTTACAGACTGTTAGAGTTTGACATTGACAGTGATGAAGGACTTATGAGCTATGGGCTGCCAACTTATGAACATCATACATATTAATTGCATGCAAATACAACAGGCTGCATCATGCATCTCATTCATGCCTTCACTTACCAAGTCATCAGTTTGTCAAAGTGCATTCTGTGTATAAATCACAGGAAGAATAAAAATCTTAATCATGGCTGACCAGAAAAGGGGTGTGAATAGAGATGACACCAAGACACAGTCAAGAAAGAGAACATCTTTTGTACAGAGTGCACTAGTGGTAACATTACTGTCAAGAAAAAAAAACTCTTCCTTATAATCTAAGAGACAATCATCAATGCCAAGTCTAGAATTACAGAAAATAAGAAGAGTTCAGCAACCATAAAATCAACCAATTTGAAGAAAACATGGAGTCTTATTATTTCTATTATTTATAATAAATCTTTACTATCTAATGGAAATCATGATCTAGTATGATTTACAAAAGAAATTTGGGATGTAACCCATTCTTAAATTGGAAGCTGCTAACAAGGGAACTCAATAATATACTCTTGTCATTTCCTCTCATTATAGCACTGTTTTTCACAACATCACTGTTTTATACTACAGCATGTTTTTCACTATAGCAAAGTTTTACACTACAACAATGTTTTATTACATTAATGGTTATCAGCGGAACCTCTGCAAGAGAAAATGCTTATTCTAAATCTTTAAGTATCTGGCTTCAACATTATAAATTAATTGTAATAATAAATATTGTAAATTTCTGACTAAACATGGGAATACAGTAAAAATTCAGCTCATATAAATTTCTTTTATGTCAGATTTTATGTACATTTAAATATATGCACCTGCTTCTTGACTTATGTGACCTTAATGCATTTTGGGAATAATGTGCCTAGAGGTTTCACATTTTAAAAGTGTAATACTTTTGAGATAATGTGGTTTGTTATGTGGCAGACAATCGCCAAAAGGTAACAATGTATCATGCATTTGATCATGTAGAGTGCATTAGTACTTGTGCAGCCTTTGCTGGAGTGAAAGTGGTTCTTCAGGTGGGAATGTCCACCTTCTTGTGAGTTTTGGGGCTCTAAAGAACTTCAGCTCTGCATATCTATACCTTAGTAAATGATTGTGCATACTTAAAACTATAAAAGCTGATGAACAGATTTACAGACCCTGTCAGTGGTTGGCAATGTTCCTTCACCAAACAGGTTGTCAATTATTGCTTGGTACATCACTCCTCGCACAAGCTGAAGAAGATCACAATCCTCTAAAAAGACAACAAAGGTAATATTTAATTTTATATATTATTTAATTATGCACAAGCAGATCATCATGAAATCTGAGAATTTCTTCAAATGTAATTAAAAGAAAACAAACTTAATAACATTTAATGCATTAATTTAATGTAAAATATAGAGCATCATCATAAGGAAATAAAATATTTTGAGCTTTTAGATCTGGAAACAACAAGAGATTATGAAAGCAGAGTCAAATCAAAAGGAAAGGGGAGCCAAAGGAGAAAGGGGAAAAACTATCACAGAACATCCATACAGCATACAGTGTCAACCATTAACTGTTAGATGACAATTTGGGGGTTGAAGAAGACATATTTGTGACCACAACAGTCTCAAGAGAGAGCTGTAACATTGCAAGTCCACAATTGTCAGTTGTCATAATTAAGGCAACAGTTTAGTTGTCTGTGAAACTGAAGAAATGTAGGAGCAGAAATAAGAAGTTATGATAAAATGCTGGCACATGCAGTAAATGTATAATACGCACAGCAGAGTAGAATCAATATTCCCAGTGGAGAAAATATAAAACCTAAAAACCTATAAATGAGCCTTTTGTCCATTCACTAAATACAATAAATTCTTGTTAAATTCTTTTTCTAATTATATTTATTGTAATGACCCATAGGGTCCTTTAATGTTACATTTATTTCCCTACCATGTCATTTGTTGGGTTATCAAACAATCTCCCAAACACAGCATTTCTTGGGTTATCAAACAATCTCCCAAACACAGCATTTCTTGGGTTATCAAACAAACTCCCTAACATAGCATTTCTTGGGTTATCAAACAAACTCCCTAACATAGCATTTCTTGGGTTATCAAACAAACTCCCTAACATAGCATTTCTTGGGTTATCAAACAAACTCCCTAACAGTATATATATCTCATTAGCAATATGTAATATGAAGCTAAAATTTCAAAGATTCTTGACAAAGTGATATCCCTGAAATAATAAATAAATGTGTGTCCATCTGTCTATCTATCATTTATCATTCTACCTACCTACCTATCCATCCATCTCTCTCTCTATCTGTCTGTTTATTCATCTATCTACTCAATACAGGTGCCTGACCTATAGATACTCCCATCTTCATTTATACTGTATTTTATAAAAAATAATAATATTTTCTTTTATCATTACCTGAAGACTTTACTCCATCCAGCTTATGTGCAAAACTTTGTTGGAGCTTGGGAAAAAGTGGTGGCAATTTTGTAATGGCCAGCTTTCCTTTAACCATATCATGTATTTTGGTATGGTAAGCAAAGAACGATGTTTCTGTTACAGATGCTAATGAAAAGAGATAATCACAAATGAACAAAATATAAGCAAAAATGATAAATTTATATTAGCAATTTAAACAATTGTATATTGACAATGTGTTGCTTAGATGAAGATAATTTTTTTACAAAGCAGACAATGATTAGCATTGGCATAAATACATTCAAAACTTACAAATAAAATTATCATAGGGGTAGGAACCTGTACATACCAAAGTTATGAGAGACAAGTTTTAAGATAATAATATAATACATACCCATGTTAGTCTGAACTACTAGTAAACTTATTCCATCAGGAATAACAATTTTCATGTTGTTTTGGTGCCCTATCTGCTAGTGCTATGCTATGTGTGTTTCTTCTATATGTGTGCAACTGAAATTGTCACTTTTTTGATGACTGAGTTACAGCTTTAAGTTTACATAGTAATACTCATGTCTGTTTCCTTTATATACAAGTTCTTTACTTTCAGATGTTAAATATATATTTCAAGTGCATTCCTTTCTTTAATATATTTTCTCTTTGCAGTCTGCTACCATACTTTTCCTGATAAAGACTTCCTTAAGTTGTTTATATACATAGAAATTTGTCATCTTAATTAATGTTGCCACATTTATCTGTCAGGGAAAATGACACGTGATTCAGAGATTCATTATTCTACAGAAATGGGGAGATTACTATACACTACTCAACAGACATTGGAATTTACTTAAATTACTCTTTATTCTATGATATAATTTCAATTAAACCTGAAAGGAAATGTTTCAAAGTTATCAAATGTTATAATCCTAAGATGTCTAGTTATTAGCAGGTCTCCAGCAATACATACCTACTCTTTGAACTGCGGACTGGACAGCTTTCTGAAAATCCACGTTACTAGACTGGAAAAAATGCTGAAAGTCATCTGGGTCTAAAAGGAATGTCATACGTTCTCCAGCAATCAGAAGTGTATAAACAGGTCCTAACTATAACATAAATATTTACACATTTAAAACAAGAACAGTTTTTGTTTTGTTAATGAGTTCTAAAGACAAAAACTAACAGTAAAAGTTTATGTACACACATAATTTGAGGACTTTGATAATTATCATTATTTAAAAAACAAAATGTGTGGGTGAATTATATAAAAACTAAGAGGCACCAATTGTCATGTAATTATTGACTTTTATATATTTGCATATGGCTCAGCTGGAATGAATCTGTTATCTAAAACTAGTAAAAGGAATTTACTCAGTTATATGTGTTATCAATACTCTCTCTCTCTCTCTCACTCACACACACACACACACACACACACACAGACCTCAGTGCTTTACACAATGGTGTGTGAAATTTGTGTTAGAGTACACCATAAACGGGCATGTGGTCACTTCGCCAGACCCCCACCCAACCATTTGTTGTTTTTTTTAAGTGTGAAGCCTTTTTTAGGGTTAGGACGTACTCCCGTCTTTACTTTTTTTTTTCTGCGCCAGTCGGTTGGTCAGCAGACTGTAAGTGTATAATTACATAAAAGTCTTCAAAAGTAGTACACACAAACGCGCGCGCGCGGACACAAGCACACTTTAAAATACAATTAAGAATTAGTTCTTGTAATGCAAAAATAGCAATATGAAAATGAATTTTCTTAAATATCGCTTAAATTACTTTACTAATAATGAACTGAAAATAAATTATTTAAACAAATAAGCTCTTCAAACTCTCCCAAGTGCAAGCATCTGCTGCTATAGTAACCAATCGCACCTTATAAGTGCACATATACCTCCTTTTGTTTCTCTTCTATGAAAAAGACCGGAGCTTTTCCAAACTCTAAAGCACAACCGATCCAGGGAAGCCATCCTGCGTACAACGGAGGCAATTTCGACAAATTATTCTTTTCATTTCTAGTGTTTAGTTTTCGAATAACAAAACTGCAGAATAATGCAAGCAGAATTGATAAGCATACGCTTTGCGCACTGAAAAGATCGGCTGCTTCCATCGCCAAAGTCCACCCTCTCTCAAGTCTCGCGAGACGATCCTTGGTGATATCGTGAAACGAAAGACGCCGTTCTGCACTTCTACCGGCGGTATTATACTAACATTAGTATATGCAGTTTGATCGAATTTATTTTAAAATAACAATTGTAATCGCAAATGCTGCAACAGTAATTTTTATTGCATCCTTTCTCTTTCTCCACACAACCGTAAACAAAAGAAAATAAAATGTCTCTGAAAACTCTTCCATTGCTATTCATTAATTTGGGTGGAGAGATGTTGTACATTCTCGACCAACGTTTGCGTGCTCAAAACATTCCGCAAGAGAAAGCACAAAAAGGTTTGTGGTATACATTTCGTTACTTTCATTATATTGAATATGATATAGCAAAAAAAATGTATGGACCCCTTGAAGGTGAATGCCATTATATTAGATTTAGAATAGAGATCGATTCCTAATAATAGTAATATTGTAATAAGGTTTGTAATCTTTACTCCATATGCACACATATAATATATATTCTGACTGCACTTGCATATTTTATTAGTCGTACACGTAAAAATATTTATGAGGCAATTTATCTTCATCACAGAACTACCATTGTGCATTTTAATTATGCATAATAAATACTAAAATAGCCTATACATCTAAATCTTCAAGTGAGAATTTCACTAGATTTGAATATTAATAATGCTGTTTATTTTAGAGCTCAGATAAATAATATTAATGAAACTTCTTCATGTATGAGTAAATAATTGTTATGTATTTTTAAGACTAGGCATTCCTTATCTTTTCATTTGTTTGCATTATTTTTGTATGTGTTTGTTTTTGTTTTGTTTTTTTTAAAAAAAATATATAGTTCTTAATGACATTGTGGCTACCATGTTCAATAAACGGTTTATGGATGAGCTCTTCAAACCTCAGCCCTTATATTCTAAGAAGGCCATGCGTACAGTTTTTGACCGTTTAGCCCACGCCTCTATCATGCGTCTGAATGCTGCCAGTATGGACAAGGTAACTTTCTCACTTTGTCATTTTTATAATTCTTTCCTCCCCAAACAGTGATTTTTAATGTTTTTCACTCTTTCTACAATGTGAAAGAAACTGCAACATTGGTTTAAAATACTTTTGATATTGGATACAAAACTTTCTCAAAAATAACTTACCCTATTCTCAAAATCACTCTCTCTCTCTCTCTCTCTCTCTCTCTCTCTCTCTCTCTCTCTCTCTCTCTCTCTCTCTCTCTATATATATATATATATATATATATGATATATATATGCATGATCCTTTATTCACCAAGCTCTATGCTCCTTCTCCTTTACAAGTACATCAACTAAGACTCCTTTGACCTAGATGATCTCGAAAACACTGTAGTAAGTTTAAGTTTTTAGTACCACCATAAGTTAAACCTTTATAGTTATACTTTATTTTTTATTGTTTAAATGTTAATTCTGTTTCTGAAAATCCATTTCTGTTCTTAAAAATATGAAAAAGAAATGAAGCAAAACTAAATATTAATATATGCCTCAACAGATATTTATTAATTAATAACAAGCATTCAGTATGCAAAGAAAGTACAAAATATACAGTTAAATGCTACAGTTTGTGTCATGTATTTTGCCAGGAATGTAAGCCTCTCAGTCATAAATCATGTATCTGCTTTATATTAAAAATATTAATCTCAGTTTGAAATATATATATATATGCATTAAAATATTTAATAATAATATTAATCTTAAATGCAGCATTTTTAATTTGGTTAGAGAAGTAGTTCATGCCATGTGTTTTGAGAAATCATTTCATATTTTGCGAACTATCTTATACATTTTTTTTACTACAATACAGCACTAAATAAATGCAAAGTTTGCATTAGCCCACAACATTTTCAGTTTATTTCAAAATATATTTTTGTCTTGTTATATTTAACATTTAGAGTAAGGTTGAAATTTCCTGAAAATCATTGTTTTGAATTTTTATTTGGAAATTAGATTATGTATCCAAATTAATTTATGGAGAGCACTTCTGGCCTAGGCTGATTTCATGCTGAGGATTAGGGGTGGGGATGGGTTTTGCTTGGAGGGGGATTATGTCTTCTCTTTGATGTTTGTTCTGTCTCATGTAGTTGTGTATAAACTATAATGCTATTTGTTTTTCTTATTTTATTTTCTATGTACATATTGCTTTTAATTGTTGTATTTTGATGAGGTTCATATCATTGTTGGATGGGTGATTTTGTTTATAAATTTGTCTACTTTATTTAACTGGTTACAGTTTTGGTATTATGGTAGTCTTCCCAATCATCACTTTAGATGGCTAGTCCTTAGACTTTGTCAAGCCTAGGACTAAGGGGCAATGATCCAATCAGTTAGCTTCCCACCACTAGTCATTTATTTTATGTTTGAGGGATGGGGCTTCTGATTATCCAGATATTTGACAGTGGATGTAGTAATTTGGAAACTTTATATTTACAGTGGTTAATGTAGTGGATGGCTCACTACCATCCTATTCAACCTGCTCTTGCACTCATGCCATTGTTCTGGGAGGCTTAGTACTCTTGACATTGTTGATTTGAATACTTACATTTACACTAATATTACTACTACTAGGTTGTAAAATAATAAAATAAAATGTAGTAATAGCTTTCAAGTGAGGTAAAATTAAATTTGAAGGGGACAGTATAGTTACTTTGAGACAGTACTAAAACTACTATCTCACAGTAACAGTTGACCGCATTACTATCAAGAGTAGTATTATATTATATTATGTGTGTCAACTTAAATTTTCTATTGAAGATATCACTGATGTTTCAGCTATATGACCTAATGACTATGGCCTTCAAATATCAAGTGTCACTGTGTATGCGGCCCAAGGAGATCCTTTTTGTCACTCTCAACCATATGGATGCCATGCACAAATATGTGGAGTCAGCGCCTCATGTCAGACAACTGGTGGAGAGTGTTTACAAGATGCTTATTGAGGTTACCTTTATTACCATATCCATGTGATTTGTTTAAATTTATGGACAATTGATGAGGTCCAATTGAAAGTTCTTTTCTTCTTTGTTTGTGATTTGTTTCTTTTTATGGACTGTTCACATGGTCTTGTTACCAGTTCTTTTCTTGTTTGTTTGTGATTTGTTTCTAGCTATGGGCAGCTCACAAAGTCCATTTGCCACTTCTTGCTTGTTTATGACTTGTTTCTTTTTATGGACAGTTCACAAGGTCCATTTACCAGTTCTTTTCTTGTTTGTTTGTTGACAGGTCACAAATTTGGTAACAACACATCTGGTTATTGGTTATTGAATTTGTAGATATCTTCATGTTCTTAATCATTTTATGATTAAGTCCTCTGATAAAAAAGAAGAATTATAATAATATCTAGGACTCCCATACCTTATCTTTTTCTTCCCTTTTTTTTTTTTTGATTAACATGCTAGCCTCTTTTTAAACTCATAATGATAAACATCTGTTATTGATTATAAAAATATATGGAGAGACTGGAGAAAATGTTAATATGACAGAATGTCAAAGGCTTACATGTATTCAGTATGATCACTCTAACGCCTGAGATTTACTTTTGCAGTTTAAATACTCAGTAAGACAAGTCAGTGTTTTGGCATAGAGGTATAACATTTTAAAAGCAAAGAAAAATGACTCTCTCACTGTTTCAGATGTATGCTTCTATGCATGCTGGAGAATTTCAACTAGTCAGGCAAACTCTTCTGAGTTTTTTCCAGGACATGCATATAAGGGTATTTATAATTATTTATTTCTTAAGTTTACCCCAGGACCTCTTTATAAAGGGTGTTTACAATAATTTATTTCTTAATTCACCACCACCACCACCACCACCACCCCTTAGTAGGGTGTAATTACAATTATTTATTTCTTAACCCCCCATCCCTGGGACATTCTTATAAGGGTATTTAGAATCATTTATCAGAAATCCTTTAAAATTAAAAATCCTCATACTTTTGACATTTAATCAAAATCTTAGCAAGAATAAATATTTTATTTTGTGCTCTTTAGTATAAAAATATGAATAACATGTGTAAATATTTTCCTTTGAATTATAGGTATTAGTAAATTTAATTATCGCATTTATAATTGAAAGATGTTTGTTTATAGCAAGCAAATGAAATTAGTTCTTGGCATATAAACACTGACCTGTTGTCCATATTCCATATTCTTGACTGTATAATTTGTATTTAGGTGTCAATATTCCTGAAAGAGAAAGTGCAAAACAACAATGGCCGCTTTGTTTTGTCCACTTCGGGTCACTTGCCATGGGGAATAGAAGTTCCTGGAATTATTCGGTATGTTTAATAGTTTGTTTGTGTACATTCTCATATTTGAACATTGAAAGTTTTGCTATGTGTAATAGTTCAGTTGTATACAGTTTTTAGTTGCCCGTAAATTAATTAAAATCTAGGACAAACAACATTTGAGTGACACACATCCTGGTTGCTTAACGAACCCCCCAAGTGAGTATCCTCACTAAAATATAGAGACAATACACATGTTACTAGATAAAATATAGAACAAAATAGAGACAATACACTTGTTACTAGATAAAATATAGAACAAAATAGAGACAGTACACATGTTACTAGATAAAATATAGAACAAAATAGAGACAATACACTTGTTACTAGATAAAATATAGAACAAAATAGAGACAATACACTTGTTACTAGATAAAATATAGAACAAAATAGAGACAATACACTTGTTACTAGATAAAATATAGAACAAAATAGAGACAATACACTTGTTACTAGATAAAATATAGAACAAAATAGAGACAATACACTTGTTACTAGATAAAATATAGAACAAAATAGAGACAATACACTTGTTACTAGATAAAATATAGAACAAAATAGAGACAATACACTTGTTACTAGATAAAATATAGAACAAAATAGAGACAATACACTTGTTACTAGATAAAATATAGAACAAAATAGAGACAATACACTTGTTACTAGATAAAATATAGAACAAAATAGAGACAATACACTTGTTACTAGATAAAATATAGAACAAAATAGAGACAATACATATGTTACTAGATAAATTTTGCATAAAGTAAAGATCATAAGGAATGACACAAAGATGAGTGAAAAATTAATAAAAGTATTTAGAAAATAAAATAGATATCAAGTCAGTCAAAATTACACATCAATTACAAATCAGAATCATTAGTCTAGCTATCTCAGAGGGATCTAGCCTGCCCTACAAGTCAATTTCTAACTGCAACTTCTCCCCAAAACGTTTATCATTCATCTATAGTTTAATCTCTTGAAGTGATTGTTCTCTTGCAGTGTTAGTATAAATAAAACATACTCTGATGCCAACGCCATTTAGTTGATGGATATTAGTATTAATTAATTAATCATTCTAAATTAATTACAAGTGATGAAAATCTCAATTTATTTTATTAATGATCCTCTAGCAAACAGACACCACTCATTTCTCTCACTTGGCAGATATATGGGCACTGTAAATGTTTTCTCTCTTCCACAACATTAAAGATAAACAATCAAACAATATTTCAGAGGTGGAAAACTTCTAAAGGAGAAGACAAATCCATCTTTAATCTATATTTAGCAAGCCTCCCATTCGCCCACTTTCTTCTCCAACATAAGGTTATCAATATGCATAAGAATGTCAATAAATTTAACAATATATTTAGTAAATCAACAAGCAAATATACATATAACAAATAAATGAAATGGATTACTTGATATCAATATTTCCATGACACTACATTAGAATAATTTCTATAATTCGTAGTCTTATGCCTAAAATACAGATCAATACAAATCACAGGATAGTTCTTATCAGAGAACATAAACAGAGTTATTAGAGATAAGCAATAATAGTTTGACATAACCTGAATTAACATCTGTCTCAACAGTCTTTTGATTGCTTTTGCAACAATGTCACACATTTATTGTCCATGTTTCTTTTCGCACCTTGAAAATGCTGTTCTGCTATTTATTCTCTGGACTAACCTGGGTGCTTCTTTTCACCAGGTCAACTCCTGCTGTTGATTGTAGATTAGGTCTAACATAAGAGCAAAAGAGTACTTCTGTGACAAACTGCTGTTGATTTTAGATTAGGTCTAAAAGTAAAAGTGTACCTGAAAGTGTAAATATTAATAATAAATGTAGCTAATTACTATAATTAATGTAGCTGTAAAGTATGAATAAGTGTAAATATATTTTCTTATCATATATATGCCCACTTACTCATTTTAAAAACCATTTAGTCAGTAGAAATTTTTGTTTGGATACCTATGTCATATTTATGAAAGGAGAAATGATTCTATTGTCCTCAGCAGAGAAATTTATACACATTTAAATAATATTACCTTTTTTCTTGTAAAAAAAAAATCTGTCCATCTTTCTGTTTGTCTTTCCATCTGTCTGTTTGTCCATCCATCTATCCATCCATCCATCCATCTATTGTCCTTCTGTTCCTTATTTTATTGCTTCACTTGTTTAGAACTTTTGATGATGGTGGGAAGGTGGGGGAAACAAGTTTTCCAGTCCCTCCAGGAATCACAGAAGCAGCACAAGAGGGTTCCCTTGACATGAGAGGAGAGCGACCAACAAAACTGGGCACAAACATGTTAGTATTATAATAAACTTTATTTCAATTGTTGTTGCTGTTACTGCTTGTAATTTTGCTGCTGCTTTTGTTAACTGTTGTCTGTCAGATGGTTGTGGGCCTCAACTCAGAAATATATCAAAATTCTGGAGGTCCAAGGTCTGATGGAGAATATAATACTACAGAGAAATGTTGCTATCAGCAGTAGGGCAGGTGATTAGTTCTCTATTAATTCTTTAATAATGATAATATTAAGAACCTAACAACAACAGCTAGTATTATTATTAGAATAGAGAGTATTTAAATTAGAAATCTTGCCATTAAAAGTACAAACACTAATATATGCTTTCATTATACCAGCCTAGGGAAATTTGGGTGCTAGTATAACACAGTAGCATTAAAGATTCTAGACACTGACCGTAGCATCAGATCTAAAGACATATAAAAATATCTGTTAGGGCCAAATAGACATTTTTATATTGTGGATACTTGGTTGTATGAAGGAGAATATATTTAGTAATATTATCTTGAACAATCATTCTTTATGTCTATTCACTGAATTTAATGCAAATATTTATTGCCTCTTTGCTTACACATGTGAAGAGAGAATTATTGTTTTTAAGGAAATGGAGTTTGTGTTGCGGAGTTTGGTTTGTCTGTATAGTAAAGCATGCATCCATAGCAGTTTTTTTCACCTATTATATATCAGTGTTAAAATGGAAATCAGTTCTGTTATTAGTGGGTGGATTCTTTCATTTGCAAATTAACTGTTCTGATAGCAGAAGTACTTGTTAGGAATAAAATGTTAGCTATCAACAGTACATAACACTATAAAAGAATAAACTAAATTCATATATATATATATATATATATATATATATATTCTGGCATAGTTTATATAAAGCATAGATACATATTGAAGCATGCTTAGTTGGCTGTTGCCCTGATGCTATAGAACTTGATATAGTCTGCAGGTTAAAACTAATTATAAAATAAAAGATACATGCTCATTTGTCTGATAATAAGAAAAATTATGAGGCTAAAATTAGATATAAAGTAAATGAAACTAAGAATGGACAACTGAATCATGGATTGCTTTCAAAGCCCAGGATATCAGATTAGCAAACTTTGTCAGAATTATTATAAATATTCAACATTTATTTAGGAGAAGGTCTGATGCAACTATAAACAGTAAACACATTGCAGCATTATGTATTTATATACATTGTTTTGCTGTGTTGTATGTATGAATTATAAAGTACATATTACATTAAAATTGTTCGTCATTTGGGATTATCCGTTACTGTGACAGAGCAAAATTTGCTTGTACATATTTATGAAATAATTATTATTTTTGTGCTGCAATTATTTTATTTATGCTGCTAATGTTGAATATATTGATTATACAATCCCAAGACATGTACAACCTTTATATCAAAAAATTTTATCTAAAACCTCCAAAATGAATGCCCACAGTTCAAAATTATGATGGTACACAGAGAAGGGTTTGACTTAGGGCATTCATTTACCATGGTGCCGGTTTGCAATACAAACTGTCTGAATTTCTAAGAGGACAAGAAATATTTCTCAGTACTACTTACTCCCTATGTTAACTGGAACTTTACTACTCCATTCTTATTAAGCTCCAAGTTTATTTAGTTTACTTATATATTTCAGCTTGAAACTTTTTGTGGTGAACAGGTACATAGCAGTCAGGCCTGTTGCTAGTTAACTGGGACTTTACTACTCCATTCTTAGTTAAGCTCCAAGTTTATTTAGTGTACTGATACATTTCAGCTTGAAACATGTTTGTGTTGAACAGGTACACAGCAGTTAGGCCTGTAGACACATCCGTGGTCCAGAGTGTGAATAAAAGTTCACTCATATCTGATATCGTAAGTTCAGATTCTACAGTTTAATGGGCAGCTTCAATAATACTTTTATTTGAAATGGCACACATATTTGTACCTACAACCTTATATTTTTCTTGCATGTTATGAACAGTGTTAATAAAAATATGGCAGACTTAGATCTCTTCTATAGTTTTAAAATTCATTGTTTTTGAAAACAAGAGATGTTTATATTTTCCAGTTTTATTTGTAGAAAATAAGTTAGTACATCAATTAGGTTTTAGTTTATCTTAGAATCTGTACTTTATAGTATTTGTATGTTGCACAAGATTAAATCTTTGTTTTTTATGTGTAGTACAGGATTCAGTCTTTATGTCTCTGTTGTGTGTTTTACAGGATTGTCTTTATGTCTTGGTGTATTGTACAGGATTCAATCTTTGTCTTGTATCTGTAGTATAGGATTCAGTCTTTATGTCTATTATGTGTTGTACAAAATTCAATCTTTATGTCTTGGTGTGTTGTACAGGATTCATTCTTTATGTCTCTTGTATATGTGATTCAGTCTTTACATCTTTTTGTATTTTACAGGATTCAGTCTTAGTCTCTTGTGTGCTGTATAGGATTCAGTCTTTATGTCTCTTGTGTGCTGTACAGGATTCATTCTTTATGTCTCTTGTGTGCTGTATGGGATTCAGTCTTTACATCTTTTTGTATTTTACAGGATTCAGTCTTAAAGTCTCTTGTGTGCTGTATAGGATTCAGTCTTTATGTCTTTTGAATTTAGTCTTTTATTTTTATTTCCCTTGTGTGTTGTACATGATTCAGTCTTTACATCTTTGTGTATTGTACAGGATTAAGTCTTTATGTCTCTTGTATGTTGTACAGGATTCAGTCCAGCCAGACCCACTGTCCAAGGCACACTTGGATTTGTTGTCTCAGTTGATAGGTGCTTCTCCCACCAAGTCAGAGTTTCGTCTGAATCTCTTTAGTAATGATAAAGAAGAAGAGTATGTAAAATGGATTTTTAAAATTATTTTTAATAATAAAAGTAGATTTAATGCAGCAATTAACCTTATAAAATCTCTACAATGCTTTACATTTATTTGCACATATGCAGTAATAAATGATGTTGCATTTCTTTAACTCATTCACTGCTGGAATGTAATCTGCTGTATGTACATCTGTTAAGCAGTCAGGAGAAACCTATTTAAGATTTTTTAAATACCCAACTCCTTCTGCTAGAGCATTTTCTTTATACATTTGCACTCAGATCTTTACCCCTCTAAAACAATTACAATATCAGATTCAGATGCAAATTGTGTTATTTTCTTCCTCTCAGTGTTTCTTTTAATGCCACACAACATAGGATCTTCACAGAGACTAATTTATCTTAATTGTTTTGAATACTTATGTTAATAAAGAGTGTTCATATATTAATAACCTTCTTTAAGCTCTTCATTATCTTTGGTAAAGCAAAGAGGAATTGCAAATGCATGCACACACCACCATCTCTGTTTGCTTGCTGAGATGACCCAAAACAAAATATAGAGAAGATTCTGAAAGAGGAGGTCTCCATTTGCATTGGTTTGAGGTTTAGTCTTGGCACATTTTTCTGTAACACTCATGCTGAAACTCACTAAACATGCAAGGTTGATGTACTAGTAAGGGCACTTAGTATGGACAGTCTTTTGAGTACTCCTCACTACCAGAAATGGTGGTTCCTTGTTGAACAGCTTGATCCTGCCATCAGCTGCTTAGCATTTGTATGTAGGATTGTTAGAACCAATGTGCAGATTGTGAATTACAAGACAGAGAAGAGTATTATCATTCAGGCTTGTAGATGTGAAATTACTGTTCAGAAACCAAAAACCTAAAAGTGAAATACTACCTTTCATAGAGAGGCCATACTAATTTGCTATCTATTATCATATGTATATTCATATTTTAATATCCAGCACCTAAAGAAAATAACATGTATATCACAGACAAATAGTTGAATGTAATTGGAATTGCTGAACAGTCAGTCAGTGTAAAATATAATACAATGGTGCCTTGATATAATGCAGTCCTTGGGGGACTCAGAATTCAACTGCATTATATGTGAGGCTCTTTTAACGAGGGATCCTTTCTATCACATATGAACAACCCATGTTACATAATGGTACTGTTTATCAACTTAATGTTCACCCTACGTTACCACCTGTGTTTTAAGCCTTGCCTTTAAGGCCTGTCTTCAGCATATCCAGTGCATTTAGCTTTTCTTTGATCATCCACTGCTTTCTCTTTCCATTAGAAGACATGGTAAAAATCAAAACTATAAAAAAAAACCTTATGCCAAAAATGTTCAATAAATAATATGTACAGTATGCACTGCATGGTGTGTTGTGCGAATTCTATAATTAATATACAGTGTATGAGAAATGATCATATGAATGGGAAGAGCTGACAATGTTATTTCTAGCACATATAGTAATCAGACTCATTTAAAAGGAATCTCTTATTTAACCATCACAGCCATCGAGAGTGGGGATGGGGGGAAATTACCCCAATTTTCTCTTGTTGGCCTTGATCACAGCCAGTTCTAACTACATTTTTAATTGGTCAAAGAAGCAGCTTCAAAGAACATTACCATGACCAGAGATAAAAATTTTATCCTCCAGCCTGGTTTTTCTCTCAACAGTCCTCTATTCAATTTTTTAATTATTCAAAGAAACAGCTTCAGATAAAATTACACTGTATGTATACATATACTTTGAAGAGGTGTGTGTCAAATCTCTGAAGAAAATTGTCTGTTAACTCTGTTTAGATAGGGATAGGATGTGTTGGAAGTTTTTTGAAACAAGCTGTGTTTATGAAGTGGCAAGTAATTGTACAATGTATAAAGTTTAGGCATAGTCAGCAAAACATTTGCAAATTGAGCCAGTTGATTTAATATAGTACTGTTAACTCTGGAGGTTTAAAAAAAGAAAAAGGGTCCGCAGGCTGTCCGCATTGTATGCGGGTCTGCAGTATATCAAGGTGCATAATATTGAGGCACCAGTGTAGCAGAATAATCAAAATCATATGACAATAACTGTACAATAATATAACAGCAATCATCGTCACAGGACAGACCATTTACAGTGTAATATTAGAGTGGCAGTCAGTGTCACAGGACAGACAGTGCACAGTATAATACTAGAATGGCACTCAGTGTCAAGACAGATATCAGAGTAAAACACCTTAGTAAAATGGCAATCATTATCACAGGACACAGTTAGTGTACAACACATTACTGGGATGGTAATCAGAAAATAGTAGAATGGCAAGCAGTATCATAGGACAGACAATCATTGTACAACATAATGATAGAATGGCAAGCAGTGTCACAAAACTATCAGTGTACTTGTTAGGCCAGCCTTGTACAACATTGGTTCCTCAAAGATCCACAGCCAAACAGGAAGAAGTTGATGCTGAACTATAGAAATGAAAACCTAATCAGAAACAAGCAAAAGAAATGCAGTTAACTAGGAATGAGGAAGTAGAAATAGTGGATTTTCTTTGCTGAGAGGATAGCTAAGAGAGCATGACATTGTTAGTTTTCAGTTGCAGTTTTTCTTTTTATCTTCCTTTTCTAACTAATGGCTACGTCAATAGGTATTAAAGAGTTTTGACTCACGATATACCTACAAGTGCTCTTACTAGTTTAGTTGTGTGAAGGAATTATTATTGGAAAAATAAACAAAGTCAATATATTTTATGTTTATTTAATTACTTGTTATTTTTTGTTGTTATTATTATATCCATTTGATATCAATTTGTTTCTTTAATCATTTCAAAAATTTAATCTAAAGCAATGTGAATTTACAATTACAGCCAAGCAGCTACGATTCAGCCTGTAGAACTCGTGGAATCCATGGTGGTGAAAATTGATGCTTCAAAAGTAAGCATCACAAATAACGCACAGTCATTAACACTTTTAGTAACTTTCTGTTTCTGGTATTAAAGAATATCTGTCATTTTGTTAGCACTTTTAGTAACTTTTCGTTTCCAGTATCAAAGAATACTTGTCATTCTGTTAGCACTTTTAGTTACCTTCTGTTGCTGGTATCAAAGAATATCATTCATTTTATTAGCACTTTTAGTGTAACCTTCAGTTTCCAGTATTGAAGAATATCATTCACTTTTAGAAACCTGTTTCTGGTATTGAAGAATATCCATCATTTTGTTAGCAGTTTTAGTAACCTGATTCCGGTATTAAAGAATATCTGTCGTTTTGTTAGAACTTTGCCTTTGTTTCTTTTCTCAAAGAATATCTGTCACTTAATTAGCACTTGTAACCTGTTGTTTCCTGTTATCTAAAAATGTCTGTAATTTTAACATCCATCACATCATATATCATTAGCATCTCAGTTTTCTTTCTCTCAGAATATTACACTTCATTAGCAAACCTTCTGTTTATTTTCTTGAAGAATATCTGTCAATATCAGCAAGCTTTATTCTTTTCTCGAAATATTATCTCATTTCATCAGCAAGCCTTTTGTTTCTTTTCTTGAAGAATATGTCATTTTTCATCAGCAAGACTGTTTCTTTTCTCAAGAACATCTTTTATTTCATGATCATTTATAGCCTTCAGAGTTTCTTCTCTTAAAAAACATTTGCACTTTCAGTTGTCTGTTTCTTTTATCTAGGAATATCTGGAGCTGCATCAGTTTTAGAGGGATTAACATCATATTTACCTACAAACTCAATTTTCCCTCTATTATTAATAAATGTTTTTGCAATTTTTATTAGTCAGATCTTAGGGCATAATAATTTTATTTACTGTTTATTAAAATTTATTAGTCATTAGGATTGGCTTTGTGTATGGTTTCGACCACCATTGTGTACAACACTTATACATTATTTATTTAGGTTGCAGTTTAAGTTTAGTTATATTGTGTTTGAGCATAATTTAACAGAGATTTTTCTCTCTTTCTCTCAGAAACAGAGAAGTTCAGAACTAAACAAGATCATGGGCGAGTTGACAGTCGAGGAGAACAAGGCACAGGGTGACAGTGATCTCTTGGATCTTCTAGATAGTGCATGATGACTAGAAAGACATTGACAAGGCAGGTGATGACAAGCTGTGATGACAGCTGCTTCTTTCTGTAAAGACTGATCAAGTTACCAATTACCATGATAAAGAGCTGCACTGAAGATTATGAATATTTTATAAAGATTCACTGATATTAATGAACAGAAAATGCTTTTGAATAGTGAAGTGTACAATTATTAAAAAAAAATAAAAATCAGTGCTTATGCATGAATATTGTTTGTGGTATGAACCAGTAAAGATTTTACTTAGTGTAACATGGCTTGGCATTGCCTTATCAGCTGTAGTTCATATTTTCCCCCATAAAATCTTTTGAACAATTTGCAATAAATTCTTTGTTCATTTGGGATGCTGAAGTGTATCCCAACTTTATATTAATTATCATTCTCCATCATTATTCTGCTTTTCATTTTGAATCATTGGCATATGCTTGTAGCTGTTAATATTTATACCATTACTTCTGTATTAACATGATTATTAAATTTTTTACTCCTACCTAAACTAATTTACATTTTATGTAATTTTTTGATAACAGTTATAAATTTCAGATCTTGCCCTTGATCACGATTTTAATGTTTAAGATTTTGATAAGGATTAAATTTATTGTTAAAATGAACCAACCATACGACCCCAAGCACAAAGGACTGCAATCATTTGATTTGTATTTACTAAAGCAAAGAAATAGATTTATCTACAATTATGACCAATCAAAACCAAAAGACAGAATATGTTGGGTTTTTTTTAAAAATTTGGTTCTGCAATTTTCTCTTCTAGCAGACAGTGTTCTTTCATATATTCAGCTAAATAGAATCAAGGGAGTACATAAAGAGATCCTCCATTGTAACTGAGCTTTAATAATGACTTAATAGAACATGTGATCTCTTTAAGAAATGGTAACAGCTTTACAACATCAACACAAAAGGACCCAGCTTTTGCATATAAGAGAAAGAAGGCTAAGACATGAAAATGCATTACAAATAAAATAATCACATTATAGATCAGATAAGCAACAAAATATGATGCATTAGTATATAAAAGAATTGACAAAAATAATACTGAACTTACATAATGAAGATCTAGGTTTATGATTTACAAGTATATACAGTTTCACTGGGTTGAAGTGAATAATAATATTATACTTATCTCTCTTGGTAACTTCTGTTAGTATACTGACAAGAATATAATGATATTCCATTGAATTGCATTGTTTCTGAATTATTGTTAGAATTGTTGTTCTTAGAGTTATTTACATTGTTCTGTGTTTGAGTTAGGCAGAGTGATAAAGAGACCCAATGCAAGCAATGTAAAATATACAACAGGAAAACTGTTGCTTTAAAATCATGTTGTTGTGGGGTCTTCACTGTTCATTATGCCAAACAGTAGTTCACTGGGTGATTGTATATTCTTGTGATAACCTTTCTGCACAGTATATCAGTAAAAATATTTGTCTTGATGTGTGCATGTTTATATGTGCAAAAACCCAGGATGAAATACTTGATGTGTATTTTCTATACATGTATTGGTTTAATGAACTACATATTCTCATTTTTTTTATAAATAGCATTTTCTGCATACAGGAAATATTTATTATTACATAAACTAGTAATGAGATATATAGTGCCCAAATGTTTATTTTTAAAATATTATAATTTTATTTTTCAGTTTTTTATACAATATTTTAAACTTTTGATTTAGTCAACCAAATGTTAGAATAAATAAAAATATTGTTTGGTAGAACAGCTGTTATCATTAGTCACATGATAATCGCATACACAGAATATGTATATTGCATCTTACTCATCACTTGTTTATTTCAGTTTGTAAAAATACAGTACAAAACGTGGGTTTTCTACCAACAAAAGTTGACAGAATAGGGAATATACTCACAGAAGCATAAGTATGACTGTTGCTATATATTAATTGCAAATTAGCAAAATATTGACATTACAGCTCTTGTCTTTTAAAGGTTTCTGTTTTCAGATCATTCCACGTTGTAATAAAATGTTCATATTTGGATCATTAAGATAAAGACAGCTTAACGTTCAAGAATTAATTAAAAATTATTTGAAATTTTGCACATTATTTTGTTTTGTAGTTCATTAAACTATTTGGGAGCAGTGAGTGAGTGTTTTACATCTTACTTGATCATATGGAGAAATATTTTTGTTGCTTATCTGAACTGAATAAAAAATAATTTGGCTTTAATAATTCAAAATGTATCTAGGCATGAAGGGAATATAATTGCCTGCTTATATCAGAAGTAAAATTTTCACATTGATAGTTATTTTAATCAATAGTATCTCTGATCTCTACATCATAGCTCTATATTATTATTTTGACCCATTGTGGCTTTATAACCATAGTACTTTGACTATGAACCAGTGTCCGTCCATCATCTTTTTTATTGGTGTGGGTTTTTTACACATCAACGTTAGTTTTTAACAGTTCTTTGGTGAAGACTTTAATTTGTTGAGTATTCCTCTACTTTTTGCAATTATAGGCTAAACATCTAATTTTGCAGTGATTTTGAAATAGAGAAATGATACTTTTATGACACTTTGGACTAAAAGTGTTAGTGCACTTTATTGAAAATGTATTTATGAATGTATAGAGAATATCTGCAACCACAAGACTGAGTGAAAGACAGTCTCTTGATAGATATTATTACGATGACATACATCGTATAACCCTTTTCTTCATGGCTGACTGATGCGAGTTAACATTACAGATCACTGCAACTTTTGTTGCTGCTAGGCAAAAGTCTAGATGAAGAAATGTTAAGATGTTAAAAGTCTAGATTAAGAATTGTTAAGAAATGTACAATGCTGGGCAAAATTAATGCATATAATTGGATTAAAAAATGACTAAATAAAAAGTCAATTTTCTTTCTCTTCTTGTCCATGCAAGGATACTTTGTTAAAACCAAATAGCAAAAGTAAGACTTTCCAGCATCAACAAGAGGGTCATCTATACACATTTACACAGTATCTCTACAGATTTCTGCTATCTCTATGCACATCCAACCTCCACATAAACACACATTTCCAACCTCTCTACACATTTTTTAAATCTCTTTACACACATCTAATCTCTCTACATATTTCCTTTCAAGCTAGTATAAAATAAGAACAATTTTACTAATTCCAGTTTGTCAAAAGTTGCATTAGTCTGTCAAGATTCTACTAAAGGGCAAGTTATACAGATTCATTTTTAACTTTATATCCCAGTTATTTGGATTCTTATTTAACCTTATGTCCAGACTAATGCAAAGGGAGAGTAATGGAAAATGAAATCTTCACAAAATATATAAATTAAGCCATCAACCCAAATCTATAGGGCTTGATGTAAAAAAAAAAAAATGGTGCTTTTGATATGTCACCTTTGAAGCAATTGTTAACTTGCTTCTTCAGCCAAAATTGTCAATAGTAATTAACTGTTTCACTATGTCTATGATGCAAAATTAATCATTCTCTCAGCATCATGTTTCTTGCCATTATGTGTGTAAGTGGATTTATTTATTCAAATCACTTTCTAATTACCACAGTTTTATTCACATGTTGAAATGGAAAGTGTTATTGAATTAGTCAGAAATTGTTGTTACGGATTTATATACACTGCACAAGTATAAATAAAAAGTGTTATAATACAACAATGTTTGGATTTCTGGTGAAATAATTATAATTCTTTGCTTTCACAACTAAAACTGCCATCTGAATGCAGGGAGAATGTTTTACAAACAGGTGAAAGCAAAAGCACCACACAGTTTTAACTTAAACAAAGCTTAGTGTGTTTTGTGTTTTACTGCACGTGTCCATGTTTAAATAAAATGTCTTGTGAGATAATAATAGCCTCACAAAGTTCACATCGGCCTCTTTTCACAGTGCCCAGTGAAACAAATAAGGTTGCACAATTATTTTTTTTTTAAATTGCTTTAGTTAGATATTAAGTTTCAAGATCAAATGAGGAAGAGTTCACATATTTCAATATATATTTATAAATCTACAATAACAGAAGTATCAGTATACTCAGATTGAATGTTCAAACATTTTGGTAAAGGTTAAGAAATCAACTTGATGAAATGTTATTTGATTGCAGAAAGTCAAACGCAAATCAAAGCTCTCATTCATGCAGAAAATCATTATATGATATATTAGGAGGCATTATCACCATTCATTTACATAAAGATTGATAACTCTCTGGTGAGTTATCACTGGTCAGATTTATAGACGGATGTTCTACAGACTTTAAAGTTATCATTATTTCTACCAGCAGCAGCTAAATCTATCCCTCTAAGTATGTAAATGAATGGACATTTTTTTCTTATTTTATGTCCATTACTCTTCTTTTGATATCACAATGTCTGTCTTTGGAAGTGGCCCATTCCACAGCTGTAATTAACATAAAATATCTATATAAAATAGGATATATACATGATCAAAACTTATGAGACACTGTTGAGTAAGTGATATTTTGTATTGACATCATATCTTGCCAGTATTTCCAGGTAGTAATGCTGGTTCATAATCATCCTTATTCAAGAAACTCACTGTTAACAATGCTCTTGTAATTAACACAACAAAACAAATCAGCATTGTCTTCCCTTGGACTCATGCATCTTCTTTCTGAGCTCAGTGACGCTGATGTTTTTTCTTGCATGGCTTAACACTTGTTTTTCAGATAGTACTGAAAGTGCCTCCATTCAACACCCATGATAAGTCTATCCAAACACCAAACAGTTGTTTCTCTCAACCAACTGAGGAATTATTTAAACATCAAGCTGCTGCTGTTTCTGGTCATGACTTAACATTTTATGTGCCATTATTTTTAGCTGAAACTTTCCACACTACTAGCCAAGACTTTTTAGTTTCTTCCACTGAGCTCTATGTATGGAGAAGACACAAGGGCAAATTCCTGTCACCAAACGTTTCCATATTGAAAAGACCAAAGCATTTTAGTATCTACAGCAGCTACAAGTTTTAAATTGACTGTTTGTGAAAGATATATACCACTGTTATGAAGCTATAATTCAATAAATATAATAAAATTTACAATACAACATACAAACAATCAAGAATGGAAAAGATTCTCAGGCCTATTACCTCAGATATGAAATACCAACGCACTGTTTACATATAAAGCGGTACCTTACATTGCAGAATATTTTACTTGACCTACTTAAGCATTCTATATTTAAGAAAGATTTTGAAAAATTGTTTAAATTATTTATACACTGTAATTGCAATATTTGTCTGAATACTAAAACCGAATCGATCTAGCCTATTGTAGCTCTTGTTAAAGTTTGCAATAAACCAGTTTCATTTACACCAGTGTTTTCTCCAGTTCTAGTACCTGTATACTGATATTTTGCTAGTTTTGTATATTACTTTTTCATACTCATCATGATTGATGTCAATGTCATAATGATTAATGTCAATGTCATCATGATCAATGTCAATGTCATCATGATTACAATCTTTATGACATTGACATTGATCATGATGAGTATGTACCTTGATTTTGAAAAATATGAGACACCCTCTTAAATATACACACATCTTTTAAAAAGCGACTAGAATTGTTGAAATATTTTTATTCACAAGCATTTGTTTTAAATGTGATATTTTGTTAACATGAAATTTTAAGTGATTATATTGCAAGTTTAAGGTTCCAAATATTTTCAAGAATGTTTAATCTGACCACCTAAAATATAAATGTTTTCTTTTAAATTCTAAATATTATTTAATTTAATTAGTTAATAAATTCAAGTACTTAGGAGCCATTGTGACAGACAAGGGATCAAAACCTGAAATATTGCCCAGGATTGCGATGACAATAACATCAATGGCAAGACTGAAGACAGTTTGGAAAGACAAACATCTCAGTCAGCTTAAAGATCAGACTGATGTGCTCCCAGTTGTATCTGTGTTTTTATATGCATGTGAGTCATGGACCCTCACAGTGGATCTCAAAAGGAGGATACAAGCTATTGAAATGAGATGCTTTCTAAGGTTGATTGGCATTTTGTACAGAGATCATATCATGAATGAGGAAATGGGAAACAGAATTAGGCAAGCCATTGGGCCCTATGAAGAGCTATTGGCCATTGTGAAAAAATGCAAAATGAAATGGTATGGGCATGTCACACGATCAATAGGGCTTGCCAAGACAATCATGCAAGGTACTGTGCAAGGAGGGCGAAGGAGAGGAAAACAGAGGAAAAGGTAGGAGGATAACATCTCAGAGTGGATAGGACTGAAACTGAGCAATACGGTAAGATTAGCAGAGAACAGAATGGAATGAAGGAAAGTGGTTGTCAGGTCTTCAATGATTCGCCAAGGTTGACAAGACTAAGAGATAGATAGATAGACAGATAGATTAAAATAAAATAGTTAAAAGAAATATCTAAAAATAAAATTCATTACATATGATTCTATAATTTATAACTAGTATTATAAATATTTTAAACCAAAAGTGCTGTGCCATTTTTATGAAAAGGCTACCACTATATACTGGCTACAAAATTAATTATCTTATCTATGTAACTGTACTACTAGTATAAGTTCTACCATTACATAGTGATATGTCAGAGAAACTCAAAATAATAGTGAAAAATCAGATTTGATATCCATAGTTTAAAATGTAAAAGAATAATAAACCTGTGTAATTAATTAAAATGTATTTAAAATTATAATTAAGAATTGTGATCTTTACCCAGTCACATGATATAAGAAAAAGAAAGATATTATGATTAAGGTTATCTAGTGTGCCCAAAACAAAACCCATAATTTAAATGAATTGAGATTGTGCCTCATCCATGCAAAAGTTGCTTGTCAGGAATAGTGTTTATTAAAAAAAAAAAAAAAAATAATCTGCTGAATCACATATTAACAAAATATTTTATCAAAATTAATTACATGATTTAATAAAAAAAAAAAAATTAACTAAATCAGTAAATGCATAAAGAATATTATTAATCACCTATAAATTTTAGTGATGTAAAAAAAAATAATTAATTATTTAGCTATAAGGTCCTACTTGGAAAAGAAGTTTTGTCATATTTTAATTAAGACAGTTTGAAGCCTCTCAATTGCAACAATCAATTTATAAGTCTAAGACTCAAATGACTCATAAATACTAGAGACCTTGGAACTGTCATTATTAGATACCTGTCACATATGAGTGATTCGTTTATAAGATAATAGTTATATACTGGAAGGCCCAGAATGGATATGGCATGAATGTTTGGCTTTTGTATCCAAGAAATTGTGTGCCACATTTTGCACTTAGTACAAGGCCTATCATCAGATACATGTTGTAAGTTCTTAGATCAAGTGACCACTGGTCATTAGCGAAGCCGCTTGAGCTTACAGAAATACATGGGTCCAAAGTTGCTAGTCAGAGATGGCAAGACCAGCTGACCAAATTTTGTGTGAGAGTGGAAGGAAAACACGGATGCGAATGTATCTGCAATTGACTTCAGATCCTCAACCACCACATCCACATCCGATGTTTCCCAAAGTTCTTCCACTGCAGCCTGAATAACACCATCATTTTGTACAGCAGCCAGGGTGCATGTGGAGTACACAATCGAGCCACCAGGCTTGCACGACCGTATTCCTGCACTGTAAGCCACAGCAAATCGGTAAAGTTTCAACATTTCAATCAGCAAAAGATAGGCAAATAGCTATGACAGCATACAAGTAATTATGGCATGTATGTGACATGGATAGCAAGTGTCTTTGGTGTAATAACATATGGTAATTTAGAACAGGCAACTCAAATATATAACTTTACTGTTGAAAGATATTTATTATTAGAATCTAACTAGATATCTGGCTGTTAACATTATGTATGTTTAATTATTTTTATTTGCTTATTTTAATTTCGTTTAAATGCTGTGAAATTAATTATATGACTTTCTTAATTCCCAATGCAAGCAATTAAAAAGAACAAACTATGCTTGTTGATAAGCAGAACTGAAAGATACTAATAATTAATATAAACCTGTACAGAACATGTAAAGAAATATAATTCATTAATAGAGAATGCTAATGAAGATTACATTAGTTTATAGCTATTATAAGTGAGATGGTGAAATGGCTAGGTTAAAAGAAATTTATTTTGCCTAGATGACTATCAATAAATGCCACTGATTATATATCAAGATGACTGAATAGGCTTACATGTGTAAATAGTTCATTCTCTGGGCAAGTATACCATTTTGTGACATGAAGTGTAAAAAAAAAAAAAGTGGGTTAAATCTAACTATTTTAAAGTCTACAACAGAGCCTAATGCACACATAAAAATGTAAGAAAGATAAAAATTATAAAAAAATGTTGATGTTAAAGGAGTTTGAAATATTTAAAAAGCATGTTTCTGTTGAAAACTTAGAAAGTAAGGTTCAGATGAATTTTACCAGGAAAAAAATATTTAAAAATAAGCAATATAATTCATTACATTGAATATATTTTCTTCATTAATATAAATTATTAACTTAATCTTTTTAACATTTTTATTTAAAATGGGTAAAGAATTATAACTTCATAATGTGGAATCTTTATTGCTGCCCAGTTAGAAAATTATCAACCAACATAAAATAAGCTCTATTTTTCTCAACTAAACATACAAGGGACTAAGTTATTATGCTGCAAAGACAATATTCAGTAATATTAATAAGCAAAGTATCTATTTAAATATACCGTTTTTGTAATAAGGTATAAGCCTAATCCAATGTTTAGATTTTTGAATGCAACTCATAGATTTTTCTACCCTTATTAGCTCAAGTTTAAAACAGCTATATGAAACTTTAAATGTGAAAGAGACCACATGAATTGTACATAAATATGTAAGCTATTTACGATGTTAATTAATTTAATCAAAATATATCGAGATTATCAGAAATCTTAGATGTTTTAAAGTGTTGATGATTCCAAAGATTTTCCTGCCATCACTGCTGTAACAATGAGATCTTAATGGAAACAAAAGTTATTTTTCTTATTTGGTACTTAAACTCATCATCACATCATGACAAAATAACATGAGAGTTATCTTTTGGGAATATGGAGCCATTGAAAAATGTCAGAAATAATTCACAATATTATCGTCATTATTTTATATTTACAAATTTATGAATGTAATGTTTTGTAATGTGTTAAAGAGGAAACAAAATGAAATTAATTTTCCTAAAGCTGAATATTTCTGAATATAATGAATAAATTTTAAAAACATTTGCATACAAACATTTCCAATAAATGAATTATTTAAATAGTACGTGGAGATTATGTCTGACATATTGAATTTTGGTAAAAGAATTAAAGTTTTGGATTCAATGTAAAAGTATTATTTCTTCACAAAATTGACCATTTGTAGATAAAAGGAATATTGAATGTTGCTATTTTAATATGCTAAGTTTGTTGAATTATTTATAAAAATGAAAATTATAAAAATGGCTAAATGTAGTATGCATGTCACAAAAAGAGGTGCCATTTATTAGTTCAAAACAAATTTTACAAATCATTACAAAATAAATAAACACATATTCATGCAACTATCTTATGTATCTCTCTTATCAATTCTGATACAGAGGATATAAGGCATATTTCAAAGCTTTAGTTTTGAGAAAACACATTTCAAATGGACCCACCCTTCAAAGAATGGGCCATGTGGATAACACGCTAATCTTGTAAAAAAATAGACAAGAACTGGTGATTGAGTTCATAGTTGTAAAGATTGCAAGGATAAAGAGAAGTGTGATTTGAAATAATATAAGGTCTGAGACTTCATAAAGAGATATCTGAGCAGATAAATTTAATATTTTATTTATTGTGTTACTTTTCTGATTTGTCACTATTAAGTAGAACTTATAATTTGGAGTACATAATCCAAATTGTCGGTAAATTGTTAATTATCATGAGCTGATAATGAGGAAATAATGGCTTAAATGATTTCATTCTTGAGAAAACAGAAAGAATACTTTAAAAACATAAATTTTTAGTGCATGAATAGGAAAGAGGAAGAGAGAATTTGTAGTATTGAGAGTAACACAAAAGACATAATGTTTTGTTTATTTCAGGTAAACAAACTATTAGAAATATGATGAATTAGATTAGTACTGGTAAGGAAATGGAGTTATATTCATCAGATTTATAGTACTGCCATACTTAATGAATAAGAGGTATGACAGTGAGGAAAAAAGTGTTGAGGCGAGTGAATCAAAGGGCAACCATTCAGTAATCACGCATTCTATTCAGAAAGGGAAAATCCTGGAAAATTAGATCTCTATTGTAAATGTTTGACTGAAATTAAAGAAGCCTATGTGCATACTAAAACTGTACCAAATCTTATTAAGGAAAGTAAAAATAGTCTTTTGGTTATGATATGCTAATAAGAAAGGGGAATAATTAGGAGATGTGCTAATTCACTGTACTATATGAGAAGCTATTACTGTGAACTAATGTAAAACTGTTAAAGTTGCCATATTTGTAATAAATGACTGTGTTTAATGTGTGAATGGTATAAGCATACTCTTGACTAATCCATAACTAAAACTCTGATGACCTCTGGTGATGGCCATTCCCCAACAACTACTACCAGAGAGGTTTTAATCAACACATATAAATGCAAACCAAAGTGAAATGAAGTGCTCTAGCAAATTTTATGTTTTTAAAATAAATTATAGACCTCACAATTACTAATAAACAGAATAATTTAAATTTACACCTACATCAGCAGATCCTTTTGATATGTGGATAACTGTAACCGTTCCTTGACACGACCTGGTTTAAACAGGTTGTTATCTTCTTCTGTCAGTACATGACGGTCACTGTTACATGGTACATCAACTAGTACCTAAAACAGTGGACAGTACAAGGCAATACATTTTTATGGAAATATTCACCATGCATTGTATTATATTTAAACAGAAAGTAAGTTAAATTTTACTATAAATAATTGTGAATTACTTAGTTATACGATCTGAAGATAGTAATAAACTTATTTTATTTTCCATTTATGCCAAGTTTTAACTCTATACTAAATACTGCATCAATTATTTCAGTACTACTTTTACAGTTAAGTTCTCTGTCTGGTCCAAACTTGACGGCGAAGCCAATAAAAAGGTAAAATATCACCATAAAAAGGCTGTTGTAAAGTCTTAATATGTAAACTTGTATATGACTATCAACTGTCATACATAAGCACAGATCAGATCAGCAGAGATATAAGCAAACAGAGTGAAATGATTATGCACTTTAATTCTTTTCTAATTTTAACAAGTCTAATAAATATTAATAATAAGCAAAAATAATTATTTTGTACAGAAAAGTTACTCTACTTACTATAACTCATTAAAACAGATAAATCCTAATAAATATTTTATGAGCTGGTCACACTCGATTTGCTTGGAAATCGTTTCTTAAAGATTCATGATTCAAGCTAAACTAACAATATTTTCAATCCAGCCAATGAAAAAAGTCAACAAGCACAAAATACTATGTCAAAAAAATGTGTTCACTGCTCATCAATTCACAAAATCAAAATGATTTCATGTTAACAAACAATTGCCTTTCTCTTGAGTTGAGAACAATTCACACATTCCACACAAATATGTAAACAAAAATGTAATACAATCTCAATGTTCTTACACTTCATGACATCACCATCGAATGTTATATAAAATAAAAACAAATATGAATTCCTTGCAAACTTCAAAGCTTAATCAGCATAATTGTCATATCACAAAACTCTGGTAGCTAGGCTTTTGTTTGGTATGCATGTTTAACCAAGTCTAGCAAGCCAAATTAGCCAAGATTCTGTGAAGTCTGGTGAAGTAAGAAACTTTAATAAATATTGCAGTTGGCATTTGAGATGATGTTTACAAAAACTTTTTTTTTTTAAATTGTGGTATACCAGAGTGGAAATGTTAATTTACCAATTTAGTAAAACAGACACTATGGAAGTAAGATGGCTAAATCACAACATGAAGGTTCATACTGATATTTATATACTTAACAATTAGACTCCAAGTGTTTCTCTTTGGCAATATGAATCCATTAAAATAAAATCAAGCGAATATCCTGCTAAAGCAAATTTTTGTTAATCTGGCACTTTACCTAGAGGAGAACTTACTCTTATAACAGGTTTTATTCAGGCATTACAATTTATTGCCCTATGTAGTGACAAATTTTGTCATTCTATGTCACTGTGGCATATCTACATTCTGTGTTCGTCATCAGATAACAATTTTGGTCAATAATTAAACGTAGCGACATATTTTTTGTCTTTCTATGACACTGTGTGGCATATCTACATTCTGTGTTCGTCATCAGATAACAATTTTGGTCAATAATTAAATGTAGCAACATATTTTTGTCATTCTATGACAATGTGTGGCATATCTACATTCTGTGTTCGTCATGAGATAACAATTTTGGTATTGTAGCAACATATTTTTGTCATTCTATGACACTGTGTGGCATATTTATATTCTGTACTGGTCGTCAGATAACAATTTTGGTTAACGATGTACCTAAATATATGTATTTATCCTTATTATAGGTAGACCACTCAAATTTTGAAGTCATGGAAACACTCTAAATAAATTATCTTCAATGGCCTGAACTATTCTGTTGGAGTCTAATTAATATTACTAAATAAAATACCTTATCAAAAGAAGGAGTATTGTACTGCAAGCCATTTTTTACTGTAATTGAAACAAACTGTGATTGCAGCTCCTCAGAAATGTAACTGCGCAGTACTTTTCTAAGACGAGAGATGCGGGCTGCTGATGAGTCATTACAGGTAATGTGACCTGAAAATACATTGTCAAAAAGAAAATACTTAAAGGATATCTAATAATTAAAATCTATTCTAACAAAATGTAAGATTAAACCAAGTTATGGCTCCTTAATCTGAATCAAGCATAATGATTGTGTAAATGTCTTGCTACTATCTGTTGTTGACAAAATAAATATGAAACAGTGCAAACTGTGGAAAATTGACCACGGCTTATAAAAATAAAATTTGAAGAATTTTACATAGACCTTATTTTAAACTCCTAAGTGATAGTGGGGCATATCTCTCAAACAACCTTAATATTAATAATACTGAATAAATTTAAAATTAGGACCAATTTTTTATTTACTATTTTTAATTCCCCGTCTTTGTACTAGTTTACTAAAGATGGAATTAATTCATTTACCAAGAGTGTTAGTTTAAACATTCCCCAGGCGCTGATTTATTTTATTTTTTATTTACTTATTTTTTTTTCCTTCCAGAGATCATCATAGTGTCAATGAAAATCATGTAAAAATTGTATTTTCTGTGAAACAGTCTTATTTCACTTTCTTACCCCCATGATTAAGGATCATTTGTAACATAGTTAAAGTCTTGCCCCCTGGTGCTGCACAAAGGTCAAGAACATTGTCTTCAGGTTGGAGACTGAGGGCCAAAACAGGCAGGATAGAGGCTGCATCTAACAGGTAGTAATCTGAAAAGAAAACTGATATAATCAATGCTTCATAAGCAAATACTTCAGGACAGAAAGAAGGGAAATACACAGGAAATTCATTTGCTAATTGAATTGCACATGCATGCATGCACATGTACATCCACACACATACAAAGTTGATCACATCACTTCCAGTCATTATGAATTTTGTTTTAAATGTGTGGCTATCTGGATTATGTAATTTATGTTAGCCTACAATACATACAATAAAAAAAGGTTGCAGGGCCTTGTGACACTGTTACACAATAACCAAATAATTAACAAAAAATTTCAGAGAACTTAATAGTAGTTTAGTACAGAAAATAATATCTTCTCTTGGTCATCCTGTTTCATCTCCCACAATATTAGCTTCTTTCAAAATATTTTTCCTTTGTAGGTCTCCAGCATTTTTTTACATGTTCAAAGATTGATCCCCTTCCCCAAATAAATGAAAGTCATATAATATGTAAATCTGTATTTTTTACAATTTTAGATATTCATAACTCTCTCCCTTTTTCAAGTAAATTTACTCATTATCATGATAAATTTTAGAGATCTCTATTTATGTAAAAGAGTCAATCTCTGAATAGCAAATATTTGCAATATGAATTACACTGTTTCATTTTTGTATTTATACAAAAAATTATAGCCATATGCCTTTTCCATTTCCTCAAAATGCTCTTAGCAGTTGCAGATAGAGAACTTAAAGACCAAGTGAACAGGAATGAACTCCAGACATAATTTATAAACCAGATATTTCAGGATTGTCCTGGCTATGTTTCAATAGCAAAAAACTTTAATAAATGTTATTATGTAAGTGTTAATAGAGTAAAAGAGACCAAAGTTCTCATTCCTGTAATGTGTTAAAAAGAAACCAAAGCTCTCATTCATGCATGAGCATGGTGACACCTAGTACTTTTACGTTTTAGTAATTAAAGTGCTCTTGGCTGTATACTTCCAGTCAAGTATGCTTGTTCTACATATAGTTAAGGTATGCAGTAGCATTACAGAGCTCATTTCTTTTGTAAACCTTAATTAATTGCATTTGTATCTTTACTCATGCTATTATTTATTAATATTAAACTCTGAAATTGAATACTATCTCAGACTGATACAAAAGAATTGTTAAAAACCATTAAGAAATCATGCAGTGATACAATGTTGTATAAATAAAATTTGTCTATGACAAAAATAAATACAAATTTGACTGAAATGAAAATGCAAACATTAATTAATGAATAAAGGTATTTCAACATTAAATTATGTCTGGGTTTATTTCATTTCTTTTTATTAATATGACAACTAATATGTAACAATGTATACTATAAACTTATTGTATAGAATCATAGTGACTTCTAACAACTGTAAAATGAATTAAGTTATGCAAGAAAATGTTTAAAGGTATTTACTGTGCCAATATGGTTACAGCAACTAAGAGAAAAGCAACTATGAACTTACTAAGAAGATTGGTGCTGCCACATTTGGGAGCTGGAAAATCAGAAACGTTGCCTTTGGGAAATGTCATTACAGTTAGATATGAAGGGAAAGAAAAGGGCTGACTTGGAATAACAGTCACTGAAATGGCACGCTCTTGATACAAATTAGCACGTTCCACACTGAGATGCAGTTCTTCACTCTCAGAGAAAACTTGCTTAGTAGGCATAAAATACTGCAGATCAGTGCTGTGTACTGATGCATCTGGTGTCAACACAGTTATGGTCGATGAGTTCAAATTTCCAGGATTTGCTGTAGTTTGGGTCTGAATATCTTCTGTAATATGTTCAGAAGATACTTTCTTTTTTACAATACTGCCACTATCTTCAAGAGCTTGTTCAGAGTTATTTTCAACAAGTCTGGTAGAAATACCATCAAGGTCGGTGATGAAAGAATTATCATAATTTATTCCAGACCCATCCTGGTTTATTTCATTTACTATGCTCTTAGACTGCTCAAATGACTGATCTTTCATCATCTGATTAACTGTTTTGGCATCAGACATTATGTGAGTGGCTCCCAGCTTCCTCAGCAGAGCACACGTCTCAATATCATCACCAACACTGTTGACAAGGGCTGCATATTTTGGCAGAGAAAGCAATGAGATACGTATGGATGGCCATTTTTTACCAAAAATCAAAGAATAAAATGCATCAAAGTGGTCCAAAGCTAGTTCACAGTTTGTTTTGCTTGGCAGGTTTGAGGCCTATAAACATTACATTAAAAAAAAAATGAAGTTTCAAGTTAGTTTTAACAAGTACAACAGTAATTATATCAACAAGACCACAACCATATAAACAACAAAAGGTCAGTGAGGGGGGTATTAATTTTTTAGACGAATCTTGTTTAGTTAAAACATAATTTACATTATATATAAAAGGAGATAATAATAATAATATGGATTTTGAAAAGTACTTCATATCCAAAGATCCATGCACTTTGCAAGTGAGGTTGACAATTCTGAGCTAGGCTATGGGTGTGGCAGAATGGAAAAATCCCACTGATGGAGTTGTCTCAAACACAACCCCAAAGATTTTTGCATAAGACTAAGAGCCCAGCACTTAGATTTCTTGGTTACCTTGCTCCACAAATGTACTTTCAAACAATCCAGAATATTTTGTCATAAAGACATTTAAAATGAAACAGGAAAAATTTAAAGAGCATAATGAAAATAGTAATACTGACTCTAAATATAATCTTTGGACTGCTCAAACTGAGTATAACCTACAAAATGTCAAATGGTTTGTATAATATATGATCAATCAATCAAGTATTCCTCTTTATTTTCTTTCTCCCTTTTCTACTAGTTCATAATCTATATGAAACAGAGTTTGAAATATCTGTAAAGCAGAACAGGCATTATTATTAATATTACAAAGAATTTTTAAAATTAAATTTGCATGTTGTTCTTGTAGAGGGGAGAGTACATCCATTATTAACATAATTTTCAATAAGTAAATCTTAAAAACCATTTCTAACAATCATAGATTTTGTCAAGAACATACTAGTAAAACAGCAGGAGATAATCCGAATGATAATGAATAAAATATAGTCCAAGTGCAAATATCTTTTCTCATCATAATCAGGTCATCCTTTAACTGGAAAACTTATCAAACTGGTTTAATTTATTTTGTTATGTCATTTTGTTTCGCTTAAGAGCAGATAATATATAAAATCCTATGGAAATTAAATATTTTAAAAATTGGGCTAGAAAGCACTACAAATAAGTAAAACTAAAAGGGTTCAATCAAAATTATTTAAAACCTAATTTAGCTAAGTAACTCATAGAATAGATAATGGAGTGATATTTATTTGAATACTGAGTTTAAAAAGAACACTATCTGGCCTCTCAAAATGGCCTGAAAGTATCTTGTATTATATCACAAAACAAACACTGGCACTGATAATTATCAGTTAGCAGTTGTATGTGTGTGTGTGTATATATATGAGTTAATGGTGTATTTATTAGGTAAATTTGTTTAGGAGTGAAATAATTAAAACTATGTATTTTAATTGTCCAAGCAATTAAATAAACTGATCATAAATTTCTGTTTTGCTCTAGAACCTACTAGTAAATTTTATTTTTTACATCTCTATTAAACTTAAAATGTTTCTGGGTGGCAAATTTAGTGATGATGGCATAAATTTACACTTTGCAGAAATTTTAATTGTGATTGTCAAATTTAATGTAAAATCTACTAGCATTAATCTACATTATCAAACAATAAATAAATTTAAATCAGCAATGGATATGGGTGGCTTCATGGAAGTGTGTGTTGTGACATAACTGTTCTTTTCCATTTTCTTTCACAAAGCACGATTTACTGATCCCAACAAACAACTTTCAGAGAATAAGTGCTACAACAGTACAAGTCTTAGATATCCTTGTTCTGATCAATCATCCAAAGGCAGTTCTGATTTTCTTTTAAAATATATATATATATAACATGGACAGTGCAGAATTCGAGGATTCATGTATTGCTGTGTTAATTCCCAAAATTTCTGAAAATCTCACTATATTAAAGAGACAAAATAATAACGCAGTTTCATTTTAAAATCATTTCATTTTGTCTTGTGCCCTGAAAGTGCCACTTTAAAATGCAATGCTAAGTGAATATTAACTGAAATGATAACCCTAATTAAAAAATATCGAAGTTTGGTCAAGAACTTAATTTCCTTATATGCAAACCACTTTTTATAGAAAAAAAGATTTATAATCTTAACCCTAAATACCCATTTCACATCTAGATCTATACCCATTTCTTTTTATATCTGTAGCGTTTCTGGACCAAAAGACAACATCGAGGGATCCTGCTTTTAATGTCAACATATCTCCACAGAGCAGCCCTGCTCATGGCTTTCTGTACTGTTAGTACAATATATGTTGAAAATGGTGACGTCGTCCTTCAAAAACAAATGCACGTGGATGTCGCGAGACTGAAGACCGGAAATAGCTAATCTTTTAGTATATATATTAAAGGCATTTCAATTGGTCAAACAATTTAAGTTCTTCCAATCGTGCAATTTTTACTTGCTGACATGTAGTTCGCTGCGGAAGCCACGTCAAAATCTACGATGAACTGCCCCAACAGTTCGGGACGTATTTTCATTTCTCAGAAAATATATCTAAAGTAAATATAAGATTTGTTCCTGAATAAACAACAAAATGCAGGGGCAGTATAATATGCGCAGCCCAGGTACATTCTAGTTATATAATACCAGATTTGTATTATTATGTGTAGACGGTTTAAATCTTTCGATATAAAGCTGATACTAGTGATAGTATTGAGTTGTGTGTAGCAGAAACTATCAGAATGTACTGTATTATAGTCTTTTTATTTGTTTACAGTCTTTCAATAAATATACTGATGTAGACATTTATGCATGTAAAGTTGATTATTTGATGAGGTTGTACAAGACAAACCACTAACAATAATGCATTTGCGTTGTTAGCAGACCTGTACGATAGTACTTTGAGTACGATCGTGTGCTGATAAATTGTACTTGTAGCAGTATTATCGACGTCTGTCTTAGAAAGAAGGAAAACCAACAGATTATAAATGCATGATTATGTCAAAAAAGGTCGATCATTGAAACAATAACACTTAATTAACTATTTATTTGAACTACATGCATTAGTATTAGAAGTACAATAATTAATAAATTATAGGCCTATTAGTAACAAATAATCGATAGGCTATAAGTATAACACAAGCATAACATCACTTACATTTCATTGTCATAAAAATAAGAATTACTTATTTTGAAATATTATACATTATCATGCTGGATATTAAATGTTTACAGATTATTATTGTTGTTTGAGTTAGGAATTTTGTTTTTTTTCAATTAAAGAAAAAAGTTATTACTTTATATTAGACATGTTTTAATTTATTTTGGTCCTTACTTAAAACAAAAAAATGTTAATTTGATTCTTGTAGCTGTGAAACGTCTCATGAAAGAGGCACAGGAGTTAAGAGACCCGACAGAGCTCTATTTTGCCCAGCCTTTGGAAGTGAGTAACGTCCATTTTATTTTTAATTTAATAATGGCTTACTTTTGTAAAGGGTAGAGAGATGGGTGAGAGAAAGATTTAAAAACATGATAAAATATAAAATTAGGACATGGTTTGAAAATAAACTCTGGTTAAAAGACAACAACAAAGTCTTCTGATCCTGATGTAGATGTTGATGTAAAAATGGTAGCACAGATAATCTGTGTTAAAAACTAACAAATATGCACCTAATTTCACAGTTTGATGAAGAACAAGTCTTTGAGTATGTATATTTTGCATAGAAAGAGGGGAACTTTCTCTAACTTGAATTTCAATTTTTGTGTTCTTCTGAATTGCAGGATAACTTGTTTGAGTGGCACTTTACACTTCGTGGCCCAGAAGGAAGTGATTTTGATGGTGGGATTTACCATGGGCGCATTGTTCTACCAGCTGAATACCCTATGAAGCCACCTAGTATCATTATGCTCACTGTAAGTTAGTTAGTTATTCATTGATCTCGAGCTACTTCACTTTTTCAAATTTTTTAAAAGAAATATATACTGTTTTGACATAGTTTGAATGTAAAGATGGATGAATCTCATATTATGTAGGTAAGACCACTCGCTATATGGAGACTGGAGACAACGTCACTTTTTGACTGAATTCACTCTTTTTCAAAACTGTCTATCTCGGTAATTAAAAGAAAGAAATGGTTGGAAATTGTTTTAACAAATAAAGGAATCTTCCAACGTTAAATATAAGTTTTGTTTGTACATTTGAATGACGTATTTATTACGTTTTGATCGATAAACTCACAGTCGGTAAAGCGTACTAAAGTACCCGTGGCGAGATTTGAAAATGGCTTACCTCCAACATCGTTTTTGGGTATGCTCACATAACGCGCTCTAGCTTTTTTGAGATTCAACCAATAAAAATAAATCTTATATCAACGGAAAGCTAAGATAATGACCTTTAACATAAGCATCGGTTGATTTAATTTTTTAAAATTTTTATTGTAGAAAATGATAATCCAAATTATGTGTTATGTTTGACGCATTATAACTTCGGAACCCATTATCATCTGTTCGCCTACTTTATACTGTTGAAAAGGTCATCTTTTGCCCTTTAAAATGGTATATAACATGTACCGGAAGTCTCTATAACGGAAGTTCTAATGGCAATGAACGCGGGAAACCCTAATAGTTTTATTCGCGCCCATGCCGAAGTTGACGAGAGATCGCCATCTTGGACCACACGTGTATTAAAATGGATCAACCAGACAACATTTTGCATAAGTTTTAACAAAAACTATTAAATTTCATCTAAATATTGCTACTGTAAAACGATTATTTATTATTTTTAAGTTACGATTTGTTAGAAAGTTTTATTTTGATCATTAACGAGGTTAGCTAAACATCGGCCATTTAAAGTACGGTTGCAAGAGGGTGATGATTTGTTAGGACAAACTGCTTATATTAAAAGCAGTCCTATACAAAAAATACTGGCTGCAAATGAGTAAATGATGATTCATGATGAGACTTATTTTTTTAGAAAATATTTTAATTAATCGGCGATATTTTAAATTAATTTTACAAAGCACCAATCCAAAATAAAGAACGACAACTTTTAATGCTGGCGGATTTTTGTCTCTGTGGTTAGTCTGTAGCTGACCAGTACTTTTCATTATTTTATTATAATTCGGGTCTTAAGAAACAATCTAGTAAATGATGAATGAGAATTTGTCAGTGAGTGACCGTTCAAGGTAAAGATATATATTAATATAGTAATAAGTGTATGTGTCAGTGAGTGAGTGAATCGATGTATGGTAAAAATTGAGATCAAGACAAGGATGAGTAACATGCTACGCATATTACAGACATACAGTATACACTAATATAATAGACATATAATAAGTAAAACTATGAAAGACTTTAGCTTTTAATTTTCAAGATATTTGTAGAATGTTAATGTCTTATATTATGAAACAAATAGACACCTTTTAAAAATAAAGATACTAATAATTACAATTGCTGTTGAAGTGAACTAAAAAATAAACTGCAAATAGACATACACTGATACAGTAGGCATGTACTGATGTAGTTAAATATATGAAAGACTTTAGCTTTCAATTTTCAAGATATTTTTAGAATGTCAGTGTCTTTATTATGAAACAAATAGTTCATAACAAGCAAAGAAATTGACTGAACAGGATTTACAGGGCTGATGTAGGTACACAAATGGATAGTTCATGTTATGACATATGGTGAGCATCATTCAACTTATTCAGTTATTGCTAAATACATGCACATAAGTATGCAAAATATAATTTATGACTTTATTTAGGTTAGAATGATCATGCTGATTAGAAACACTGTATTATAATAATAACTGTTTTGTTTGACCTATTTTTCTCTTCAACAAGTGAGCGTTATTTGCGATTGTATAGCAAAAAGCTATATTTTTCATATGTTATATTTATTATTTCTATATCTATTAAACAAGATTGTCTAAAACTTCACCCTGGAAATGTCTATACTCCAAAGAGCAAGTATACCAAATCTGGATGATGTATATGAAGTAGTTTTTGTTTTACAAGACTCCAAAAGAGACATTCTGTTTTTGACCACTTGCCGTTTGAAATTTTGAACAAAATGCTATTTTGAGAGGACTGTATTTCATTTTCTATGCATCTGTGATCCTTTAAAAAAAATCAGCAGTATAATTGTGTTACAGAGAGTTGACATAGCAAAGATGAACTGTGTATGTTTCATAGTTTTTGTTTTGTGGTCATTTCAAAAGGGGGTTTCGTGAAATCTGAGTTTTTCTGCAATTTACATCAAACTTTGAACTGTCATAACTTTTTTTCTATTAAAGCTAGAGCTCCAAAATTGTGTATGCAAACTTACTTTGAGGTACATAACATAACCTGCAAATATCAGCTTATTTGGCCAGACTTCAAAATTTGAGTGGTCTTACCTATATTATGCTATATTTTGGGATGTTTTATTATCATTTTTTCATAAACATGCAAAGTCATCAATTATTGGGAGTTGACATAAAGATTAAGCAACATGACTATTGATTAAGTCACTGCTGATTCTTCACTTCATTTTGTTATTACAATATTAGATCATGGAAATTTCCTTTTCTTGTGATAAAGCTATTTTCAGACTAGTTATATTTGTTATTAGTATTAGTAAGTAAGCTTAAAAACTGTTATAGATATTTACAATTCCATTTTAGGCTCACTAAAGTTAATTTTAGATTCCTGTGACTAGAAAATTTTGTTCTCTAGACATTGATTTGACTTTGGCAGAAACTAAAAGACAAAATTTAGTACATATAATGACGTAGTATGTCTATAGTGATAAATATGCTTATAGCACCATTTGTGTAATTTTTCAATTTTTCTTTTTACATTTAAAGCCTAATGGTCGGTTTGAAACAAACAAGAAAATTTGTTTGAGCATTTCTGGACACCATCCAGAGTCTTGGCAGCCATCTTGGTCAAGTGAGATAACTTGTGTTACTTTCTTTTTATATTATTTTCTTTATTTAATGAACTCTGAGTTTGTTTGAAATTGGTTAAACACTTGGGATTTGGTATTAAATTGGTAAAACACTTGGGGGCTTCGTATTAAATTGGTAAACACTTGGGGACTTGGCATCAAATTGGTAAAACACTTAGGACTATAAAAGTATAATTAAATTTGTAAAAACTCCTGAGGACTTGGTATTAAATTGGTCATACAATTGCAGACTTGGTATTAAATTGATAAAACACTTGGAACTTGGTATCATATTGATAGAATACTTGGAGACTTGGTATTAAATTGGTAAAACACTTGTGAGTTAGTATCAGATTGGTAAAACACTTGGACCTTGGTATCAAATTGGTAAAACACTTAGACCTTGGTATCAAATTGGTAAAACACTTGGACCTTGGTATCAAATTGGTAAAACACTTATACCTTGGTATCGAATTGGTAAAACACTTAGAACTTTGTGTCACATTGCTAAAATCTTGAAACTTGGTATTAAATTGATAAAATACTTGGGAGATGAAATAAAATTGTAAGCACTTAGGGGCTTAGTATTAAATTGGTAAAACACTTGGGACTTGAAAACTTTTCATTCTTACCTTGGTAAACTTGGTATTAAATCCACAATTACAGATGGATACAACAATTCTAGCAGGGTAGATGATATCTAGAACACATTTTATCAGTTTTACTTCTGTATAGCTGTACTTTCAACAGAGAATATTTTGGCATCTGATTTTTCTTTTTATCAAACGTGCCATGTGCAGTGAAGATGATCAGTCACTAAAATGAAAGCAATTCTTTGTATATATAAGTAATAAATGGATATTTATGCATTATATAGATTAATAAAAGTTTATAAATTCTGAATATAAATACTTGTAACTGATAAGTGGTTGCAGATATATCTTTTAAAGTATGAGTTTTTCCCTTGTTAAGAAAGTCAGATGTGTTTAGACATTCTCTATTCAGACTACACACACTCTCTCTCCCACGCACACACACACACACACACACACACACATGCTTATACACAGAAAATGGAGTCACATCATATATGCATTTTACGTACTTGAATTCAACTGTACATACTTGGCCAAAAAACAAGGAGAAAGAGAAAAATAATTTAAATGATTTTGCCTGCCATTCCACTTAGTCAGTTAGTGAGTGAAAAGATCATAAGGTGGGAAGTGTGATTCTATTCCTTCACTCAGTCTCAGTTTCTGTCTGCATAATAATGTGAGCATCCTGTCACCCTGAGTGTAATCATAGTAGTTTGAGAGTAATTTTGATTTTGATGATTTTTTACCTTAAGCACCGACTCAAACCCTAAGATGCAACTTCACTACATAACTTTCTTATTTAGAGACTCGAGATCACATTTACATTTGTTTATGTAAAGTCATATGATTTTGTCATTGTCCATATAGTGCCCTGCTTACAGAATTTCAGCTGAATTTACTTTTAAACTAGTCAGTTTGATATGTGAACCATCTCTGTATGATGTACAGCTTCACACTTGCTGACAGTTTGCTGTTTTATGCTTTTTGTGTAATACTATGTTACTGCTTGTTTAGGTTAAAATTTGCTGAAATTGTCATTTTCAGCTTCAAATACCCTCCAGTTTTGTTGTAATTCCTTTGGGAAAAATAGCCTTTAACCACATGGCAAATGATTTAATATTATGCATTATGTTTGTACTTTGGTCATCATCTGCACATGTTATGAATACATGAATGAACTTGATTGTTACTTTTTGCAAACAGTTGTAAGAAGTGAAAGTATGTTTTCCATTGTGATTTATTATAAACTAAAATTTTAATTTTAAATGTTGTTTGGTTTTTTTTTGTAGTCTCTGAGTATTTTTATTACAATTAATAGGTTGCTTTTCAATTTGGTTTATATTTTTCTTGCACAGAACTTGAAAATTCATACATTTGTTAGATTTTGAAAGGACTATGATGGTATATGACAAATTTAATTAATTATCTCAAAAAGCATTACAGCTATCATTATAATTTAATTTTTCTGCACAACTGTATTTTGTCAGGATGCACATTGAGCATAAAAAAAATTGTATAATATTAAGCAGAAATAATTAGTGGGACTACCTACTCAAGTTCATATTTAGACTGATTTAAAACTGCATGATTTTGTTGATAGTTCGTACTGCACTTTTGGCCATCATTGGTTTTATGCCTACACATGGTGGAGGTGCCATCGGTTCTCTTGATTACACACCAGAGGAGAGAAAAGTGCTGGCAAAAAAGTGAGATGCCAATCAGTTTTATTTTATGTAATGATATTTTATTTTAACTGTCAGTTTGTCATGTCTAGTTTCCTAGCAGCTCTTTTATATTAGGTCTAGTTTTCAGTATTCATACTATTTATGGTCTTTATTGATAAATTATGACTTTGAAACTTTGATTATATAAATGTTAAAATGATATTTCGTATGAGTGTTGTACATACACAGCCATTTCACAAATGTAGTAGTAATCAACCTCAATAAGTATAGTATTATTGCTTTGAAGGTAAAATACAAGTTGCTTTAGTGACATATTTTGGTGGTGTGGGTTGGTGTTATGAAGTGACCTTAATTCTTTTATTAGTAAGAATTATTAAGAAAACAGCATACTGATTGCATGCTTATCTCCCTTTCACTGAATCAGATCACAGGACTGGAAGTGTCAGGATTGTGGAGAATTGTCTTCCCATTTGAAACCAGTCACTGAAGCATCAGAGAAAGCATCACAGGAGGCCAGGGAACTTGCTACTCAGATTAACTTTCAGGTAAAAAGAGGTTTGCATGTTAATTTATTTTCATGTATTTCTTCATCACCCCTTTAAAATAAAAAAATCATGTGCTATTTGAAAGCTTGTTTTCCATCAGGTGATATTTAGCAGTACTAGAACATTTGTTAAATTTAATTTCAGTGACTTTAATACACATATTGAGATAAATTTTGGATATTTTATTTTTAAATTTCTAAGTTAAATGTTTTGAGGTTCAGTTTAAGTGTAATTTCACTTTGCTCACATACTCTTTTTCTTTTCCTCCACATAGGAAGAAAAGCAAGCCAACTTAGAATCAAAGAACAGGGCAGGAATCCAAACAGCACCAGAGACTACAGCCTCTGCCAATGCTCCTCCAAATTCTTTACCTGCATTTCCTTGGTCACAGGCTCCTGGCTGGCCCACCCTTCCAACTGCTGGAAACATTGGGTCTGGTGCATATATTCGTTTTCCATATCCACCCTTATTCATGTATCCTGCCCCTTCAGTGAATAGGCCAGAGGGCAATCTTCCACCCAGGATGGCTTTCTTCCCACCCATGCCTTTCATACCACCAACGTATGGTGGAACATCTCCAATCGCACTTCCAGCTCAGCCGCCAACATCCCCAGAGACTTCCCCTGCTTGCGCATCATCTGGAGCTGTGGAGGCATCTTCCATTTTGCCAGAAACTGTGGGTGGTGATGGCAGCAAAACAGTACCCACAGTAAAGGAATGTTGCCCTGAGACATCTGATATTGCTGAAAAAGAGTGTTTAAGAACTACCAGTTCTGCATCCACCATCTCTCCTTCAGAATTTGTTACAGCTGATTCTGTGTCTCATAATAATGCAGCTTTATGTATTGAAGAAACTGTCCACTCTCTTTCAGGTTCACCAGAAGCAGCTGCTCCATTTGAATGTGTTGCGCCAGTGACAGCTGACAGTTTTACCAATGTGATATCTGCTTCTGGTAGTGCTAGTGATATCAGCTCAAGTGGCTCGGAAACCTCAACAGCCACTACAATTGCTGCTCCAGTCCTTACTGAAAGCACCAATCTAAGACTGCGACACACACAGAATGTGGCAGCTGCTCAAATAACCACAGATATAGGTGGAGCCGGTGCAGCACCATTAACAGGCAACAGAGCTCCACCACAGCAAGAATCTGGCATGACCTATGTTGTGATGATGATTATGCTGATTGTAGCCATTAGCCTTTTACTTGTCCGCCGCATATTACAGTGCTTTACTTCAGATGTCCATGCAGTCTTTAAAAGTTAGTGCATCCCATTAATGCCTGCTGTTTCTGGTTTTTAGTTGTTAGTTTTGACTGGAAGAGATATATTAAAAGCAGTTTTTGCGTCTAAGCTTTCACTTGAGGAAATTGGTATTGCTTAAAACATATTGCACATATGACTACTAATATTTAAAAGACTTAATGTTCATTAACAAAAAAATTAATTACTGTGAAACTTGATGAATCATTGTGAAGTGTAAAATTTCTGAAATAGTGTGAAGATTAATAAAGAGAATAAGCAGTGCTTCCTTATCCTTGGTTGGCTTAGTATTGAGACCTTGACTTTGACTGTGGTATGACTGTCAAGTCGACAAATAGGTCCTTTCATGCACATCTTCAATAACCTACTTTCCCAGTTAATGGGGTCTTTTGTCTTATGTGTTTAAATGTTGTTGGGTTTTTTTATGTGTATTTACAGGATCTTTTATTGTTATGAGCAAATTGCTGTTTAAAGGATATATGAACAGTTGCTCTTTCCTTGGCTGTGCAGTTGTTTTTGTTGTTATGTGTAGTTTTGTAGAACTTATCCTGGTGTTATTCTTTTTATGCATTTTATCACTCATTCTGATTTAATATTCTGCATGCAATCTCATGCCAATAACATATTATTCAATGTCAAAAGTTATTATTATAAGTCAAAAATAACTGAGAAATCCGAATTGTTTAAATTAAAAGATGAAATAATAAAGGAAAGAGATTTACATAAAATCAGAATTGCATTTCTTTTTAGAGTACAAGTGTTAAAAGAAGTTATATGTATTCTTAAAAAGTTAAAGTTTAAGAAAGCATTTGTAATATATAATGTATGGGATAATAGTTTCTTTTTGTCCTTTTGAAATACTACTTGGGATAGTTCTAATAGTGTATCACAAATGCATATGTGTTTGCACAGTCTCAGAAGAGATTTACCTACTGAAAGTATGGTCACTAAGCACGCATTCATGAACTGGAACAGGTTGAGGATGGAGTGAGAAAATTCCCCATGACCAAGGCAGGTTTGAACCCATAACCTGTATATAACCACCCTTTTTTCCATGTCGGACCTTAGTGTTAGTCAGTTTTTACATTAGACTTTGGGGGTTTGCAGATTTTTAAGTTTATGTATTTGTAGAATGTAAAGTAACTCTTTGCAATTTTTAATACATTTTACATTTTAGTGTGTATCTTACTACTAAGCTAGAAATGTAGTAAAGAAACTATTAATGGAATTTTGTTCTTGTCTTTTTATTGGACAAACTTTGACTTTTTGCTGAACACCAGTTACCCTTTAACTGCTGTTTGGGATGTGTTGTTAAACAAACCATCTGTAGTAACTTTCCTTCAAAATAAAGTGATATCTAAAATTTTAACTCTGTATACCAAATGCAAATTAATTAAAGTTGTTTTTATTTCATTAATTCATCATTTTGGAAAGAAGTTAATGCTTTCTTACCTACACTGAAATATTTTTCTTGTATTCACTGCATTAATATTTGTTTGATACATTAAGCCCTCAGTGTTCTTGTCAAGTTTGAAGGGTTTTGCACAACTCCAACAAGGAAGAACCTTGTAGCGTAGATTATTGTTTTCACAAGGAAATTTCAGTATCTTTAAAATTAGAATCTTATTATTGCTCATTTTCTGTTGCAGAATTTCACCAGTGATAAAGTTCAGCCCACAAAACTTAGGGTTTTCTTTTCTTAATGTAAAAACATTTATAAAAGTGTTTCATTTTATTTTGTTGAAATATGGCAGTTCTGTTATTACTGTATTTTATTTCAGTGAGCATACTAAAATGTTTTTAATAGTTATAAGTCTTCTAAGCCACTATATGCTTCCTGTCACTTTCGTGATGAAAATGATCTTGATCTATTTCTGGTGTGAAATTAAAATAGCAAGAAAAATCTCTAATACACCAACAATTTTCTTGTCATGTCCTATTGTTATATATTAATTAATAAGACTGTTATTCTTGTGTCTTACCAAAGTATTTTCCTGATACTAACCTGTATTAATCAGTCTTGCTTGATAAAGGATTGAAGTTACTTTTTGTACCTAATTCTAAGTAAATTTGAATCCAAAGTCCTTACACTGAAAAATCAAGTACCTAACCTTATCCTGCCTCCTTGATACAAATTGTCTCCAGCTTTCACTTACAGATTGCTTATGGCTGTAGACTGCAGGAGCTTTTATTTTTATTTTTTACTACAGTACAGGTCAGCTAAAAGTAAAAAGAAATTCTGGCCCAAATAAAATTGAAAGATTATTTCTCGATGGGTTTTGCATGTGATTGGAATGGGATTATAAAGTTTCTTTGTATGTCTAGTACTACTGGGGGAAAATTGTAAAGAAATTCTGAATTTCTGATATTTTAAAAAAATAAATAAATAAAAGATTGCATAACATGTGAGATGGATTACATGGTCTTGAGCCAACAGATATGAAGGTCAAGTCCAGTATGGTCCATGAGCCTCGGTTAAAAATTCATTTTACATTGTACATTTATTCAAATAATGAACCTACTTTGTATTTTTTCTGTACATGTGTTTTCAGTCTAAAAAAAGAAATTGAATCTTTCCAAATAATTTGCAATAAGTAACACAGCTAGTTTACATGCAGTTTTATTCAAAATGCCTCAATTATGTATATATAATGACACTACATACTTAATAGAATAATATAAAATAAGAAGAGAAAACTGTAACCATTGCTTTTAATTACAAATAAAACATATATGAAATCCAGTGTGCCTTTGGCATAAAGAAGAGTAAACTGAATGGCTGTAGTTTTTTGTTAAAAATGGAATGAATATGAATTAAGAAAGTTGATGGTTGTGTGCAGACCACTATCAACAGTTTGCCAAATCAAGGGAAGTGCATTCAAATATTCTGTGCACTTATGTATAGGGTAATTGCGTACATTTATTTCAGTAATCAAATGGCCTTTGCATCTTTTATTTATTTAATGCTTTCAAATTATGTAATGTACTAGTCAACATTGACTTCGTTAAAGTAATGAACATATGTATACAAGTACTAGATTTCAAGTGGCTAAACAGTATTTGTGAATATTATTTATTGTACTGTTTAAGGATGAGATAAATTTGATTGTTTCTGAGTAACTCATGAACTTAAACAGTCTACAGTATTAATATCACTAAACTATAAACATTCTTGTTGGCCACCATCATGAATTTCTTACTTTATCTATATTATTGCAAAGCACAGCAAATAAAATTGGCTAAAGATTTAATAGCTGTAAGATAAATGAGCTAATCAAATGAACTATTTATTTATTTTGATAGTTAATAAAAGGTACCCTGCTACCTTCATTTCTTTAATTTAAAAAAACAACCACCAACACTTAACTGATTTAGTTTGAATTTGACCAATTTCTCTGTTGCCATAGCCATTCTTATTCTTGTTTATATTTTCAAAAACATTCTCTCAATGATTTCAGTGATATTTAACTATTTTATTTTAAACAATTTCTTATATGACACAAAATCACTTATTACAACAGAGAAATAACCAATGCATAACAAAATGACAAGAAAAAAAATAGTATATTTATTTGTTTATACTGTATGACGAGAAACAAACCCTTTCTACATTCATACATTCCAATGAAAAATACACAATTCATGCCTTTGTTTCAAAGTTCATTTTTATTATTTTTTATTTGGAACTGGGGGAATGGGGTGGTGTTTTTCATTTTTTATATAATAAATATATTGTCGTTCTGAGCAAAAATCTGAATTCAAGAACACTGTTCACCATGACAGTCCAAACAATATACAGTTTATCTTCTATACAACATTCAAACAGAAAATGTATATTACATTACACTATTATTTACTGAAAACAGTTCAATGGCAACATGCATGCAAAAAAGCAGTTATTGACATGTGAAATAATGGAATTATTTGGTAAATTACATCGGCACTAAAGATCTATAGCAGTTTTCACTTTCTTCAGTTAAACGTATCTCTTTAACAATGCTCTTTAATTCTTCTTTTTTCACTTTGAAGAACCAGTCCAATTAACTAATGTGTAAAATATATAACCCAACTATTTATAAACATTTTTTTTTAAATGTAGACTAATGATAACTTTTGATTTCTGTCCTTCTGCCTGTTCATTTCTATGAAATCATGAACTGTTAAGTTTTGTATTGATGTATTACTATATTCAGTGCATGTGTGTGGAAAAAAACATATCAAGACTTCAAGACTATCTTGACTTCTATCATAGATATGTTCTAAAGCCAGGGTCTTGAACAACAACATAATTTTTCCATTGCTTTTGTATTAAGATAACTGCAATAGGAACAGTTTTTAAGTGGATAAAGTTTTAGATTATTACAGTTTATCTTGCAGCATATTACTTCAAGAAACAAACCAAAAATGCAAATTATGCACAGAAGAACAATATATGTTGACAAAAAACTATTATTATTCACAATCAACATACCGTCTTTGTTAGATACTCTCCCTTAGATGTGTCACATCTGTCTGTAAAATCAGCTCAAGCCGAAAGCAAATGTTGTCTCAGCAGTGTATAATTTCTACTATTTATTTATGGTATCAAATATAGTTAATCATATTTTCAATGTTGGCAAAATTGAAATTGAAATACAAACAACTTTTATTTATGGCACAGCATTAGCTAATCACGTTTAATAAAATAAAGAGTTTACAAATTACTTTAATATCAAATTACAATCTAGTATTCTCTCTCATTACTAGCAATGCACAATTCATATAACTTATCTAACTATTAATGGAGTCAAATCTAGCTGGTCATATTTTAAATGTTGGCAATTTAAATCAATAATCATATGTGATGCTGCCTGGGAAAACCCATCTCGAGTTAAAATTCAAAACTGGGTTGGGTTTTTTTTTGTAATTTATTAATGTTCAGAATCTCATGTTTATTTTTAAAAAAAAATTAATTTATGATGTCCGATGGTTTTTTCACTATACATTTTTTTAAATACATAACCACCCACCCCTGACTATCAAAGAGGAGTAAATGACTACAAATGGCTGTAGCACAACATTAATTTTAGCGTCTTTAGCCGGGTTTGGTCATGCAGCGTCACATATGACACAATATCAACAAGAAGAGTATGAATGAGATTCTAACATTTATGTGCCATTAATGCACTTCTCTTTCAAAAAGTACATACAATAACTACAGTCTTCAGTTACCAATATATGTATTCATCAAATTTCATCAAGGGAACATCCCACAAAACTTAAATAATATGTATTATTATTTCAGAATATGCTCAGAGGAAATTATCACATCATTCTTTGCCAGTAATTTAAATAAATCGGTTTAACAAAGCTGATGTCTTTCTAAAAGTGCCAATATGCAGACTCTAACTTGCTGCCATTTAATTCTCCTGTGTGTTAACAGAAACTTTATGTCAGCAAAATATCAAATAATATCTAATGTGAGTTCATCTTAAAAAAAAAAAAAAGTTGGTTTAAAAGAGTAAGTTTTATTTCATCAATTTGACTGAAAGGAAAACAAGATGTGAATAAAAAAATCACTAAAGATGTGTACTATTTAAATGTTGTTACTATATGAAATGCATTATTCATTCAATATTTTGCTGATGTAACAGAAATGGCTGTGACACAGGTAAGAAATTAAATAATATATTTTACTCAGAGGCTCTGAAAAGCTGAAGTATTCTACCACAAATTTTCATTCTTTCAGAAAGATCTTTATAAGATGCAAGATCCAGAAATAAAAGAGTCTCAAGACTGACAGCAAGGACTTAAATTTTCAGTTGTCTTCCTTGATGAAACTAGTTAAAATTCCTTCCAGGAATTATAGGAATCATAGAAGCACACACACATAATCACATGTAAAATAGATTTTAAAGATATTCATAAATTCTAAAACCATTTCCCATTCATAAAATAAATATTTAACAACATAAAACTGATTTAGTTTAAATGAAACATTTCAACTGATCCAAAAATTAAAATTAATGATCATCAAACAATATGACAATGAAAAAATTGAAACCCATAGCCTGAAATCAATAAGCAAATATATATTTTTGAAGCATAGAGTGAAACACTTTAATAATGATGCCAGTTGTTATTTTTTCTTTTTGTTTATATATGTTAATCCATATTTACATCTGTTTTAAGAAAATGCTGTCAAACTTTCAAAAATTGGTGGTAGTGATAAATTTGAAATGATTAAAATGTGAAATAGTTAAAAAAAATAAATAAATACAAAAATAATAAATAAAACGAATCACATTTCAGTGATGGCTTTATCAGTTAATCTTCTAAACTGTTTTCCAAAAACTTTGGGGCAGACAAGACTTTCAAATAAATTCAATTTTTTATATGGTGTATTTCATTTCAGGTTTGAAAAATTTGCCTACCACTGTACCAGCACAATCACTGATTTAATTAGTAAAACTATTTTTATTCAGGTTTAATACCTGGCATCTTTTGGGACTTTTCTTTATGTTCTTCTTTGATTTAATTTTTAAACCTTACTTTTCCTGAAATTACTTAATTTAAAATATGAATAAATTAATAAAAATGCTATTAGTGAATAAGAGGCAGCAATACAGAGCATGAAAGAATTAAGAGTAGGGGAAAAAATATTAACAAAATGTTTCCTTTAGTTAAAAAGTATTAATTTTGTATAGTTTGATACATCTCAGATATTGGGACTTACTCTTGAAAGATTGTTTTAATTCAGTTTTTAAAAATAAAAAGTGGTAGTAAATATCTGGCAAAGAGGAACCCACATCATTCATATGAATATATATATAAAAACAAACTGATAATTCATAAGCAAGTTATGGTTTCAAATTTCTGGCAAAAATTTAAGAGGTGAACATGTAGATATTCCATTTCAGTGTTAAAAATGATTAGCACAACTAATCACTGATGCTCATGTTCACTACATCTGTGGTATGTAATGCATTAATCCTTCGCTTGCAAGGAGTGCTGATAACATTTCCTGATCAAAATTATTGTATGGATACTTTACAAGTTCCCTGTGTTCTGCTTATATTCATTCCTGCCTTCTGCTGATTTAGTGTATAATTATCAGTTATTATTCATTTTCTCCTAAAACAATGGTACTGCCTTTCTTTCAACATTTCATTTAGCATGATTCGGAACATATTGCAATCCACTGATATGTATCATAGATATGTTTTATGACTTCTTATCAGGCAAACAAGATCTGCAATATATTTATTGGTAATCAAGATCTGCAATAAGTTTATCGGTAATCAAGACCTGCAATATCACAATACTCATGCAAACAATGGTGTGCTTTTTTACCACCATTATCAACAATACAATACAGAGTCAATGTGGCTCTCTTACAAGTCATCTTTGTACAAAAGTCAATATGGCTCTCAAATGTCATTGTTCATACATAATGTTTCTCTTATACATTATTTTTTTGTACATAATGTGGCTTTCTTATACCTCATCATTTGTATATGGTTCTCATAAGTCATCATTCACACAAGGCAATATGGTCCTCTTATACATCATTTGTAGTGTGGCTCTCTTATACATCACCATTTGTACACAGTATGACTTATACATAATTTGTACAGTGTGTGACTCTCTTGTATATCGCCATTTCTGCACAGTTTGACTCTTATACATCACCATTTGTACACAATGTGGCATTCTTATATATTATTTGTACAATGTGACCCTCTTATAAATCATTTGTAGTGTTCTCTTATACATCACCATTTGTGCACAATATGGCTTATACATCATTTGTACTCAGTGTGGCTCTCTTATACATCATTTGTACAGTAAGGCTCTCTTATACATTATCATTTGTACACATAAATATGTGTAATGGCATCCTTCGTAGTCCCTGTTTTATATGTAATCCTTACAAAGCCAATGTGGTTTTCTTATAAGTCATCAATTGCACAGTCAATATGGCTTTCATACATGTCATCATTCATAAATAGTCAGTCTTATATGTCATCCTTTATACATAATGACATTCTCATATATCATCATTTGTATGCAGTTAATGTGGCTTTCTTATACATCATTCATACATGTTTATATTGGTACAGTTAACAGTCTCATACAAATACACTCTTGAATTGCATATATTAAAATATCTACTGGGACTATGGCTTTGGAATTTGCTATACCCAATCAAAACATGGAATATTAACCTTCTTGATCTCGGACCAAAATTAAACTTTAAATTTTATTTTAAAAAACCACCTAAATAAATTACATTTCTATTGCAAAGTTTTAAGTAATTCTTCAGAATTGCTTACTAAAGGTACATTTTTACAAAAACAGCACTAACATTTACTGGTTCAGTCAAAAAGTTCTGCCCGGGTAGTTAATTGTAAAAGAGCTACTTATACAATCTAAAATCTAGTTTTGACCAGCCTTCTCAATCTTTTCCCCTACCAGTTCATGGAGAAGGAAGAAAATGAACCTGACATCACAGAGAATTAAAAAACAGAATCCTTCATACTACACTTTTTTAAACAAACAGCAAATTAATGACTTGATTTAAAATCTCTTCAGATTACACTGGGTTAACTCAACACTGGGTCAAGTTACAGAAAATCATTAATGTGCTGTTTACCAATGTATACACTTTCTATAACTTCTGCTAGTGGTACACCTCATCTCTACCCATCCTATCTTTTCAAATTGCTCTAGGCAATCAGATATGTGCACTTGATTTTTAGAAAATAATATATTTTCTGTTGCACACCCCTTGAATTCTTATCACAGTTCCTGTTATTTTTATAAATTAGTTTACAATCTGTAGCATAATCCTTGAAGTTATTCCCAAACACTGCAATACAAGTATGAAGTTATTTCCAAGAACTGGTAAACACTGCAATATAAGTATGAAATCATTCTGCAATAATAAATATTTCAAAGTGCAAAAATTAAAAAGAAGCTTAAGTGTAACTTCAAAAGTAAATTAGTTTGCACTTCAATCTTAATTTGGAAGTATGTTAACTTTGCTGTTAAACTGTAAGAGTCAAAGCAATGGCAGAAAGTACTCTAGTACAAAATGAATTCTGCTCACATCATTCAAATGTCAAACCATGTGATCCTCTTAAAGAAAATGAAATATAAAAATAGTGAGAAAGAACTAAAATAATTGGCAATACTGACAAAACATTTGAATTATGGAGCTTGTGTGGCATTAGAGTCAAGGCTATTTGAAGTCTAAACAACAGAAGAAATAACATTTTGTATTTTGCTTATATATTGCTCTGTGACACTCAGATCAAGGTTATTTGAATTCTAAACACAATGGGATAAATAACATTTTAACTCGGATTAAGTAGTTTCTAGGCAGCAAAATTTAACACTGGTACTGGATAAGGGAAGGCTGCCCTACCAATGACCCAGTTTGAAGAAAGAAGTGTAATATATTATGAGTGAGAAGATAATGTAAATCTTAAAATCACAAGGGGCATTTCTTAGGAGAGATGTATTTGTCAAAAAATGGTCCTAAATAAATTAAATAATTTTGGAATATGACATACAAGTAAGTTTGTTGTTAACTGTAATACCTGCATAAAGTTTAAAAAAGATACCACGAAATTAAAAAAAAAATCAAAACAGAAAATCCATCAAATACAATTCCAGCTAACCATAAATCATGTTTACAAGGACATAAAAAAAAAGGTATACATTATACAATAAAATATTGATCAAAATATAATTTACAAGACATCTTAAGTCTCTATGCATTAGTACAAAGCCATGAAAGTAATTAATTAATTTATACTCATATAAAAGTAGAAATGATTTAGTCCAGCATTCTATGGTCCATTAACTTCCATGGTCATGACATTTTGAATCTGCCACAATTAGTTCGTGAGTTTGCCACCATGGTAGTATTACAATGGCAAGGTGCAAAGACTGTTTACAATCTGCATCAAACTGAGTTATGCTTATACATTCTTCCTGCATTACTGCCCTTCAGCATATCTTTAGAGACCAAGATCTGCAGAATATGGTGCTAGTATCAATAAGCATAAGTATAAATCATAACCCATTCTTGAAAAGAGGGAATTACTGAAAAAAAAATAGATAAAAGAATATCAATTTATAGAATGATCTAGCAAGCTGCAGGGATTAGGAGTTCTTAGAAGACAAATTCTGTGGTTGTATTCTCTGTGATCCAACTCTTATCAGGTCCCAAGGGTGCTGGACTAAAGAATTTCAAACATTTTAAACAATAGCAGCTCTTATTTTGATAATGTGACTGTACTGCAATATCATCCAACACTATTGACCAAACATAACACAGATTTAAGTTGTTACATTACTAGAAACATTATATATATATATATATATATATAAGAAAATATTCTCAACAGTACATTTTCTGGTAAACATTATAAAAGAAAAAAGAGACATAAAATTTAATAGATCAAGAAATGGATTTCAAAAAGAAAAGAAAAACAATCATAAAAACCTCACCCCAAAACAGTCAATATGCCAAAAACTGCTAGGAACTGTTCAGTCCTGACTAAGATAAAATACAGTTTCAAACTGTTTTTCACCAAGACTAACCAAGTGAGCTTTAGACTAGCTTGATTTTTAATAAGTATATTTTGTTATCATGTTTAGCACTGACAAAGGTAAAATACTCTCAGATCATGCACAAAGCCTAGGCCAATTCCTAAATGGGTTAAAAGTTTTGTAAAATGACTAACTACTTTTTAAAAACTCAATTAGTCATAACTGCATATAGGTTAGCTGCAAGAATACACTAGACTGGTAATTAGAGTTTTCTACCCTCAAGCTAGAAGAATACTAGCAAAGAGTAAATTTCTCTCTATCAAAAACAATCTAACATTAAATAATACAGAGTGCAATTTTGCCCAAATATAATTATCTCATAAAAACAATGTAAACAGAGAAAATATATCACTGACTATAGTTCCAAGAATAATATGCAATCAAACTGAGGAAACTAAGTACAATGAGTACAAGCGCACTTAAGGAACCCTTGTATAACAAGCACACTAAGAAACCCAAACTGGGACCTTGATTGAGGTCATTCACTAACAGTTTAATACTTAAACCACTCCAACTCCAAAAAGAGCAGCCAGAACGAAAAACATGCTTGCTTGCTCTCTCTCTCTGTATACACTGTTTGCAGTCAGTACAGTATTCAGTGTTTATTGTCTGTACAGTATTCACTGCTTGCCGTCCATATAGTACTCAGTGTTTATTGTATGTCTGTACAGTATTCAGCGTTTATTGTCTGTCTGTACAGTATTCAGTGTTTATTGTCTGTCTGTACAATATTCAGTGTTTATTGTCTGTCTGTACAATATTGATTGTTTACTTTCATACAGTATTCAGTATTTGCTATCTGTACAGCATTCAGTGTTTATTGTCTGTACACTATTCACTGTTGATTGCCTGTACACTATTCACTGTTTATTGTCTGTACAGTATTCACTGTTTATTTCTGTACAGTATTCACTATTTATTGCCTGTACACTATTCACTGTTTATCGCCTGTACACTATTCACTGTTTATTGCCTGTACAGTATTCACTGTTTATAGTCTGTACAGTATTCACTGTTTATTGCCTGTACAGTATTCACTGTTTATAGTCTGTACAGTATTCACTGTTTGCTGTCTGTACAGTATTCGCTATTTGCTGTCAGTATTCAGATAAATTGTCTGGTAATTACGTTTGTTGTCTGGCTTAAAGCCTAGTCACAATATACACACGAGCTAAGGACTAAAAGATTCTGGACCTGCCAGAACAAACTATAAAAAATCATCAGTATGCACAAAGATACACATATATTTAACAGCAACAGACATGAGCTGAACCAGTCAGCATGTCATGTCCCAACAGTCCTGAGGTAACAACTAGCTGTGGCATCAAGGCATTTCTTTCATCTTCACTCGAAAGAGTCAATTCATCAACTACAGATAACTACTTTGAAACACTAATGATACAATGAAAAAGGTTCTGCCTGCTATTTTGAAACAGTCAAACCCATATAATCTAACCCCACCTTTATCCCACCCCTGCCTTCTGACAGAGATGTGAATACTAAAATATAAGATGTCTGACAGAGATGTGAATACTAAAATATAAGATGTCTGACAGAGATGTGAATACTAAAATATAAGATATCTGATGCAATTGGAGGCTGATAAAAGATGCTAACAAAACTGAATAGTTTTTCTGTTGATATACTAAAACATATACTTCTGTAACCATCAAACCGAAGACTTTCTTGTAATTAAATGTTTCATAGTGAAATGAGATTATGTTAACATCAGTGCCAGCATAACTGAAAACAAACAACTGTAAAAGGGACTCTGAAAAAGTCGGCTAATCACCAGGATAAAATAATAGAAGACAATATAAATGAACAAAGTGATATTGAACAAGCTGGCTGAGTTCTTATCCTTCAATCTTCAATCCGATAAATATTCACCATCGTAACATTTTGGTGGGTTATACTCACTTAAAGCAGGCATGAAGTTAAGGAACTTAGAGTTACGAGTTAAGGTCCATAGATGTTCTGTGTAAAGTACATTTATATAAATGTGCTTACTGTTTAGGCTTTTAAGATAGAGAGGAAGAGTTAAAGGCAAAAGGTTAAAGTTAAAAGATCAAGCAGTTTCAAAGTGGAAAAGACAAATGAATTATTACAGTATAAAGATCAATGCCTAAACAGACAAGTAAGACCTTAGGGAAAAAAACGTCAGCATTCAATCTGTGTCTGATGTTCTATGTGTTTGACTGTAATAGCATATTAAAATAAAAGTGTGAACTCTCTTCATAAACTTAAAAACAGAAGTATTCAATACAATTATAATATTAATGCACACATAAAACTGGGGATATACATCAATAGCAAGCAAGGAAGATAATTCCTTTTCTAAATGGAGTGAAACTAACGGTAAAATAAATGTGGAGATATACAGGCAAATAAATGTATTTTGTTCACCTGACTAGCAGAGTCAATACCTAGATACCTTCATAATTTAGGAATTTCTTAAATGCTTTAAATGCTAAGGGCATATTAACAAAAAAATATGCTGCAAATTACCTATCATCAATATTAAAAAAATAAAAAAACACAGATAGAATGTAGAGAAGGCAAGACAGAAATGATGAATGTTTAATTTTTTTTTCTCAATAACATATAAAGAAGCAGTACTCATGACAGCTGTAGATATGTTTACTGCAAGCAAGTCAATGTAGTCAACAAAGAAAAATAAATAAAAACTAGAAAGAAAGAAAATAAGACAAATAAAACAATAACCAATATGGTTCAACCCCATTTCATCTATAAAAAGAGAGTTCATCTTGGCTGGTTACATGATATATAATTGATACAGATTAAAATCAAAATATTTTTTAAATATCACCAACCCTGACATGCTTTGGGTTCTTTTGGTAAGGAAACAAATATAATATGAACATAAACACCACTTTCTGCTGATAATTTTCCCACCTTTAGATTTTACAATGTTGTTAAAAATATAAATTAAAAGTCATAAAAATAATAATTGTGGTGAAAATAAAAGTTGTACCCCATCCTAAAAAGACAAATATGTGCTAGTTTATCACAACCTAGGGTTGATAAATCCTGAGGTATTCTTTTTTCTGCTTTCGGTAATGATCAATCTGACAAGAACAATAAAACTTTGTCTTGGGTTTTTTTTCCCAGTATCTGCTTAATTGCACAACTTCAAACAAAAAGATACAAAGCAGTACACTAATCCATGAAATCTCAACAATCCAACCTAAAACCAATCTAGAACAAGTTAGTAATATGGTGTTTATTTTTGCATAATATAAATAGTTAGGTGATTTTTCTGAAAGTTTGTAGCACTCTTACTTTTAAAAATGTAATGGTAAAGATGGATGATAATGATGCATTATTGCCCAACCAGATCAAATTAGATTAAAACATTTTTTAATGGCAAACAAGATAAAACTAGATACATATATATATATAAAACAGAAATTGCTAAAACACATAAAACTGGATTCAAACTTCATCCTCACATCTTTATAAGTGTGAGAATGTGAACTTTACAGCAAGAAGGCAGACTGACAGACAGTCAGAAATCAGAAAAAAAGATCATTTCATGAAAACCATGCCACACATTTTGGAAGACTGCTACTGTACTAAGAAAGAGAAAGAGACAGAGTGAAAGAGTGAGAGAAATATACAAACAGAAACAAAGGGAATAAATTAAAATTTCAAGCATGCAATGTGGCTTGTTTGGAAGAAAATCAAATGTGATTACAAAGCATTCTTTCAGCAGGCTGTAACTTGCCACTAAGATGAGATTGAGGTTATAAAAGCTTCATGACACCACAACTCTTCCTCATATTCGTAGAAACTGACAGCAGGTTCACAACTATTCTGTTCACAGATCTGCAGACAGCTTTATGACTCTTTCATGTTCACCATCAATCTGCATTATAGTTGTAAAGCAATCATCAATGAAAATGAACAAAACTAACATTTGTTTTCATCTCTCACAGCCATTTTATGTTTAGACAGATGGTTGACAGTTTCAGGTCTATTCTTCTTGTTCATTGTCAACCTGCAAATATAAGAAACATATATCAAGTGATTGTAAAATAAACAACTCTTAACTGCTTTCAAACAACAAAACTTTACAATTTTGATAATTTACAAGCACACAGCAAATTGCAGTCATAACGGTAACAGTATTCTGAAGTAAACTTTTTTACTGCCAGGATTTTTCAACATTTTTAACTCTAGCTGAAAAGATCTGTCAAGGCTTTTACACACAGTACAATCTGTTCAAAACCAGGATGAAACAAAAGACGGGAAGCAACTAAACACATTGACATTTACTGATTTAGACAGTTTCTCTCCCCATTTTACTAATCCAGTCCATAAATGTGAAAGAAGTACAGTGTGCATCCTGACAGAAATCAACAAAATTTAATAAAATAATATTTGAAAGTGTCAACTAGTACTCTGTCATTCTAAATAAAAATTAATATTTTAGAATAATAAAATGTAAAAGTCGCATACAAAAAAAAATCTATGATTATATAAGGCAAATAACACTGTACGTAATATTGTTGTCAATAAAAGGTTAGCTCCAATTGTTACACACAACTAATATTTTTAAATCAGTAAACATTTAGTTAATTATTAAAAATGTTAGAAACGAATGATCTCAACAATCATTGACAAATTTTATGAGATAGGATACAAAAATCAACTTTAAAATATTTTGTCCCTCACAATCAAAATAAAATGGCATTCAAATGGACAAGGAATAAACATTTTTAAAAAAATGTCTCATATAATCAAAAATAAAATGAGGATTCATGTAGTATTTCTTTAAAAGAGTGTCTTTTTTTTGCTTTATTTCTGCATGCTTGTTTATTATTGTCATTGTTATAAGGCCTACGTCAGCCACATAAAAAATTACAAAAATATATTGACTCATGAACATGGAATCGGTAAAATCACTAAAATTATACTTGAGTTAGTAAGCTTCAAAGTTTCAAACACAAATTCCACCATAAAATCATCAAATGTTCCACAGGTATACATAATTTCAAAATGAATTTTAAATACAATAATTAATATGAGTAATAATGCTACTTATTGTCACTCAAAACAAAACAACCATGTTATGATAAACAGGCATAGTTCTGTCAGCTAAAATCAGCATATAATACATGTAACATAGCTAGATACAATAATTAATATGAGTAATAACACTAGTTACTGTCACTCAAAACATGACCACAGTTATGATAAACAGGCACAGTTTTGTCAGCTAAAATCAGCATATAATGCATGGAATATAGCTAGATCCAAGCAGGCACAGTTTTGTCAGCTAAAATCAGCATATAATGCATGTAATATAGCTAGAACCAGGCAGGCATAGTTTTGTCAGCTAAAATCAGCATATAATGCATGTAATATAGCTAGAACCAGGCAGGCATAGTTTTGTCAGCTAAAATCATCAACATATAATGCATGTAATATAGCTAGATCCAAGCAGGCATTTTTGAGTGAATTTTCCAGTATCAGAACACAGCAATTATTGAATATAAAAAAAATAAATAATATCCTTTCATTTGCTTAACAACATATTAATTTTAAAACCCATCCTGCAATCTTCTCCCTCCCCTCCCCCAACCTATAATGATACTGTATTTAGGTTACAAATTTATTTCAGGGTTATCATTTCAACTCTCCATGCTCTTGTAGATTGCAGCAGAAATTGTTCCCAGAAAAAAAAAGAATCCAGAGCATGCTAAAGTCTAAGAGCTTAATTAGGTCCATTTTTGATTTTTGATACAGAACATCCCTGACTGGCTCATTAAGATTGGTAGCAAGAAGATGATTGGTATTTACCAATGCATGCTATTTCGTGATGCCCTAACCCAGTGCAACTAATTTTTTCTGGTTTGGCTCTGGATCAAAGTCATTCTTTGGGTAGTAGTACCTCATTAAAGAACCAGATAATCTAAGAGCTCAGTTTTTAATGTGTAAAGGGTCCTTATAACTTGAAAATAACAAGATTTTAGATGGCATTAGAGACACACTCAACAAGAGGACAAAGCTATTAAATGGGGCAATTATTCAGCTTAATGAAACATTATAATAAGCATTGTTCCGGCCATAATTTCATGCTCATGTCAATCTAAATGCCACTTATAAACCCTTCTACCAATCTTCTGTAATGATTTCATTTGCAATTTCTCAGAACCAATCTCAGTAAGAAAATAAATATGACCACACTATCTTATATAAATATAATAATACCTTGGTAAACGTGTGATCCAACAGTTCACTGGCCGTTGCTCGTTGTGAGGCATCGTGCTTAAGACACAGGTTTAAAAAGTCCTTGCCTTCAAAACTCATGCTTTCAGGAATAGTGGGCAAATAACCCATGCCCACCTTAAACATAATCTGATAGTTGTTCTCTGCTTCATGCCAAGGACGCTAGAACAACAACAAGTATATTAATTTAATGAATATTAAAACAAAATCCAACAAACCAAAGTAAACTATGCACTTACTAAAACATGCACGCACACAAAACTCAAGTGATTACCTTGCCTGTGGCCATCTCGATCACAACACAGCCTATACTCCAGATGTCAGCAGCTCTCCCGTGGCCACCATGCTCACCTTCTGTGATCACTTCCGGCGCCATGTATGCTGGCAAACAAACAAAGCTGGACACTTATGTTTTACAAAGAAGTTCTTAAACTTAGAAAAAGTTAACTTCTATGGGCAGTATACTTCAGTATTAAATAATTATATATTTAATTCTTTGAAATAAGAAGAAGGATCATCCCCAAGATTTTTCCCTCTCAACAATACACCTAGTGTTCACTGCAATAAGCAATATCTACATATTGTATTGTGTTCTAAGACTCAATGGTTAACTTGAAGGTGATAAAAGTAATCAGAGTTTACCCATGAGAGATGATTAACAATCTGAAGCAGGTGTTTTTTAAGACTCTTGAACTCTTTATTTGCTGCTACATGCAACGATATTTAATAAATGCTTATATCACATCTGTGGTCAATACCTCTGCAGCAAAAGGACACAGAATGGTCACTTCATTTAGAGTTTGTAGGGATACAATGTCCTGAATAAATTTATCCATTTATCCTCCATCACTTGTGGTCACTGATGCTGAAGGTGGGCATAGAGACAACACTTTTCTGCTTAAATTACATGCCTACTTGAAGGTGACTCTGAAGTAGCAGCCTTTGTTCCCTTCCCCTAGGTTTTTCTGTGCCTTAGAGGGCCAAACAGTGCTTTTTTGAAGATGGAAACACAATTGCCCTCAAAATGCATGCACAAACAACAAATTGGGCAGAGAGATGGGCTAAAAAAATCCAGGTGAGCTATGAAAATTATAGGTGGGGCTACAAATGCCAGGTGGGTTATTAAACTATGAGTGGGCTACACAAAGCCTGGTGGTGCTACGAAGATTAGAGGTGCTGATGAAAATGTCCGGTGGCTTAAGGAAAAAAGACCAATGAAACAAATCAATTCTGATATTAAGAGATGGAAGATGGCATTACTGCACCCATGAGGTGAATTTATAGGTATATTGTTGGCACCACACTCACCAATTTTATTTGACTCCTCTGTCTCTTAGCTACTTCCAACCATCAAAAATCTTCAAGAAACAAATCTCAAGTATTAAATGGTGAGCATTAAGGAAGCAAGAAGATAATTAAAATAATATATGTAAAATATACAACAGACAAGTACCATACTTATTCTGGTGAAGATTGGACAGATAAAAGAACCAGCCAGATAAATGCCCAATCAGAAAGATAGAAAACAAAATACCCAATCATATCTATAAATCGTGATGGACAGAAAGGACAAAACAGCCACAAAGGCTTTTAAAAACATCTGTTTATCTTTCACAAGTCTGACAGAAGGTAGGAAGCAAGAAAGACAACTGAGTTTATATATCTTTGCAGGACTGGCTGGAAATGAGAAGGATGATGACTTTTTCACTGATCTTCCCTTGGTGTAGTGCAAAATGTCCAAAAAGAGTTGCAGCTTTGACCTGAAGATAGGGGAGACAATCCTAATGGTATGGGTACTAAGTTTGTATGATAGAATATTGAAACAGAACAATAATCATCATATTTTGTTCCTGGACTTCTACACAAAACAAAACTGTTTTACAATGGAGAGAAAATAATTAGATCTTTTGTTACCAACAGCAACTAATTCTGGCAAATAAAATGACATTCAGAACCCTAGAATAATTCATAATTGTCAATCTGCACTTACCAGTTGTGCCCACCATGTTTATGAATTCACCAGGCATTGTTGTATGACTCTTCAGCTTAACTGAGCAACCAAAATCACCAAGTTTAACATGTCCTTTGGATGTCAAGAAGATGTTTGCACCTGGAAAAAATAAAATTAAAAAAAAATTAAATATAACAATATATATATATGAGAGAGAGAGAGAGAGAGAGAGAGAGAGAGAGAGAGAGAGAGAGAAAATCAGATTTAATTCAAGGTGAGCTGATAATAATGTTCTGGTCCATTAAAGTGTCTGAATGCCAGTAAACATGGATCTATATTCCTTACAGAAATGAAAATGTTATTAGAGAGTATTTAAGGAGACACAAACTTATGGGATCTGCTGTTGGTAGATGCACTTTCCTTAAATGTCCTTTTGACAGAGAGAGGGCTGGGGGTATGGGAAGAGGAGGGACCTCATATTTCTGACTTGCAAGATATAAATAATCTTAAGCTCAAACTGAACATTCTGCTGGTTGTATGATGGAAAAATATTGGTTTCAAATCTAATAAAAGCCCAAACCAACCTTTGATATCTCTATGGACGATGCTGTTCTCATGCAAATGATTAACAGCCAAAACAATTTCTCGAGTGTAACGACGGATTAGGTATTCCGGCAAACCCATCTTAGCAGCTTCTTCAATGGTACCAGTGTCGCAGTACTCCATAAACATCAACATCTCATCCTGGAAAAAGGTGTTACAACAGTTTTAAAAGAATGACAGAACAGAATGGAACATAGAGCTAGGGTTAAAGATATAAAATACACATGCACACGCACACACACACACACATTAAGCAATACAAGCATTTATTAAATATCGTTGCATGTAGCAGCAAATAAAGAGTTCAGAGATACAATTATGCATTTGCATCAAAATGAACCCTAGTCAAACGCAAAAAAAGAGTCTTAAAAAACACCTGCTTCAGATTGTTAATCATCTCTCATGGGTAAACTCTGATTACTTTTATCACCTTCAAGTTAACCATGAAGTTGACAAACACATTTGTCAAAATTAATGTCAGAGACAAAATGTGATGGTCATTTTTCAAGTAAAGATAACTCTTCTAATTTTATACGATTTGGTTCAATTTCATTGGTCCCATCAATTTAATCAGGAGCAGAGTAACAAGCATTTCTGGCATAATGAAAACCTAAACTACTTTGTAAAACACAAAAATATTAGAAATGTATTACAAACTGTCACTGAAATGTGAAATCTTTACCTTGTGAACTTCTACACCGTAATATTTCACCAGATTTGGATGCTGAATGCCTTCAAACATCTTGATTTCATCACTCATTTCCCGAAGTTGTTGCAGGTCATTAGGCTGAAACTTCATCTGTGCGCACACACACACACACACACACATCACATATATTATCTAATAAAATACCAAATGCATCATCTCTATATCACATAAAAATCACGTTTCCATAAAGTAGCTCTATAAATGCATCATCGCTATATCACCATAAAAATCACGTTTCCATAAAGTAGCTCTATAAATACCAAATGCATCATCGCTATATCACCATAAAAAAAGAAATATCTTCTGAATAATTTTGTAATATTTAATATTTACAGTTAAATTACTCCAAGGATAAAACTGGATGAAAATGTTTCTTTTTTTTAAACTGAGAATTTCAATTTTGTTGTTATGATTAAAAACAACATACTCAGCAAATTTTGTTAGGCAGAACTTTTTCGTGAGGATCATTTTATTTTTTTCACATATTTTTAACCCGTTCCATGACGGTAGTGTTTGACGCTTAACGATAACTGAATGGGTCAGTGTGCTAAAAAATTTAAAGCGACTGTAATTATCAATGGATTTTAAAAATTTAAATTACTACCTATTATAGACATACTAAGGAATCTTAAAAGTATTTTTTAAATTTATTTCGAATTCAAAAACAAAGAAATAATACAAAGATTTCTTATCTTTTTGTTGAACTTGGGAACATTTTCACCGTTTTGTTTTTTTTACTAGTCTACTAAATAATTAAAAGCAAGCATAATTCGTACAATTCTAAAATGATTTTCAAAATAAATATTATGGGGGACATTTTAAAAATATTTATTTAATTTTTTAACGTTTGCTGATTATTATTTTAAATTCAAAAATAAATAAATAAATAAAAAGTTTTCTTACCTTTTTCTTGTGTTGACCTTCGTCAATTTGTTAGATGTTTCCTTGAATAAAATCCGAAGAAAACGATTTTTGTTGATTGCCATTTGAATATATGGTACAAATAATAATTTATTATAATTGTGTAAATATTATTCCTGGGGAAATTGGTTGATTTTGAACAAAACGAAAGAGTCATATGAAAACCACGAGGGTTCGGTTTGACACTGATCGGTTTTTATTTTTTATTATCAAATGGTCACACCCAAAAATTCAGTAGGCCTGTCGAATTTCATCTACAATATATTAAATTTATTTACACAATAAAGTTCTTTAGGTAGATTCAAGCAATCAACAAAAAATCGTGTTTGAAACGTGCAATGTATAATTCCAAACCGGTTCAAAATGGCGGCTCAGCTTCTTCTACAAGCGAGGGGTGACTCGGGATTTCCGAACTTTTTAATGATATGACTGTTCTAAAATTAGTTAGCCAATGATAAAATTAGAGCAGATTGGCTGCTGAACACAAACATATCTTTCTCCTTGACCTTGATTGGTATTTTTTTAAAAGTGGCTATCGATAAAAAAAAGTGTCATAACAACGTCCACGAGGTTTCGGGTGGAGACGGACCGGTTTTTATTTTTTATTATCAAATGGTCACATCCAAAAATTCAGTAGGCCTGTCGAATTTCATCTACAATATATTAAATTTATTTACACAATAAAGTTCGTTAGGTAGGATCAAGCAAACAACTGAAAATGGACCTTGAAACGAGCCATGTGTAGTACAAACTTCGGTTCAAAATGGCGGCTCAGCTTCGATAAACGTGAGGTGTCTGGGGATTTCCGAACTTTGTAATGGAAAATACCTTTCTAAAAATAGTTAGCCAATGATAAAATTAGAGCAGATTGGCTGCTGAACCCAAACATATCGTCTGCTTGACTTGATTGTTATTTTTTTAAAGTGGCTATCGATGTAAAAAAGTGACCTGGCGCAGAGACCTTCTAAAGGTTAAACGTCGCGGAACGGGTTAAATCATGGTTGCCTTAAATAATCTTCATATGTTTAATTGAGTGCCAGCAAAACAGACATTTTCTCTTAAGATATCACACTGAAAAAACGAAAATCATCACAAAACTAGTATGCCAATTAATTAAATCATCTTTTAAAAGGTAGGGGGAAAAGGTGTGGGCAAAGTTAACTTTTAAAAGTTTCACAACATGTGAAATGTCAAAAAAATGTAAATATTAAAATTTAAAGTATAAATAAAAAGTTCTAAGTCCCCAACTACTCCAAAGAAAAAAGAAGAAAACCTAAACATTAAGTAACATATTTAATATATTCACAAGCTAAAAGATAGGTTATAAATGTTAATACATTCACAAAATTCAAAATCAAAGTCACCTCTTTCATTGCCATCAGTTCGCCAGTCATCATGTTAACTGCAGTATACACCTTTCCAAACTGACCCTCACCTGAAATAACATTGACTGACTGTATAATTAGGGTGACTAATTTCTTAACCAATTTCAAACAAAGAATTCCAAATGATCTAGCTGTCACAAATTCAAAATATCACTTTCTGCTATCACAGATTGCAAAAGTAATTATAAATTCTCAATGCATATGATGTACAAAATCACTGGTTGTTTCATTCTCATACTAACAACCCCATATTCAATTTTAAAAAATAAAATTGAAAAAAAAAAATTTTTATTTTTCAATTGGCATAATTTTAATGCTCATGAAGAAATGAGTCCTTGTAGAATACTTTATTTTTGTAATCTAAGAACAAATTAAATACAATTTTAGGGAAAAGCCAATAATTTGTTCTATAAAAATATCCACAGTATTTGATTGCATTTTACGCTTGAATGATTAGGAAAGGAAACATTTCCCTTGAAATGAGCAGGTAATAAATAATAACATAATTAGCATCCGGTAGAGCAGGTGTCTAATCTAAAAGTTTCAATAATAAACACTGCACATGTACATATTTATTATTACTTCCCTAAACTCACATTACGATACAAACATTCCTAGCCTCTCAACAAATAAACACACATTATGATACAAACATTCCTAGCCTCTCAACAAATAAACACACATTACGATACAAACATTCCTAGCCTCTCAACAAATAAACACACATTACGATACAAACATCCTTAGCCTCTCAACAAATAAACACAGAAATTTCCTTCGGAATGATTAGAAAACATAAATGATTAATAAAGCTTGTACCAACCAATCTTTATGCCTCGCTGCCAACGAAAGTTGACTCGTCTTACTGAGATCCTATAGTCTGGCTCCTGCACTTTGTCAGCAACACGTCCAATGCGCCTTTTTTCTTGTAAGTGAATATCGCGAGTTTCCTCCAACTGTTGTATTCGTTTTTGTATCTTATCTCGCCGTGGTAATGGTATTTGCAGGTCTCCAGTTGATGCTAAATAATAATTTTTAAAATAACTTTGTCAAAAATGTTATCTTTCTTTATAAAAACACTAGCATAAAATAAAACCAGAATACCTGTAAAACACTCTAGCATAAAAACCCCCAGAACACTTGTAAAATACTCTAACATAAAACAACAAAATACCCGAGAAAGTTTTCAAAGGGGCGATGGAAGAGTGAATTATTTCTTTATTAAATTTTGCATTCCACTTTTAATTTCTATCAGACGTACGCTGTCATACTTCAGGAGTGTTAATATTAGGCAACCACCAAAAACAGTCAACAAATCCATTCAACCAATTTAGATCATTAAGTGCAGTGTATTCCTCCTTCTGTTACAGTTCATTGTTAAATACTTGGTGCTAAGGTTCAGACAAATTAACTTTGGTGTTACAGTTCAGTCCAAGTTAAATGTTAAATATTGGTGTTAAGATCCATCCAAGTTCAATGTTAAATGCTTAATTAGTATTAAGGTTCAGTTCAAGTTCACTGTTAAATACCTAGTGTTAAGGTTTAGTTCATTTTCAATGTTAAGGATCAGTTCAAGTTCATTATTTGATTATATCTGGTGTTCAGGTTCAATTCCTGTTCACTGTTAAAACAGTTACAACTCCAGTGATGCATTTCAAACATTTTATTTCTTAACAAACAAATGATGGGTGAAACATAAATATTTTTAATTTCATTTCTCCCACTGTGTTTCAGAAAAAAAATAATCACCATCTACAATTTCTTGAAATTTTTATTTAGATTAATATTTTGTGTTTTGGTAACTATTTATTTATTAATTCTGTTTAACTCTTTGCATACATTTCACATTCTCTTCATGCAAAGGATCACCTAGTAAAATAATAAACTCTCGGGTAAGGCATAAGTATTTTTTCAAAAATGCTAAATGTACAGATACATACATTGGTGTAGTCAGTGATTCACTGGTCAAAAGGACATGGTCAAAAAAGTTTCTTTAGTTATTTAAGCTCTTGAGCACTACTTTCTAAAGCACCCCACTAAACCCTAACTTAAAAATCCATTTCCCAAGAGCAATTAACATATATGGGCAAGCTTTCAAACCTCTGTGCTTCTGTCTGTAGATGTCCAACACAATGCCGCCATCATCACCATCGTGTATATTGACTTCACTGTGTGACTCTGGTATCAAGCGACGTGTACCTATGACACACACACAACACAACACATAGCATGCAACAAATCCCAACCACAACACTCGATATAAACAACATGTATCATACAACATGCACTGAAAACATGCTGCTTTTATGTTTTTCTTCTTTAATCAAACAACAGTTTCTGCTACAAACACTATTCTTACATATAAATAGCTAGCTAGCTAGCTAGATAGATAGATAGATATGTATTCATGTTCTTATCAAGGCATAGGGAAAGCAACTGATGTTGAGGGATTTCTCTAAGAAAATGCCTCCCTCCTACATGTCAAACACTTTTTCTTCAAAGAATTCTACATATCTATTATTTAAAAAAAAACAACAATGTATTTCTATAAAACTGCTCAATAAACATGCCAATTTTTAAACATAATTTTAAAATGTTGCTGTTATTATTATTACTATTATTATTTTTAAAACAATATATTTTCCAATGCAAACACTAGAGCTATAGTTTACCCAAAGACATGCCTTAGTACTATGAATGAAAAGAGAAGACACATGATGCTCCAAGACTTCTAAATGGAATGTCCTGTCTCTCACAAGCTTACCAGTAACCTCTTTCCTTTTGCTCTTAAGGAATTCTATATATATCCAAACAGGAAATATTTTGTGTGCTGGTGTTACTGGCGATGGGCCCAGAGTAAATTCTCAAAATTTCATCTCTAGAATTAAGTAGTCTGTACAATAATCCACCCATAAACACCACCCCAACACTGATGCTCAGCCATTCTTTCAAAATAGAAGTCAATCACTGCAGCTTCTCCAAAACAGAAACACACACGCACGCACGCACGCACGCACGCACACACACACACACACACACACACACACAACACCACACACATACATACACACTCTGATGCACTCATATACATCCACAACATTTATACAACATAAAGGTATGGTCAAGCAAGGAAATAAGCCAATAACATCTTTCTTTTACTTTTTTCATTTGCTTCAAGAAATTTTACATATCTACATTTTTTTTTTTTAATTTTCAAAGGCTCCCTGTTTAACAGAGTGACATATTTGACTCTTGGAATCATTATAATATAACTTTAATTTTTACTGTAAAATTCACACCAAATAAACTGAATAAAGAATATGTAAACTTTTGTTTGAATGTGTCAATTTTTTATATTCACAAGACTCTGAAATCATCTAAAAATATGATAAAACTTGAACAGTTCTATAAGACAAAGTGAGAGTGAAGTCAATGAAATATCAGTCCTCAACTAGATTTACGAGAAGTTCAGATAAATAACAATGCAAACTAAGGAACTACTCCACTCTGCATGCATAGGAACTGAAATATGCAAAGTTTTCCCATACATGAAATTATTTATGCATGACAACCATCTTTAACAGTTATCTAAAGAGACCATCACAGTGAAATTATTTATGCATGACAACCATCTTTAACAGTTATCTAAAGAGACCATCACAGTAGAATGGCTCACACCATTTGAACTCGGGATACAATGCATTTTAATTTAAATATTTTTTTTCACATGATACTTACCAAGCATCCACAACTATGGCTGAATTTGACAGACAGGTAAATAAGACCTACTACTGTTGATGACATGTGATGCTGATGGTAGAAATAACTTTAATGTCACAGGATGAAATGTCTGGTACATCATCTATGTCTGCTATGATTATGATAACTATATATGGTATGAATATGTCTGATATAAGTATGTCAGCTGTAATTAGTATGAATATGTCTAGTCTGAGTAAGTCAACTATATGCAGTACGATCATGTCAGTGACAAGTATATCTACCATATATGGTATGAATATGTCTAGTCTGAGCAAGTCAACTATATGCAGTACGAATATGTCTGGCTTGAGTGTGACAACTATGACTGGTCAACTATGAATGTCTGAAATGAGTCTGTTCACTTAGACTGGAATGAATAAGTATAATACAAGTGTTTCTACTATGTATGGAGTGTCTAATATAAGTATGTCAGCTATGACTGGAATGAAAATATGTATAGTACAAGTGTGTCTATTATGTATAGAATGTCTAGTATAAGTATGTCGGCTATGACTGGAATGAAAATATGTATGGTACAAGTGTGTCTACTACGTATGGAGTGTCTAGTTACTCTAGTACAAGTATGTCAACTATAACTGAAATGAATATACCAGGTATGAATATGTTAGCTATGTATGTCCAGTACAATTATGTCTCCTATGAGTATGTCAACTATGATGGCATTTACATGAATATGTCCAGTATGAGAATATCAACTATGGCTTATAGGAATGTCTGGTATGAGAATATCAACTATGGCTTATAGGAATGTCTGGTATGAGAATATCAACTATGGCTTATAGGAATGTCTGGTATGAGAATATCAACTATGGCTTATATGAATATGTCTGATTTGAGTTTTTCAGCTTTGGTATCAGCTAGGATAGATGTGAATTTGGGTATGTTGACCAACAAAATGTTCTCCACCTCCAAGTTAGAGACTAATCAATTAGGTTTGAGAAACAAATAAATAAATGAGTACCAAGTAAAACTAGTTTGGTATTGGAGCAATTGTGAATGATGACTGATGTTGATATTTTATTTTTAAATGTAAAATGTACATTTATAGAGATGAATATTAAAAATTAAGAAAAATAATAAGCATTTTCTCAAAATCAATCAAAAGAACATTTTTTTTAAAGAGGTGTTTGATAGTGACAAACATTTTCTGCCTGAGACTTAAAAAAAAAAAAAACAGCAAAGGAAAAAATGTCTGAATCAGTGGTACCATCAACTTTATTTTCACTCTCCTGTTGATCTCAGCATGTGAAATCTTTTATTTTTGTTGGCAACATTTCATAGTGATTACTTGAAACTATTAGTCAATTTAAATCATAACTCAACTATTTTATTAAACTGTCAATTAAAACACTTCAGCATGTTTGCTGCACTTGTCTCATGCAAATAAAATGTTATCTTGTCCCAACACTGGACTGCTATAAAAATCTATTACATGAAACAGTACATTTTTCACTCACATGACTTGTGTAGAAAAACAGTCGGTTTTAGTAATACAGCACACTTTTGATAAACTAGGATGAATGGAGAAAACAAAAATTCCTGGACAATGAAAATTCTGGTTAACCCGCCACTGATACTACCTAACATAAGAAAACATTTAGAAAATATTGTACATTTAAGAAAAAATATTGAATGATTGAACTTACACATACTTTATTCATCTGAGACAAGAGAGGAAGGATGCTTTGTGTTTCTGTTTGTTCTTGTCAACCAATCAGAAGATGAATTAACCCCTTCCCTGTGAGTTTCAATTCATTCTAAACATTCTTCGCTATATGCACAATAGAGATTTCTTTAACACTCTGAGAGTTGAACTATAAACCCTTAAGATCATTATACATATATTTAAATTAATTTCAGGAATAATACTCACATTTATTTTTGTATATTACTAAATCATGTTTGATTATTAGCATCTTGACCAGAAAACTCTGTACAGAGTTTCAATTTTTTTTCTTTTATAAACTATGTGTAAGAAATAAAAATAAAGTAGCATATTTCTCCACAATGTTTATTGTCACTGATTTCAGACCCCATTGCACTGCTGCATCATATAATTTTAGCAGCCATCTTTTTAAATCCCAAGTTACTTGTGTTGTTCTTTGAGTAAACATCTCAAATTGCAAGTTACTTGTGCTGTTCTTTTAGCAGTCATCTTCTCAAATTACACATTGGTTGTATCACTTTTAGCAGTCATCTTCTCAAATTACATATTGGTTTTATCACTTTAGCAGTCATCCTCTCAAATCCCATGTTTTTCATATTGCTCTTTTAGCAGCCATCTTCTTGAATCCTACAATTCATGTCATCCCTCCCACCTTTTCATATATTATAATTCAAAATATATCTGTAGAGTCTTACTTTTAATATCCTGGTTAATAACCTGATCTTGGATAATTGATGGTATTTTTTTTTTGTAAGTGTAGAATTGGAGTAAACAACTTGGGTTGAGAATATGAGAGAAATTGCTGATGCAATCCAAACTGGTTCCAAGTGGATGAATATATTTTCTGACTAATACAGTAATAGTCTTACACTTGCTCATAACAAACTCATCCAATGGGGAAGGACCGGAAGTTTCATTGTTGAAGAAGTACTCTATTCAAAACACTTTGAATTTGAACATAACTTGAGTCCAGTCATAAAGGCGATCATTAGCTTATGGTAAGTTAACTGACTGAAAGAAAGATGGGACTCAGAATATTTTAAACATATGACATGAGAGTTATCTTTTGGGAATATGGAGCCATTGAAAAATGTCAGAAATAATTCACAATATTATCATTATTTTATATTTACAAATTTATGAAGTTCTTTGTAATGTGTTAAAGAAGAAACAAAATCAAATTAATTTTCCTAAAGCTGAATATTTCTGAATACAACGAATAAATTTTAAGTAGGAAGTTTCACCTGCGAACAGATAAATTATGTGTCGGTAGTACGTACTTATAATGTTGTGTGTGAGTGGGGAATTCATGGTTGGAAACGAATCCTAAATTTAACCACTGATAAGTGATTATGTTTATTAAATGATAATGGAAATCATAAATAATAATCATAATAGAGGCCAAATGTACTATAGCAGCCACACTAGGATAAACTGAATGAATGTCCAGTGTTAATCAAATATTGTTGTGAAGTGATGTAAATGTCAATGCTCCTTTGATTATATTCATATATTGTATATTTGATTGTTGATTTAATAAATTTATTGTTAAATTTATTGACCTTCTTACACATATTGATAAAGGCATGTTGGAGAAGAAATGGTTGGATGGGGGTCTCGCTAAATACAGGTTAAAAGATGGACTGTCTTCTCCCTTGGTAAGACATTTTCCACCTACAGAATTATTGTGTGACGATAAATGCTTGTCTTTAATGTTGTGAAAGAGAGAAAATGTTTACAGCGCCCGCATATCTACCAAGTGAGAGAAACGAGTGGTGTCTTCTAGAGAATTATTAATAACATAAATTAAGATTCTCAACAGTTGTAATTAGTTATGGATGATTAAATAATAATAATTATAACCAATAACTAAGGTGGCATTGGCGTCACACATAAGAGGTTTTGTCAATCTGTTGATGCATAACGCTAACTAGATTTATAGTACTAAATACTAGTTGCACAAAACTCCACCACATTTTAACGTTTACCTTTCAAAGTTAATTTTGCTATACTGCATTTGGAGTGTGATATTTTATTTGTACTGTTACAGCTTTGCATCAATAACATGTCTTAAACTGATTTCATTTTCAAGGTTGAGGGAACACTAGCACACTCATTTAATATAACAAGCAAATGACGTATGGACTGACACACAGGAACAATGGCCACACCAGATTACAACCATTAAAGAAACCATCAATGCATCAATGCTGGTTGATTAAAGCACATCAGATCAATAATGTACAGTAATCTGGAGAAGTGAAAGCAGGAACAGAAGGAATTCAATTGGAAAATAAACTGCAGCCATTCAACCACACCACAAGTCTTGGAAGACTGCACTTTGAAACAACAATAAAAAAAATCAAAAACAATCTAAAAGATATCATTTTATTTTAATACTGACAAGTATATACTTTTTTAATTTTAAAAAATCCATCATAGAACTTAAATTAAAGAATGCCATTAAACTACATAATTCAAAGAAAATGAAAAATTAAAATTATTAAAAATATATTAAATAAAGAAAAGGAGCATTTTCACTTACGACTACTCTCTGCCTGAGGACTTGGAGTTGTAGCAGGAGTGGTCTGTCCAGATGAAATGGCAGAGCCAGTTGGCTCGCAGGAAACAGAACGAGAAGAGGGTGAGCGCACAAATCTAGCTTGCTCTGGCCAAGAAATAAAGCGCTGGTATGATGGCTGCCTTATTGATAAATCACTGCTTGGTCTGGTCACGGATATCCCTGAAACCATTCAAGCAATCATACTGCAATGCAAACGTTCAAAACAACAGAAGACCTAAAAGATTATAGCTACACAGGATCACTAGTGAATAAACAAGTGTTTTTCTGTAGCAGCAAATGTGAGGAAAATGTGAATAATGCACCATAGGTAATCTGCTATACAAGTGTGCAAACTCAATGTCGCAGGAAAATCTATCAATAATGGTACCAACATTTCTAAGTGACTCATTTAAATGGAAGTGCCATTTATATGCTAAAGATTATGAATGCAAAAATAATTATTCATACTGGCCAGAAACTATTCTCACCATTACCCAATAAACTCAACTTACCTTGTGCAATGTGTCTCTGTTCTGATGTACCAATGATATGTGTCAGGCAGTCGCTGATAATCAGTTTGAATTTCTGAGTAAAATAAAAGGACAGTTTTATCATATTAATATAATATATAAACACCTAAACCTATACAGAGGCATAACCCCTCTAAAAATAGCACACTTTAAGAAGAAGTGCTTGATGCAAGGATTAAATTTTATAACAGCTGTATAATATTTATGAATAAAAACAAAAGGGAGCATTTAGTTATGAGAAAAATATTTTTAAATTAAAAAATAATCAGTAGAGTGTCTGGAAAGAAGAGTTGAGTGGTAGAAAGATCTAAGCACTGGATTCAATGGGTAATGAGCTCAAGACTAATTAGGTTTTTCTGATGGAAAAACTCCTTTTCCTAGCTAGGGATTGCTGAGTCAGTGACCTGAACTTGCAAAGTGCTTAGAGACTTCTGGATATTAAGTGCTAATTCTCATTATTTTAATTTTATATTTAATAATCATTAATCTTAAATCTGACCTTACTATTTCAACCAATGAGGCAAACACAGAAAGTCTTTCATTTGATATACTTTAGGTGAAGGGCCTGATTGCCTGTTAAATCAAGAAAGTCTTTCATTTAACATACTTTAAGTGGAGGGCCTGATTGCCTGTTAAATCAAGAAACTCTCAAATCTCAAATATCCACCACAAAATATTTTGTCTGAAATGTGACGACTTCTAAGGAATCTTTGCTGCTTGAATTTCAATCAACTGCACAACATACTACTAGAGAGCTGGTGCATCACAAGACTACTAGACAGATGTTAAACACAACATTCTGCATTGCAAGACCACTAGACAGATGTTAAACACACCATTCTGCATTGCAAGACACACACACACACACAAAAGTTTAATACAACATAAGGCATATATACAAAGAAATAATACAACATAAGCAATATACATACAAAGGAATAATACAACAAAAGGCGATATACACATCAAACCAAGATATTTACACAGTTGTCATTCAGCATCAAAGAGAGAAACTTCAACAAGCTCATGACATCCAAACAGTAAGTGGAGGGTTAAGTGGAAATGAAATACAAAGATCAGCAGATGAGGATCATTAAATCCAAAGTCTGTTAAACAGATGTTCTTGAAATGGAGGATTTACTGTAAATAGCAGTAGTTCAGATAATAAAACAATTCGCCAACTTTTAACATAGATTTAAGTCTTGTAAGTGTAATGACTTGTGACATTTGACAAAGCCATGAAACATGTATGTTTTAAATACATTTATAAAAAATTGAAACTGTTTATAGATTTATTGGCTATCTAAGTAAAAGATAAAAATGTTTGCACCTCAAATTCCTCGACTGTCAGATAGGCAAGAAATTTTGGATCACAGACAACAGTCAAAAAGTCCAGTCCCTGAGTGGCCCACCTTTCAAAACAAATAAAAATATAAAATCAGCAAACATAATTAAAACAATTTTTAAACAGAGTTTTAATAGTGTGTAGAATTGAAATACACAGGCACCAACTTAAGTAATACTGACCTGGTCAAACATAAAATAATTCTGACTTTATGAAAGCAGTGAATAAAGACTTTTAATTCCCACTTAACCATAAGATGTTTAGTGTTGTATTTAAACAAAAGCCATGAAAAATATACCCATAGATGTTTAGTGTTGTATTTAAACAAAAAGTCATGAAAAATATACCCCAAAGATGTATTCGTATAATCATACTCCTGAACTTTACACAACTCATTTCTTTTTCTTTAATGCACTTCAGTACTGAACCTAACATAATGAAACATTTGCTGACTGAAGTCTCAATGCTGAGAAAGTACATAGCAATACAACGGTGAGTTGTGTTGCAAACATAACACTACCTGACAATCAAAAATGAGTATAAATTACACAAAAATGAAAATGAGTATAAATTACACCAGCCAAAAATGAAAAATTACACCAGCCAATAATGATAATAACTGTAAATACATGTACCACTAGAGTGCTTTTTTTTTTAAAGTTTCAAAGTGCATTTCAATAACTAACTAAAACCCACTATAGCTGAAAAGACTTGTGCAATTGTAGCATATATACATTCATAATGTACTATACTGCAATGCATTCATAATGTGCCATATTGCAATACATTCATAATGTGCCATATTGCAATATATTCATAATGTGCCATATTGCAATACATTCATAATGTGCCATATTGCAATACATTCATAATGTGCCATATTGCAATACATTCATAATGTGCCATATTGCAATACATTCATAATGTACCTCTTAACTGCAATTACCAATTTACTGATACTTAATAAAAATTAAAAACATAATCTGAACCATTTGTTTAATATATTAAGTACAATGGAATAAACCAATAATCTACCTGCACACAACATAAATATGGCTCTTGGGGACCTGACAATGCACCTACCATGATGTGGTGAAAAGCAGAGCAAAGAAATCTACAAGCAAAATTTGAAATGAAAGCAGTATCAGTCATCATACCTTGGCCTTGTACCTCGTCCTCGTTCACACTTTTGCAAAACAAACCGCATCCAGTTACAAGCAAATTCAACAAGAGTCTGACACAATCGTTTCCGCTGGTCACTGGATATGAGACGCATCACTTCTTTGGAATACTGTAATGAGAAGGATGTATAACTGAGCAATTTCAACTCAGTCCCAAGGAGGAGACCGTGATTATCTATACATGAGTGACAGTTTTATATTAAAAATTTGCCTGGTGTCAACAAATAATCTAAGGTGACTGTACAAGTCATACCAACAAATTACGACAACCAAAATTAGCATCGAGGAAACATCCACCAAACTGACACCGCTGGTAGTCTACCCCAAAATACAACTCTAAACAAAATATACCAGCATGGTGATTGACGGCAACTTCAAAACAACAACCAAACAAGCATAGCTGATACAACAAAACTTCAATGCAACACACTTCCCACATTGATGGAGTGGACAGCAATTTACAACGACCGAAGCACATGCCAAATCCAAGATATCACCTCAACCACACCATGGACAGTTCAAATGCATACATACACACAAAAAGAAAAATATTCAGGGTCCATCCCTTTGGGAGTAGTGCCTCATTAAGAGACAATCTACGACTTAGAAAAAAATGAAATTAGTATTAAAAACTAGGTACACATGTAATTGTATTTGTATTCTTTGCAATAGAATATGATGTTTGAAATGATGAAATAAATGAAAACGAGAGAAACTTACAACTTCTAGAAAAATTAAAATAAGCGTTAGAATACTAGAAAGCACCACCTCAACTATGCTAAGTAATAAATCACACAAAAAAATAACAGAACAAGCAAAGAAAGAAAGCCGACAAAAGAACAAAGAACAAGAAAACCAAAACATCTTCTATATAGCCTTTATACCAAAATAAAGAGTTAAAACTGCAAGATGCTTTACCATCCCATTACAACTCTAAAACAATTTTACATTGCATATTGCAGTAATTAGAAGCTTGTATTTTATGTGTAGTATATTTATAAGAAAGCAATAAACTCACCATCAATACTGTATCATTATCATATTACTGCATTATTGTCCTTGACTTTCAAAAAGTTAAACTATCTCAAACGAGCAGAAATATGTGACTTCACAATTTGTGAAAAATTTCAGTATTTCAGATGCACACAGTGCATGCATTTCTTTCTGGGTTATTTTTTTTAATCATTTATTTGCTTTCAAAATGCTGTAAGATAAATGTGAATACAATTATTATATTTATTTATTTTAAACAATAACTTATCATAAAATCTGACTCAACCATTATTTATTTTAATTTTGAATTGAGAAACTACGTTCTAAACAAGATCTGCATTTCAAATAAAACAAAAGAAATAATCAATCTAAATAATATCAATCTAACTCCAAACGTCTTCCCTCCCTTTCTGTTGTTAAGCTGAGAAACTATATTCCAATTATACTAAAAAAGGAAGAAACAATATTACAATTATACTAAAAAGGGAAGAAACTATATTCCAATTAAACTAAAAAAGGAAGAAACTATTATACTCTTAGTCTGTCAAACGTTTTCCTCACAGGAGCTCAATTAATTTTTTTTTTTTAAATACAACAAAATATTACCCAACAAGAACATACTACTTCTGTCCTAAGCAAATTACCTCAAATCCAAAGTTGAAACACTGAAGCATTGTCTCTCGGTACAACTTCAACAGGTTGTCCTCATACTGAATAATGTCATTGAAATTGAGCTTGTCATCAATCTGCTGGATTGCCAAGATCACCTTTTCTTGCAGTTCTACGGCATTGAGCTGTTAAGAAAAATTAATTATAAATTATAAAGAAATGTAATTTTCAAAATAAAAATGAACAGGATTACAAACAAACAATGTAATTCCAGTGAATTTCAGTTACAAGATAAAACTTGATGGAGAGACTACAATTATATTTCCTGATTTTAAAAAAAAATTGTGGAGTTTGGTGGCCAAGTAGTAGAGGTGCTGCTATTAACCTAGCTTCTGGAGGTTCGATTCAAGATCACTCTAGTCATGACATTCACTGGAGTTATTTCAAGTGATACATTTCTACTTCAGAATTTTTAGGTTTCAACCAAATTGTCATGAACAACCAAAGAGCTAATTAATATGAAGCATGAAAGTAAATAAATCTCCTTAATTAATAAAAAAAAATTTAAATTAGAAATAGTATTTCACCTTGAGTTCTGAGAGAGACTCGGCTATAGCCTGGTGGCAGGGTGTTTGTTCAGAGACAAGCACAAGTGTGTCACCCATCAGCTGTTCAAATTCTTTCCGGTGATTGCCAAGCAGTGAGGAGTGAATGACTACATACAGCAATCCTTCTACCTGTCAATGACCAGGTCAAAAATCATGTAATTTGTTCTCTCTCAAAGTTAATCCTATCATCCTTACTCACCCCTAATTTCGTTATAAACAACAAAAAATCCTATAAGTTATATATATATATATACATAATTTGTAAATTACATTACAAAAAAAAAAAAAAGATAAATGACAAAAAGAAGTCATATATCCTTCAGACACACAATAAGGTCAAAACTAATGAAGCAAGCAGTCCATTGCACAAGTCACAGCCACATTAACTGTCATATTAAAACAAATGAAGACACAGCCACATTAACTATCAAATTAAATTCAATGACAAAGAGTTAAGTGAAGAATGATAATCTGTCTGTCCATCTTCCTGCCTGCCTGCCTATATCTATGTGCTTTTCTTCCCCAACCTGCAACCATGTCTACAACCAGTAATTGATGTTAACTGCTGGTGCTAAGAGATCCACAAAACCTAAAGGGGAGATAAATGAATGTAATGAATTGCCTAAACAGCACACTCCTGCCCTCATGCGTCAATTAGTACAAGAAGGATTAGTCCTGCAATTTGCAGATGGTATAGTCACAAGAGGAGAAGAAGAATGACCCTCATTTTGTTATTATTTTATGTTTGAAACCAAATGTAGTGCAAACTCTTTCATTCTTTGAGCTTATTTTATTTTTGAAACCAATTTGCAGGGTTAAAGCTTTCATTTTCACTTGCTTTATATTCTACTCAATTTCAAGCTGCTTGTGTGAAGAATTCTGAATATCATTACATAGTTATATTACACAAGAAATCAAAGCTTTTATAAGATTAAGTGCTCAATTAAGGCGCCATCATCATTATTATCAACATTATCATTAGTTAATGATTTATAAATATTACAGAATGGACTATCCTGCACAAGATGTCAAATAAAAGTTAACAGGTTGTAATTGATGACTAGGGCTTAAATTACCTGGATGTGAGACAATGCAATGGTAGTCTCAGCAGTTGGCTCCACAATCACATCCTGGCCCGTCCAACGTGGACACTGGGGAATTCGATCCTTACCAGCTTCACAGCACACAAGCAGCAGGTACCCATCATCTCGAGTTGTAAGATCCGTCGGATGTGAGCTGTCATCACGTCCACTGGTGACATTTAACAACTGCAGAATCAGACGGGTGTTACCCACAATCCCTTGGGGCACAAACATCATGTAGCCAGTGCTCAGAGGGGCTCGCACCTGTAAATAAATTTTATTTGCTCTTTAATCTCAACAAGTAAAGACCCTTTTATTAACACTAAGCAAGATTTAACTTTGACCCCCCCAAAATCACATATTGCAGAATACCAAAAGATTAGACAAAGTAGACATTCTAATCTGTGCAAAATTAGCTATGTTCCGTTGCAGAAAATAATAATAAAATAATCTTATATATTAATTTTTCATAAGTTATTTTTTTTAAACCGTCATAAACTGTTTCTCCTGTGGGTTACCTATTTTAATCCAAGATATCTAACAAGCTCTATAATAAAAATGCTAAAGGTGAATCCCCAAGTGTTTGCAATCGGACTCTGAAACACAACCGTATCATGATCTCCCTTGATTTGAAGTGATATGGGTGTGCTAATGACTCTTACATTACTTCCCCAATCACGTGTCCACTCAGAATTCACCATCAAGAACATTTTTAATATCAAGGAAATAATAAGTGCTTAAGAGAAATGACACTAAAATCACAATATTTCCCTCCACTGAACAATAATGCTTGAATACTAACAAGTTATTATATATTAATGGTACCATCCTAGCAAGCAATTGTAATTATTGGGTTTAAGAGATTCACAGTTCCATGGGATAGAATGATCAAATTATGCTTATAAGTTATATACAAAAACACTACCACAGCAGCAAAAAAACTTTGAGAGAATGCTTACCCTGACATGATCAGTTTGCTGCAGCTTTTCAAACAGTTCCATGGTTGTCACGTTGATGTTAAAATCTGCAGCTATCTCTAGATCCTAACAAAAACAAGCAAGATAGAGAAATCATCCTGACCCTCAAATAAAATAACCTAATTGATGAGGGCAATTGCTCTTGTTTCTTTCATGAACTGCTGAGGTTGCAAAGTTACTAACCCTAGTCCTAAATGACATGACGTTTTTGCAGACTATGTAAAATTTATAAATGAAACTATAACTCCTGGATAGTCAGTGTCATATCTGTAAAGCTTACCCCTAGTTCAAAATGACTCAGGTATTAAGGATATGTACATTTTACAAACAAACAAAAATTACTCATTAACAGTTAATTTTATTTTCTTCAATAAAGTGTCAAACAATCATAACATTAATTCATAAAACATTCAAAGTGAAAACTCAAGCTTAATGAGGAAATAAAGAACAACTGTAAAACAAATAAACTGTACTATATTAGTGGTACCTAACATATAAAACCAATACAACTAATATACTACACCAAATAGTGGTGCACATATAAAACCATGAAAACCAATAACTTACACCAAATTAGTGGTGCATAAGCTATACATCCATGAAAACTAATATGCTGCACCAGTAATATATAAGATAAAGAATTAGTAAATATAATTTTCTAAAACTAAACTTTAAAAACTTATGATTTTATGACTAAGCTGTTTTGAGATATGTTTTTAAAAACAAAATCCCAATACAAACTAATAGGGAACACATCTGATGTCTTTATTATTTGTTGTCAGTAAAATCTTTGATTTTGAGATTTGTTTTTGAATAGCAGGACAATTGGTACTGGTAAGAAGAATTTTCATTTGTTTCTTTTGCATTCAAAGGGTTAATTAAGAAAGAAGAAAGTGTTTTGTAAACAGATTTTTCAAAGCCTGAATATAGCACCAAGCTAGAAAAACACAAAATGCTTCAAGACAGTAACACTTGGCTAAGAGTAAGACTAAGAGATACTAGGAGTATATTCTCACCTCATTACCTATTTAATTCATTTGGAGTTCTTGAAGACTGAAAGAGCTAGAACAACTGAATATTTCAGCCCTACTGAAAGAGTTAAAACTAATGAATGTTTCAGCCCTACTGAAAAGAGTTAGTACTACTGAATGCTTCAGCCCTATTGAAAGAGTTAAAACTAATGAATGTTTCAGCCCTACTGAAAAGAGTTAGTACTACTGAATGCTTCAGCCTTATTGAAAGAGTTAAAACAAATGATTGCTTCAGCCTTCTGCTATGGTAATTATGCTGTAGTGTAGGTACACCAAAGGTATGTATTTTGATCTTAGAGACTATAAAAGAGAAGTGCCATTTTTACTTCACCTAAAAAAAGTACAAAAAGTTCTCTGATACGTGATATTATATTCCTAAAATCCCTGTGTAAATGAAATAAAATTTCTCACTGAAATATATACATACACTATTATGCTGATGGATACAGGAGCACTTGGGTTGACAATTGAGACTGGTAAAGAGAATTTTCATTCATTTATTTTTGCACCCAAAGGGTGAGTTAAAAAAGATGACAAGTGTTTTGTAAAATAAGAGACCGAAAACACAGAAACTGGTGTCACTTGGATGATGAGTCACAAATTTGCTCGTTCTCATGTTGAGATAACATGTCATGTAACTTCGAGTTTGGTGTGCAGATAAAATGAAAATGTCAAATATTAGGTCATGTAAATTTGAATTTGCATGAACAAAATTCATGTAAACAGAGAATTCACTGTTAAATAAGATGGATAAAAAATTCACAAGGAAAGTCATGAAAGAAACATTTAGGAGAATACTGCAAGTCTGCCAAAAGAGTAGAATAGAACTAAGTTTTGTGTAGGATAGGGGGTCACCAACAATTTTTCCATTTAGATTTTAAATAAATGTTACCAGTTCAAAGTTTATGACAACACTTTTGTACATAATATGTTTGATGCTTGAAATAGAGATAAGTGATGCTCAGGAATCCTTGGGTGACTTTTATGTCAGGTCAATGGAGGTATCACCAGTGTATTATGTCCATTTGCATGTGCTGGGATTTGATATTGTAAACACAAATATCTTTACATGTATTTTATGTTTAATAATTATCTCAATATACCAGTCTAATGAATGATATTATTTCTAGCAATGAAGAAACACATTTCCTTCACCTCTAAAATAAAATTAAGAAATGGTTTCAAAAAGTATTACTATGTTTGAAAATCAAAATTCTAAATATAAATAAATAAATTAAATTAATAGAACAAAAACTATTTAGCCAAAAGTGCATTATAAAGTGAACATATTATAATTATATACATATAGTAAGGACCTCCAAAAAAAATGAACTAGTTCAATAAAAAATAAAATACAAAATCCATGCACATACAATTATTTTTTTTAAGTGTTTAATCAAATGCCACCTTTAAATGAACAAAACTGTACGCTAAAAGTATTGGTGAATGTGAAAGGATTTTACTCACTTTTCGTAGCCTTTTGGCAAAACCAAGTGCCTTGGTAGCTCTCTCACGAGCTTCATGAAAGAGATTTTTGAAACTTCTCAATGCTATTTGCACAGACTGCCTGTAAAGAAAAAAGTAAAAAAGTAAAAACTTTATTGTACTCCCAAATTATTTAGCTCTACAATAATGGATGATATCATACACATCAAAATCTCACTGAAGAATCTCTACCAGACACTGAAGATCATCTTAGAATCCCCGAGTTACACATAAATGTCCAAATGGTCTTGGAGGAAACCAAAGCAGCCAGCCAAAAATTAAATGGCAGACTTCTATGGCAGATAAACAACATAGGACAATAAACTGCTGCATAAGAGTCCTACAAAAATTGCAGGAACAAACACCCCACCACTTGTATAATATGTCTGGAACGCCTGCATTTAAACAACAACATATTCATCACAACAATAACATACTCTAAAAAGACAAAACAAATCCACACAAGCACTCAAACTGACCACAGGATGAAAACAAACAAGGAAACACAAAACCAAACCAAACACAAAACAGATAGTCATTTATCAATAGTACAATCACCAGACAAACAACACAGACAGCTCCAAACCAAAGCACCCCTTTATGCAGACTAGGCAATGGTGCAGTCATTGGTACACAAGCAGAAGATCAAAACACAGAGAGTTAATTAATAGACTGATCAGGCAGCTGAGAAAATCAGATCAGAACAAACCAACCAATTAGAAGAATTTACTCAACCAAGGCAAACAAAACACCAACTACTACAAGCACATAAATCATCATGACCATTGATGCTGGTTGCCACAATGGATCAGACAAACCAAAAACAAACATGTCAGGTCTACAGAATCAACGCAGCACTACACTACAGAGGAGGTAAAAAACATAACAAACCACCAAATAGCAGACTTCCCCTGGCAAATTTCTTTTGGTGGCTACACAACTACCAACCCAACTAGAGCCAACATCATCAACCCAACTAGAGTGAAGAACAGCACCAGCCAAAATACAATCAACTCCAATCCAACTACAACAACTACCAGCACAATTACAACCAACAACACCAACCAATATACAATCAACAACTACAACCAAATTACAGCCAACACCTACAATCCAACTAGAGTGAATGACAACATCAACCAAACCACAACTAACAACTACAACCAAATTACAGCCAACAACTATAATCCAACTACAGCCAACAGCATCAAACTACAGTCAACAACTACAGCCAACAACTACCAACACAATTACAACCAACAACTACCAACCCAAATACAGCCAACAACACCAACAATATCAACCCAACTACAGTAAACAACAGCACAGCTAAAATACAATCAACTCAAGTCAACAACTACCAACACAATTACAAAGCATACAAGATTTATACCAACTAGAAAAAAAGTGAGTGGGACTACATACAAAGACTGTGCAATTCTCAAACTTAGTGGTCTAATATTTGTAGCTTTGTAGCTCTGCAAATCTCTACACAAAAATTCATCTACTGTGGAAAAAAGGACAAAAATAAAAAACCAATACACAAAAAATCCTTCTGTTAGGGCAGCCAGCTGAAACTCTTCCCAGATTTGACATCTCAATGGCTGAAAACTTCTCACAAAAAGAAAAACTGTTGCCAGGCAGACAGACAGTAAAAACTACTGTCAATGAAATCAATAAACATTGGAATGGACATTAAGCAGAGATAAATTAATTCTTAAACTGTCCAGTCCACAAAAAAATGATGATTGTTTTCAGTGACTGTTTAGCAGAAATAAATAAATCAATCTTAGAAAGTGTCTCTTATATGTATATGTACTGTACATTCAAATAAAAATGCAATCAATAAAATAATAAAGTAAAATATTTACTTCACTACCTGATACTTCGGTCATAATTCCTTCCCACCAGAGCAATATTTGGTACTTTTTTCCCCTTACACTGCAGAAATATCAAAAAAGGCATTCTTCCTCTCACTGTAGTGTATAAGTAAAATATTTTCATCTCAAGTGGTCAACAAAAGCATTGAAACATGAGAACACTCACTTGACTTCTGCACTTATGCGAGGACGCATGGGAACATCGTCACAATCAATGGATGGTAAGCCATCACTGTTGTTGGAATTTCCATCACGATCATCCTCTTCTAACCCAGAAGAGTCGTACAAGCTACGGGTATTCTCGTCAATCCCATTGTCCAAGAAGTCAGCCGTGAACGTCAAAAGACTTGATGCAAGGACACTATTATAAAATAATTTGAAATTATTTTTTTTAAATTTCTTTTAGTAAATTATTTTATTACTGTATAAATAATTTACACTATATGTAACCACACCTTCTCTAACTCTATATAGCACCTATTTTAGACAATAACAAATAATTCAAATTATCTGGAAACTGTTCTATCATCAGTACTACTATTCCAATCACAGATTAGAATTTTAAATTGAAGGCCTTTACTTGAAATAAAAAAACTATACTAGATGTTACGTTCCTTCAAAATGTAACATTTCTTTCCTTTATTTCAGCATATATCATTTGTTCATTAGGGGAAATTACATTCAATCAATAAATATACAACTCTGAACTTAACCAAACTATAATTAGTCTGTAAGGATGACTCACATACATACATACAAATAAACACACACACACAAATGCACATATATAATTTTAATTTACTTGTAAGGAACCTCATATTTTGATTGAATTAAAATTGTTTTGTTTCTGTGTATTCTTCATTCTTGTAATGAGAAATGTGGAGACATAATCGATGCATGTATACTTACAAAACCATTCGATGGCATGCAAAAACCATGACAATGTAAATGATTAAAGACACGTAATTTTGTTTACCTTTTTTGTGCCTAAATCATTTTAGATGGGAATTTCTTTTTCTTAGTGGAAACTAAACCAGTGTGTCAGAGAGTGAAATTATAATCAATGTCAAGAGTGAAAGATTTAATTTGTAAGAAGGAATATTAAAGTCTACAAAAGTTATAAAGGCTAACTTAATTCTTAACTATAAAGGTAATAATCAATTAAAATTAATTTGCTCTGTGAAATTTACTTTTGTCTGACGAGAATGTAAAAGTTTTACTTTTTGAACTGAACACATCCTGTTGTAATGGACAATTGATTTATTCCATCCTGTATCATTTTGTGTGTATGTGTATAACTAAATTTTATATATTTTATATAATGTTTGGTTATTAAAATTTATTATTTTGTGTATAACTAAATTTTATATATTTTATATAATGTTTGGTTATTAAAATTTATTATTTTGTGTATAACTAAATTTTATATATTTTATATAAGGTTTAGTTATTAAAATGTATTACATAATGTCATGCCTTAGATAACTTATAAGTGTAGTCACTTTGTGAGATCTAACCTTCAAGTCTGATTTTTTTTTTTAAGGAAAGACAGAACTATTAATACTCTATTAAACAATAATAGCCTCTGGTTATTATTTCAGAAGCATGTTCTACTCCCATGTGAATGCTTAAAAAGCTTGGATGTGATGTACAGTTGTGTGATTGATTGAGCCTACTCTTAGCTCAAGACAGATGTGTGATTCTTTCAACCAATAACAGCAAACAAGGGACTGAGTGAACCAATGACAACAAATAAGGAACTAAGTGAACCAATAATAGCAAACAAGGGACTAAGACAACCAATGACAGAAAACAGGGGACTGAGTAAACCAATGACAGCAAACAAGGGAATAAAAGAACAATGACAGCAAACAAGGGACTGAGAGAGCCAATGACAGCAAACAGGTATCTGAGTAAACCAATGACTGCCAAAAAGGGACTAAAAGAACAATGACAGCAAACAAGGGACTGAGAGAGCCAATGACAGCAAACAAGGGACTAAGTGAACCAATGCAGTCTCATGAGAACAAAGCACCAAAGCACGTCATAATGCAAACCAGCTCCCAATGGCTTTTAATTTAGGTTTATTTTAGAGCTAAAGATATGTTGTACTGCATTACCTAATCAACATATAAGAACTTCAGTGATTATTGTACTCTCTAGTAGTATCAGCAACCTGTATTACTTTCAGCTGAAGGACAGTGTGTGTGTATATATATATATATAAACAATCTGTCAAACAAAACTCAACACCCATGTACAAGCATGAATTTCTGAACTGAAATAAACATAATTAAAACCGAACCTGAATCGCTTCCCAGCTTCTGCCTCTCCGCCGATGATGTAGATACAGATGGTACGTATGAAATCCCATTCATCCTCCAGAGCAGATTTGAGATCTTGAGAGCCTTCTGGAAGACTTTGCAGCATATATATCCAGGATTGGAGAAAAGAGAAATATGCCTGTACATAAATGTAAAATTAGGTCAGTGTATGCACAAAAAAGAAAGGAAATATGACTTTGCAGTAAGAGAAAAATAACATACACTGGCACAGAAATAAAATAACAGGAATGAGAAATATGTTTGCATTCAAAAGGAAAGAGAAATTTGTCAAAGGAATATGCCTCTGTACACAAGGAAAATGAATTATATTGTCATTGTCCAGATCAGGCATATGTGACTGTATAATTTATTGTCTGGAAATCTGCAAAATTGACCTTGGTATTTTAGAGAGACATATATGCAGCATGACATTCCTGATATTAATAGGTAACTGTCGAAGAAAATGTCAATCACAACCAAGCAATGTGTTGACAATCAACAGCATCTGAGCACTGTAAAGGCTCACTTCAGAAAACTCAAAATACACAGCTTTAGCTTGACAAAAACTTCTACCTACAAGAAAACAAGAAATGGATAGATATATTTAAGGAAATGTTACCTATTGCCACACCAAGAGCATGGGGGTTTGAACAAAGAAAGCGAACAGTGGGGAAGTGCCATTGTAGCATACCGCTATCGTCTCTGCCACATCTCAGTTCCTTAGTGGTATGTCAGCACTACGTAGAACCTGTTTATTGTTCGTCACAGTGTCCGACATGCAAATACCATGGATGTTTGTCAGACTCTTTTATTATGTGTGCAATGAGCCAGGTTTTTAATTGATTACCAAAGCTTGAGTTTTAAAGTTCTGCTAATAAAAGTGGCATCAGATGAAAGTTTATGGTCACACCTTTCTTTTTTGTTTTTTACTAAGAAAAAGTCATGTGTGGTCACACGCAAAAAGAAATCCAGACCAGAGCAAATTTTTTTATCATGACATGCAGCTGTGAGGTCCCACTTTTAGCAAAAACATGTCCAACACTTAGTAAGTGTAATTATTTTTCTTTCAGACATGGTTTAAGTCATGTTAAATAAAATACAACAGCTTGCTAGATAAAGAAATTATCTTTAATTTTAGCCAAGTTACATCAAGAAATAATTGTATTAAAATCAACAAATTTGTGCACTAAATGCTATTTATTCCTGCAAAACAGCGATGATGGGACTACTTACTGTTATCTCAACAATGCTATCAAAGACAAAACAAAGCACACACATTACTCTATCAAATCAAAGACTGCTTTACCTCAAACATGTTACTCAGGTCTAAATGAACAGGCAGAGTACAGCACCACAGTACTCCATCAAATCAAAGATTACTTTACCTTAAGCATTGTTACTCAGGTCTAAATGAATAGGCAGAGAATAGAGCGCCACAGTAGTCCATCAAATCAAAGATTACTTAAGCATGTTTCACATATTTGAAAGTATAGGTAAAACATGAAAACTCAATAACTAACCCATCTAAAGATTACTTTACCTCAAGCATGCTTCGCAGGTCTGCATCAAACTGGTCCAGGTCAGAGGCAAACTTGTCTTCGGCTTCTTGCTCATCCCACATGACTGACTCTACCATAAACTGATAGTATTGCTTGACCAGCGTCGCCCCTCGAAGGACCTCCTTGCACTCTCTAATAAGCTGTGGATGTGTAAAGCAAAATTAATACTAGCTATAATTTTCAATTTAATTTGAAGATGCAAGCATGCATGCAGGCAAAACATACATAGACATACATACAATATACATTTGTCAAAGTGTGCACAAGAGTAGCATGTATATGTGAGTGCTCTGCTGAATTTTTTTCTGTTTGCAAACTTAAAATGGAAACATCATATAGCTTTAGCAATGTACACTTGTACTTTTTCCCCATACTTTTCATGCTGTATGGTCATACATTTTTAAACACTGTCTTCATATTTCAGAACACTATTTTCATTTTTTGAAACTGTTTTCATTGTCTGAAACATTGTTTTCATATATTTTATACTATGGGATACATGTAAGTCTGATTGCTGACAAAAATGCTTGAGTACTGTTGTCATTTCTAACAACAACAAAATTAAAATGAATCCATATGACCATATTATTGTTTTGTCTTCACAATAACTTTTGAGGTAACCTTTATGCCTGGTTAGAGTCTTCTAGCATTTCTTCCATAAATATGATTAGGAGGCCCAAAGATCAGTCCAAATCTAAACTCTTCTACCTCCAATATAATAATTAAGAAAAAGTCTTTCCCCACCCGCTTTTGTTTTAAATACTACAATATATTTTTAAATGTTCTTAATTTAACAAGCCAACAGATTAAAACAAACACAGTTGACAATTATTATACTACTTGTATTGTAATTTTTAAAAAATCTGTTTTTTAATATCATCATAATAACTATAATAATATAGCACATTTACAAGTTCATTAATCATAAAAACAGAAAAGTTCACTTAATGGGTAAGCAAATGAGGCTTCTGCAGAAACTGCCCTCTATGGAAATGTCATAACATAAAATGTTAATTAATGTTAATAAAACTCAGAGCTATCCCATGGGCCATTACAACATTAAACAGCAACCATTAATCGAACACCATTTGCTTTTACCAACTATATTTGGGACCACAACAGTTGCATACATACCTGGCGTATACTCAAGAAAGATGGTTCTCCCAGTGGCCGCTGTTCCAACCTGAGTCGCAAACATTCATGCACAATGTCAAGTGGTATGCGTACGAGAAACAGGTAAGATGGACGGAAGGAAGGCAAACCCATTCGTCGAAACTCTTGGCACCATTCCCCATGCTCTGTCAGACTGGAGCAGCGACCAAAATGCACTCTAACTGGTGGAGCAAGTGAAGGAGAAGACGATATCTCAGTTTCGTGAAGTCCTGCTTCATCAGATGAATGCTTGAAAATTAATCAAAAAGCACTAATTTTTTTTATGATCCATTATGAACAAAAGTTCACTTAAAAACAGGTTTAGTTTTCCATAGATAAAGCTCTATTTTACAAGAATTTCAAGGACAATAATGGTCTTATTATACTGATGCATGCAACTTGACAAAATGTACTTCTGAATAAGAATTTCATTGATATAAAATACTCATACATTGTTATACATGCCAACTTAAGGCAATACAACTGGTGCACAAGAATTTCAATAAACAAAATTGTCATAGGCCACTACAGAGGAAGAATGCAAGCAATGAAATAGGGAGTCATGCAGCACATACTTCTCTCTTTTCTCTCTGTTGTAGAAAAAAATAATCCAGAATGAACATTTGATCTTTGCTTAACTATAAGCTGAAAGGAATTAAAGTATCTGATTTAAGTGAATATGAAACAACCAGCTACAATTTCAGAACTAAATACACATTCAAATATCAAACAATCAGCAATGATTTAAGATATTATTGTATGTCTGAATATCAAACAATCAAGTAATGATTAAGATATTATCGTATGTCTGAATATCAAACAATCAGCTATGATTTCAGAACTTATAACCAAATATCAAACAATCAGCTATGATTATTAATGTCTGATTATTAATTTTTTTCCATTGCTAGTGCTAGATGGGAAAATATTTCTATTATCTATTTCAAATTTTTCAATACTTTCAATGTTTAAAAAAAAAAGAAAAAATATTTTTTTTAAAATAACAGTTTTAATTAAAGATATACATATAGGTTACATTAAAATCTATTTAAAACAAACAAAACAGTTAAATGCAACATGGCATTAAAAATGTGAGTGAACAATAAAATTTGCATATGAAATCTTATATTTACTTTAATTTCTAAAAGATTCTGTGTTCACTTAAAAAGATAATTTATGCTTCCATTTTAATATGCATCAAAATAAAACATAAAAGAACAAATGAAATGAGCCATAGTCCACACAGTAAATGCTGAATCATGAAAAACAAGAATTTAACTTTAAAATAATTATAGGCTAACTACAATATCTGTAAGCAGAAGATGAAAATGTATCTCTATACGCTAGTATAATACCATTAGTGTGATGTGAATGAACAACCCTTGAAAACTAGCCTTGAGTAATTCACAATTTGTTATGACTTGCTTCTAACATGAAACACTATTCAAATAGATTGCCAGAAATTACATTATTTTCTTACAAAGTAGATGAAAAATCAGCTTTTGGGTATGAAAAAGTATCACTTTATGATAGCCTACTTGTTATTTTCTGAGCTCACAAATGACATTTTTTCCACTCACAAATAAATGTGAGCTTGATTTTTGAGGGATGTGAATGAAAACCAGGAACCTTGATGGTTTGGAAAGCTTAACAGCTGTGAGATAAAAGCTGCTAGTATCACAAGAAGCTGTAGGGTTCGAATCCATCCTTGGTCATTGGAATTGTTCTACTTCTAGATCAATCAATGACCATTCCCTGGCTTATGAATAATGAATGCTGAGCCTGGCAACATTGATTATAAGCAAATAAAGCCCATTAATCCTAGTCCTAATAACTTATTATTATATTATATATTATGCTTATCAGAAAATAAAATTAAAAATATTTGCAATAACCTCCACTAATATACATATTATATTATTTTTACAAAGACTCCCATTATGTGTGCATTCTTTTTCTGTGTTATCACACATGTGGTTTTCACACATCCAGACATTTAGTTGTAGAGTGGTTATAGTTACTTTTTATGCATCTGTTCCAATGCAGCATTACAAATTATCATGTCCTCTTTTGTCTTTGTGTTAAAACTAAGCTTGTATCACCATACTGTCTTTGTGTTGCTCAATGTTAACATAAAGTTTGTACATGTAGTTGTATCTTTTATCACCATATTGTCTGTTTTGCTATTCATTAAAACAAAGCTTGTGTCACCATACTGTATTGCTCAATGTTAAAACTAAGCCTATATCATGAAACTGTCTTTGTAGTTGTAGTGCCATACTGTCTTTGCATTGCTCCAAAACAAAGCTAATATTGCCACATTGTCTGTGATTGTGTGAACCCTTATTATTGCATGCTTAAAAAAAACAAAACACTTGTTTTAAGTGGATTCCATACACACTGCAATTCTTAGGACAGCAGTTCCCATATATAATGGGTGCTGCTTGTACTGATAAATGATGTAATAAGAAATTCACATGAAAATATTAATAAACCTGAATTAATCAAAAAATTAATGATTTCAGGTTTATTTATATTTTCATGTGAATTTCAACCAACCAATATTACTAAGTGCCATTCGATCAGTAAATAATACCAAGCACCATTCAACCAACATATATTGCTAAGTACATTTAACCAATAAATATTACCAAGTGCCATTCAACCAAAACATTATGCTAAGTGACATTTGACCAAACAGTAAGTGCCATTCAATCAACAAATATTACTAAGTGCCTAAAAGTTCAGTGAAAATAAAAAATTGTTTAAAGATAGACTCCATCAATATTATTAACAGAAGCTACATATCACATAATGGCTTATATAACCCATACGCACCTTTCCTCTCAAAACAGACTACACTTAAACCTACCTTCTAGAAAGGCTGACCCTAATCCCCAGGCTGGAAACATACATGAATGTTCCAGACAACTAAACTAACCAATCAAAGCACAGCTCAGCCATGCAAACGAATGTACCAGAAACTCATCTGTAAATTGTCAATTGAATGCAGGTGTCAACAAAGTATAATACTAACCTTATCGTTGGTTATCAACACAGCAAGAAATCATCTTCTGTACATGTGGTGGAGTAAATTTGTCCATCCCTATTTCTAAACTTAATTGTTATATAATTTTTTAAATGTCAAAATGAAGAGAGCTTGGGTACTGTTTGTGCTATTTTTACCAGCCAATTGTCAGTAATCTGTTTCCAGTATTAAAGAATATCTGTCATTTTGTAAGGACTTTGCCTTCTATATTTTTCTCAAAGAATATCTGTCATTGGCACTTGTAACTTGTTGTTTCCTGATGGCCAAGGAAAAAAGAGGTAGTTGAGTTGCAAAGGGACTAGGTGTTTTACTGGGACTTTTAAGTTATGCTAGTTTCTAGTAAAGGCAGAGTGTGAAAAGTTCCAGCAGTTAATAAAATAACGAAAGGCTATTAATGTATTGCATAGTACTCAAACGAACGTTCTCTTACAACATTACATGGTTGTGATTATGAACTTAAATATGTATAAACTCTAATTTTAACTGTTGAACTATTTGCTACTGTTACGTTTCCAGTATTTATTTAAAGACCCTGCTTAGAATAATTAAAAGACTTTAAATATAATTAATTCTTCCTCTCATATTCTACGCAGACTGGTTGCTCAATTTATTATCTGACTAATTAAAAGTGCGTCTTGTAGTTCAGACGACAAATTTACAGACTAATAAACTGCGAACTTTTAGCTAGATTTGAAAACGGTTAAATCCCTCTAAATTAATATGCACTCGTTATCAATCTTTCTGCTCATCCGCCCCCATTCAAATCTAAGAATTAATCTAATTGGTCTATTGTGCATAGAAATCAACTACTAAGAGGTATTAACAAAGAAAATAAGATTTAATAAAGTTTAACAAATTAACAATAAATCGAATGCAACGCGAATAGTCTTCACTCTGTCTTTACGCGCCTATGCCTGATTTTTGTCAATCTAAATTGCCAGAAAAGTGTTCCTTTGAGATCTGTACACTTGATCTTGCACTTAGCTCTATTCTTGTATCCTTGGTCTCAACACTCAATCATGCCGGTTCGTTCCCTCAGTCCCCCTTTAACGACACACGTGGTGCATAAGGAATGATGTCCCTTTGTTAGTGGCTAGGAACTGGAATTTTTGCAGCATGGCCCTCAGAGTGGATTTCGACACGCTTACACCAATAAGCTAATGCAGGTGAGGCATGGTGAAACATGAACCATGAGCCGACCTGTGGATGCAACGTGTTTGGATATAATTCTCAACCTAACAGGTCCTACCTAGGCATGGCTCAATTAAATGCGCTGAATCAAAGAGTTTTCGACCTCGCGTCGCTTACAATTAGATTTAGAAAAAATATAATCGTCTCACATGTGTTCCATTTAACAATCATGACGTATGAAGCAATAAAATAGATACAACGTTAAATTAATGTTCATACAAAAAGGGTAATTCAAACCAACAGAGCGCTTCACAATTTACAATTAAAATTACACGCAATAATTGAATTACATGAAGAATTCATATCGAGCGCAGCATTCTGGCTCTTAGTGAATTAAAACAATATAAATTAAAGTACAAAATGGAAAAATGGTTACAATAAATTTATATTCCGTAACATATAGGTTTTCAGCTATTTCTCTGAACCATGCTCAAGTGTATATGGAAATCATATAATACATAGCACAAATACATACTTAAACAATACATAGGCAAATACTATTAAATAAAATGATACCTTTGAGAGAAGTCGAAGGGTACCTTGATTCTCTATGGCGCCGGCTGCCTCTCACGACCCGAGTAAGCTGATGGAATTAGCTAAAATGTGCTCGAAGTGAGGGAGCGGAAGCGTGTGGGTACATATATAGAAAGGTATATTGCGTATCACGTGACTGTTCGCGAAGCATGTAGTTGGTTCGAGAACTGGACAATGGTCCTAAAGTTACATAACATCTTGACCTGTTCTAGAAGCACCTAGAAAAAGGAAGCTTTGAACAAAGGGGTCAAGGGTTTCAAATATTCGAATTTGAAGTAAACAAGGCTAAGTGGGTCATCAGGTCGGACATTTTTATCAGACTTGTGACACCCCCTTGCTTTTGAGGCGTTTATCTTACCAAAGATAAAATGCCTCCTACAAATTATGTATGATAAAATGTAGAAGTCCACAATGAAGAAAAATTTACACCAAAAAAAATTCAACATTCCTAGAAATAAAGTGTGCAACTATATTTCATATTTACAGGAAGGAATCCGTAGGGTTCAGTTAATTGATTAAACAACATTCTATCAGTACCGGCACTTGATGGCATCAAGCACGACTCATGTAATCTGCGCCAACATTCAAAGACCCTTTGATGTAATGAATATTTGCGTCATACTGTGTCAGAAACAAAGACCAACGCATTAAACGGCTGTTCGTAAATTGCGCCTGTCCGAGAAAGGCCAACGGCTGGTGATCGCACTCAATGACAAAGGTTTTTCCGTACAAATAGTTTTCGAACTTTTTTATGGCCCAAACTATTGCAAGACATTCCTTTTCACTGGTGGAATATTTCTGTTCAGTAGTTGTGAGTTTACGGCTTGCATATGCAACTGGGTGTTTGGTGTCATTGTGTTCTTGTAATAACACTGCTCCTAATCCTGTGTTGCTAGCATCAGTCCTTAACAAGAATGGTTTTGTCAGATCTGGCAGTTTAACAACTAAATCTGAAGTCAGTCTAGATTTCAGTGTGTCAAAAGCGTTTTGGCATGCATCAGTCCACACTACTTTTGTAGGCATATTCTTACGTGTCAAGTCAGTCAGAGGACATGCAATGGCACTAAAATCTGGTACGAATTTTCTGTAGTAGTTAGCAAGACCAAGAAAACTTCTAACTTGTGTTTTTGTTAGCGGTTGTGAAGTGTCCTTAAGTTGTGCTATCTTAGCTTCACTTGGCGACATAGTTCCATGACTCAACTTGTGTCCCAAGAAGTCTAAGGAGAATTGTGCTATTTCACACTTCGTAGGGCGGGCAGTGAGGTTGGCTTGCTTTAATCTGGCTAGCACATCTCGTAAGAGTGTTAAGTGCTCCTCCCATGTCTGGGTGCCTAGAATTAAATCATCCATGAAGTTCTCAACTCCGCGTCCGTACAGTGGTTCTAACAATGACCGCATCATCTTAGAAAAAATGCTTGGAGCGTTTGAAACTCCGAAAGGCATAACTTTCCATGTGTAGTTTCCTACTGGTGTAGTGAAAGCTAGTATGTGTCGATCAGTGTCCTTGACCTTGATTTGCCAAAAACCGCGTGACAAATCTATTTTGGTATAGTAATGAGCGTTAGCTAGCTTAGTGAAGATGAGATCCGGATCAGGAAGAGGTTCGGCACAAAACTCTGTCACTTGATTGAGTTTGCGGTAGTCTACGCAAAAACGGAACGAGTTATCACGTTTTTTAATCAACACGATGGGTGATCCGTAGGCACTGTCAGTCTTCTCTATGACCCCTAGATCTAGCATAGTCTTAATCTCACGTCTAACGTCATCTATCTTAGCGTGTGGCAACGGATACGGCTTCAAACGTATCGGTTTGTTGTCAGTCAGCTTCAGTGAAAATTCTATTAAGTCTGTCAACCCTGGTTTGTCTGTCAGAGTAGATGAGAACTCATTAAGCAATTCATTCACTTCTTTTTTCTGTCTTTCTGTCAAGGCTTCATTTACCCTAACGTCTTTGACAGTTTCGTCCGTCTGTAGAGGACAGTTTGGTAAGGTACCAGTGACGCAATCAGTATCCCCCTCGTCTTCTGTAACTATCGTCGCTACGACAAAATCAGCTTGAGTGGTTTGATCCTCACGGCTTATGTACTTTTTGAGTAGGTTAACATGAAAGATTTTCTCTCTCTTTCCTGTCTGCACCTTATAGTTCAGTCCCCCTAGCTTGGCGGTAACTACAAAGGGCCCCTTCCATTTCATCTGAAGTTTGTTATGTGCTTCAGGAAGCAACAGTAACACTTTGTCATTAACTTCAAATTCTCTAGGTTTGGTGTGCTTATTGTAATATTCTGCCTGTCTAGACTGAGCTATCGTCAAGTTTTCCCGTGCTATCTTGCCTATAGTTTCAAGACGGTTTCTTAAGTCAGTGACGTATGTATAAGTTGTCTTAACTTCGTCATCTGTCTTTTCATCAGTCCAAAGTGCCTTCAAAATCATCATCGGTCCGCGTACAGTACGTCCGTAAAGTAGCTCAAATGGTGAAAACCCGGTGGAAGATTGTGGCACCTCCCTATATGCAAATAGTAGGGCAGGGATGTATCTGTCCCAGTCTTTCGGTTTATCTGTGGCGAGCTTTTTAAGTGCTGTTTTTAATGTCCCATTGTATTTTTCAATCAGACCATTTGCCTGGGGGTGGTATGGTGTGCAAGTAAGATGTTTGATGGAAAGTAAACGATTTACTTCCTTCATTACGTTGCCTATGAATTGACTCCCCTGATCCGTCAAAATTTCAGTAGGAATTCCAACACGACTCCAAAGACCGAAAAGGGCTTCGGCGACAGTTTCAGTATCAATATTTTTCAATGGTACTGCGTCGGCGAATCTTGTTGCGTAATCAATAGTGGTCAGCACGTATCGATTACCTCTCGTTGATGTGGGTATTATAGGCCCAATCAAATCCAATGCTACGCGCTTGTAGGGTTCACTGATCAGTTCAGGCTCTCCTAACGGTGCGGGTCTGATTGAATTTTTAGACTGTGTTCTCTGGCATGTGTCGCAACTTAACACGAATCTACGGATATCGGCAGTGATGTCCGGCCAATAAAACTCACTTGTAATACGACTAGTTGTTTTTTGTACACCCATGTGTGCACCAAAAAGACTCTCATGACCTAATCGTAATACGTCATTTCGTTTGGTTTGTGGAACGACTAATTGTTTCCGAAATTCGTCTCCCACTTTCGAATAGCGGTACAATAAACCCTTTTTCAGAATAATGCACGCTTTCTTATTCGAATCGTCAGTGTTGACGTTACTAACAAGTACAGCTTGTCTGCGTAACTTGTCTAGTGTTTCGTCCTCAGCTTGTAATATTTTAATCTCGCTAACTGTTGCTTTATCTACGGCTGGTGCGGCAGACATCGGTGCAGTTACAGATTTGTCTTTACTACTCGCTGCTCTGGTTACAGCGTTAACCAGTGGTGGTTCAGTTGAAGTTTGTTTTTTGCACGGCAAAACATACTTGCAACCAAGGATCACGTCATGCGGTGAGTTTTCCATAACTGCCGCTTTGACTGTTCCTTCTACAAAGTCTGAAACAATCGAGACTTCAGCTACTGGTAAAATGTCTTGTTCGCCGTTTGCAAAGGTGACAGAGATTGTCTCCCCTGTGTAGTCGGTACGGTTAACTAATGATGCATTTACAATAGCGTCTAGCTCACACCCTGTATCAAGCAAAGCGATTGTATCGTGACCGTTTGCCTGTACTGGTGTTCGATTCGACTTTTCTGTTTTAGGTGTATGACTTTCTACTGCGTAAACCTTAGCTGTTTTCTTTTCAGGACATGTTCGTGAAAAATGGCCACTATCACCACAAGTGTAACATGCAAGATTCTTTTTATCTTTCTGTTTGTCGGACCTGTTTTTAGTGTCGGGTTTAGATGTTTTATCATCACGCTCACTAGGTGCCTTCCCGTCATTTTTCTTATCCTTTCGAGTCTGCGGTTCGTTCGGTCGAGACTTGCTGTTCGCGTGTGCGTTCGAGAATTGAGAATGTGCGTCATCAAAGCGATCGGCGGCGTTGCCTATCTCCTCTAGCGTAGATTTTTCCCTTATTGCTAAGTGAATCAGTAGATCTGATCTGTACGACCCGAGAATGTGGTCTTTTATCATTTCATCCCTAAGACCTGCGTACGTCTGTGGAGTTTCGGCTAGATCTATCCATCTTTGGAACAAGTCCGTGACGCGTCGTATGTACTGTGCGTGCGTCTCTGAACTGGCTTTCGTGGCCTGTTTAAACTTACGTCGGTATGTGTCGGCTGTGAGTTTGTAACGTTTCAATAATGCGGCCTTGACTGTGTCGTAATTATCTGACTCAGAATCGCTAAGCTTATTGAACTCGTTTTTCGCACTGCCCTGCAATAACCCCGATAAATTTATCGCCCAATGTTCCGCTGGAATGCTTGTTGCTCTGGCTAATTTTTCAAACGTTTTTAAATACGCGTCTATTTGATCTTTGTTCTCATCAAATGGGACCATATTTATCTTTGGAATGATGTTTTCAATTCTACTGTGATTATTTCCATCGCTAGAACGCGAATCACCACTGCTTCTGCGATCACGGTTTGGATTTGTGAGTTCTAACTTCTTCACCTCTAATTCTAACCGTTTTGTTTCGGCTGCAATGCGTTTGGCTTCAGTTTCAGCCTCTAGCTTTTTCGTTTCGGCTTCTAACTTTTTCATTTCTCGTTCGTCTGCTCGCTTCTCTCTCTCTAGATCCGCTTGCTCTTTTTTGACTAGCTCGGTTCTAATGTAGTTCGTCAGTTCGTCACCTTGGTGTCCTAATAAGGAACCATTCCTTTTCAGATTTTCAATAACCTGCTCTAGATCCATTTTACTGTCTTAGCGCGCTGGCTACAATAACAATGTATCTCGTGAATTGTGTGTTTTAACCGTCGGCGATAACTCCGCTTATCCCGAAAATAACTTTTAGGCTACGACCTTACAAAAATTATTTAATTTACTCAGAACACCTTCCGAAATAAATTGCGCGTTAACTCTTACACGTTTCACCTGCTTGTCACAGTGTCCGCTGTTCCAAGACTTTCGTAATGTCACGGCTCCTACCATACAACATTACACATTATACTTAGCACCCTAAATATAATAGTCCGAAGTCTGTTACTACCGATAACTCTCCTAGCTGGCGGTATAACCTTCGACTCCTCACAATGAAGTACTCAGTAACACAATACTAAATAAATCATTCATTTAGCTAACATAATGCTTAACTACGCTTAAACATATATTAACTAACATGCACGCTACTCTGCAAAAGAATACATGCACATGTCACAACAAAAGCAAAGAAAATCAGTGATACAAAAATCAAAAGAACAATTGGCAATTTCTGTTCGTTCGTTTCTAGGTTTATGATACGCCCTATGTATAAAAATGTTACAAGTTACAATTTAATACATATCAATCCCGGACGAGCCCCCACTTGTTACGTTTCCAGTATTTATTTAAAGACCCTGCTTAGAATAATTAAAAGACTTTAAATATAATTAATTCTTCCTCTCATATTCTACGCAGACTGGTTGCTCAATTTATTATCTGACTAATTAAAAGTGCGTCTTGTAGTTCAGACGACAAATTTACAGACTAATAAACTGCGAACTTTTAGCTAGATTTGAAAACGGTTAAATCCCTCTAAATTAATATGCACTCGTTATCAATCTTTCTGCTCATCCGCCCCCATTCAAATCTAAGAATTAATCTAATTGGTCTATTGTGCATAGAAATCAACTACTAAGAGGTATTAACAAAGAAAATAAGATTTAATAAAGTTTAACAAATTAACAATAAATCGAATGCAACGCGAATAGTCTTCACTCTGTCTTTACGCGCCTATGCCTGATTTTTGTCAATCTAAATTGCCAGAAAAGTGTTCCTTTGAGATCTGTACACTTGATCTTGCACTTAGCTCTATTCTTGTATCCTTGGTCTCAACACTCAATCATGCCGGTTCGTTCCCTCAGTCCCCCTTTAACGACACACGTGGTGCATAAGGAATGATGTCCCTTTGTTAGTGGCTAGGAACTGGAATTTTTGCAGCATGGCCCTCAGAGTGGATTTCGACACGCTTACACCAATAAGCTAATGCAGGTGAGGCATGGTGAAACATGAACCATGAGCCGACCTGTGGATGCAACGTGTTTGGATATAATTCTCAACCTAACAGGTCCTACCTAGGCATGGCTCAATTAAATGCGCTGAATCAAAGAGTTTTCGACCTCGCGTCGCTTACAATTAGATTTAGAAAAAATATAATCGTCTCACATGTGTTCCATTTAACAATCATGACGTATGAAGCAATAAAATAGATACAACGTTAAATTAATGTTCATACAAAAAGGGTAATTCAAACCAACAGAGCGCTTCACAATTTACAATTAAAATTACACGCAATAATTGAATTACATGAAGAATTCATATCGAGCGCAGCATTCTGGCTCTTAGTGAATTAAAACAATATAAATTAAAGTACAAAATGGAAAAATGGTTACAATAAATTTATATTCCGTAACATATAGGTTTTCAGCTATTTCTCTGAACCATGCTCAAGTGTATATGGAAATCATATAATACATAGCACAAATACATACTTAAACAATACATAGGCAAATACTATTAAATAAAATGATACCTTTGAGAGAAGTCGAAGGGTACCTTGATTCTCTATGGCGCCGGCTGCCTCTCACGACCCGAGTAAGCTGAGGGAATTAGCTAAAATGTGCTCGAAGTGAGGGAGCGGAAGCGTGTGGGTACATATATAGAAAGGTATATTGCGTATCACGTGACTGTTCGCGAAGCATGTAGTTGGTTCGAGAACTGGACAATGGTCCTAAAGTTACATAACATCTTGACCTGTTCTAGAAGCACCTAGAAAAAGGAAGCTTTGAACAAAGGGGTCAAGGGTTTCAAATATTCGAATTTGAAGTAAACAAGGCTAAGTGGGTCATCAGGTCGGACATTTTTATCAGACTTGTGACAGCTACACATAACCATGCTGTCTTATGTTATTTCTTGTTGAATACATTTATTGATGATACTTAGACCACTCATGTTAGCATGACTCACTTACAAAAGTTACATATAATATGTTGTACTCAAGTTGTAGTCTGTCATGTGTATTTATTTACTATCCTGGCTGTATGTATCCAGGGGTTCAAGCTATCTTCAAGAACTATCACTCTTTTATTCTACATCTATCTATCTAGCCTGTCTGGTGTGGTTTGGGGATTAGCCTAAGGTTATGGGCAGCCCAAGGTGGTGGAGAATTAACATCTTGCCCATCTCCCAGCAAAACATCACACTGACTTAAACCTAATTATTATAAACATTAGATTTACAGTTAAATTTAAATATAATATATATATATAAAATTATAATTCTAAAGAAATTTACCCGTTTCAAATCTACAGCAGAACTACTCTGACGTGGATTCTGCAAAGCCTCCTTGGCTCTTTGAAGGGTGCAATCGAAGAAATCACGAAGGTGAATTACTAATCGATGCATCCCCATCTTTTTAAGGCAGCGATCTACATAATGGCGATAAACTGCTGATCGACCAACCTGGTACAATGAAATTTAGTAAAGTTCATTAACTGTACAAAACTACAATGTACGTTTTACCAACAGTTCTTTATTTATTTATATAATTTTTCAACTAGTACTAGCACTCTGTTGATGCTATTGAAGTATTATATTTATAATTAACAAACACCACAACAGATTAATATAAATTTTTAAGGAAAGGTAATAGGTATAGGGAAAAAAAATGCATGTACATATAGGTATACATATAGGTAAGTATGTATGTATCTATTTGCCTGACAATCTATCTCTCCCTCTAGTCTAAGATCAGAAAGTAGACTTTTGTCCGATACAAGTGACACTGATACTAGTGATACTGATAGTGTGACACTAATAATAATAGTTAACCAAACAGTAATAAAGATATTAAGAATAAGATTCAATCAAAATTAATATTTTTCATAAGAAGTTGAAAAAGAAATAAAAACAGTTAATAAATTGTAATATATTCAATAAAGTACATATTCATAAATAAATATTTGCAAAGTTCATAACAATTAGAAACAAGTATAAAAAATATATATTCTTTCTATTGCATTCAGTGAAAAAGATGGAGGACAAACAGCAACTAAAAATGCAGCTTATCTGAAAATAAAATAACAATAAAAAATGTTTCCAATACCCTCCAAAAAACAAAGCTATTAATTGGAAACAGAGATAATCTAGCTAAAAAATTTAATCTTTAAATAAACTTCACAAAGACTAAAACTGGAGATAACAGTTACTACTTTAAAAAAACAAATATATAATAAATTAAAAACAATAAATTTCATGTCAACCTTATTAGATTTATAACTAAATATATGGATGTTTACTTTTACAAAATCAAGAACAAATTTATTTTATAGAATGAAATCTGAACAGTAAGAAAATATAATAAAGAAAACAACTTGTTTCACTGGATCACAGAATCACTTACCTCATCTAAGCTTACATCGCTAGAAGCACGGGACAAAGTGGTAGCCACAGAAACGATACTGCTACGTGAATTGCGGCTAGGAGTGCTGCAGTCTTGTGGTGACAATGGCTCCACAACACTTCCAGTTCTCTGACAAGGGCTGGCATCACGGGATGACTTTGTACTGTCAGAGCCAAAAGTGAACTTAACCTGTTTGATAGGTGAGAGGAGCTGATGGCCATTTTCTCCGGTGGCCTCTGAGCCCTCTTCTTCAGCACTTTCATCTGATGATGACTCATCATGTTCTGCAATGTCGGGTACACTCTGGTGCTGTGAAGATTCGGTATTAGTTTTACTTGGGTAAGCAAAGTCAAAATTTATCACAGGCCAATCAATTCCACGCTGTTCAGCACCTATGATGCGCCCAAAGAGTTTAATTTTGTGGCACAGATCACATGTAATGTTGAGCCACAGATACAAGCATTTCACTCGCAAAGTAAAAACAGGGTCCAGGTAAAGTGAATACTCAGCTCCTAACTGCTTCATGGTTGGGTACCAGCGCTCACAGGTATCCAACCTATCAAGGAGATGCCGTACCTGCACTAAAGCCTCCTCCTGAAAATGAATGGTTTCTGAGCTCAAAGTGACATCATGAAATGAAGCTGAGATGCTGTCTTCAGGTTGCCTTCGTAAAATGCTTTCGGAAGCATTATTACTATAAGCCCGCACATTCCTCAACGATGATAAATCACTTTCAGAGCTAAAGGCACTATCGTTTGGAGTCAAGGGAATGCCCTGATGCTGAAACTGAAAGTTCATTATTGCATCCAGAACAACCTGCACCCCATCACGCTGAGAACGGAGTGCAGTCTGTTCCTCTTCAAAAGTCCACCCATGCAAGTAAGCATTGAGCTCGACCCACATAATGTCCATAAATTGTGCTTGCAGCATTTCCATCTCACTGGACATTTGTCGTTTGGTTGTGGCCAGCTTGCGCTCCTTGTCCTTCTTTGCCTGAGTGCCAAGGTTGATAAGTAGTGAGAATGTCTTAGAGAATTCCACTCGATCTCGAGGACACTGTGCAGGTTCTTGCCACTGAGTTCGAATCCCTCGATTCTCAGCACTTATCTGCACCATTGGTTTAGCAAGAAGGTGAGAAAATCGACCGGATGATTCTAGCTTGACATTAGACTGAGCAATGTTATTAACATCCATCAATGCAAATTCATCTGACATGCGCTTCACACTACGGTCAAAAGTTCGATTTTTGGACTGTGATTTTTTGGTGTCCCGGCTATCTTTACGGGTTTTTTCTCGTTTTTCACGGAGAATCTCTCTATCTAAATTGTCATCTGAATCAAATCCACTCAATCCACAGAGAGCTGGAGCACCTGTGTGAGCATCTTTAATAACTTTCAGGACAGACCGGGGTTGATTCCGGCGTTTTGACAGAAATTCTTTTTGTTCCTTATTGGGGCGCTTTGCAAACATTCCCCGTGTTCCTCGTTCTTTTTCACGTTTGGCTGAGCGAGGTTGGGGAGGTGTTGTGCCATAATGGAAAGTCAAGCTGTCTGGATCTCCATCATCATCTTCATATTCATAGTTTTTGACTTCAGTAACAAACTCCTCTTTGCCATGATGTTCAGGCCTTTTTTAAAAATAATAAATTAAAAACAAAATTTTAATAATTTTATCAGTTTGAAACAGTTGAAACATTTTAGGAACTACTTTTCTAAACATTCAAAAGTATGATCAGAATCAAATAAGTTGTATTCCAAGATAAACAATATAAAAATTAATAAAAGTAAAAAAATAAAAACTGTACCATAACTTTTTAACTATTAAATACATTAAACTTTAAAAATAAATACATTAAAAATAGCATTTAAAATGCTATTAACCAACAGAACTTTTAAAATAAAATTCACTAACATTACAGTTTACACTGTCTTTGAAAATATTATTTATTATTCTGCTTTTTACTGGGATAAGAAACAAGTTTTACTAAATCAGCAAATCAGAAAATTATGTTATGTTTCAGCTTTAAATAAATACTCTAGTCTAACACAGAGAGAGAATTATCACAGACGTAAACAAAAGCAACATCTATTATATATGATGATCTGCAGGCTTTTTCTCAACCATTACTTTTCATTTCCTAAACACTAGAAACCATTTTCTTAATTCATGAAGATTCCAAAATTATAATTTATATAGAGATGGACCAATACACAATCTCAACACCACCCACTTTCCTCCTTTCTCAAATGTAGACACATACCAATAATCTAATAATATATAGTCTCAATTTTAATTTAATATCTTGACATAAAAAATAAATTATTTTCTTTTATCTAAAAAAACCCAGCAACAATTGCAGGATGCAGTATATTATTATTAGAGCACAGCTTTTGGAATAAATGTTATCTAGAATTTAAACTGTCTTGACCAGGGATATCAAAGTTTAGATCTCCCTTTAGCCTTTCTACTTCAAATGTTTAAGGACCAGTCCATTCCAACAGCATAATGAAAAGTCAATTAAATTTATTATCTACGATAAATTTTATAAAATATGCTTTATATTTACCTGCTTTATAAGTATATAAAATTACCTGAAATCATATTACATTATTAACATTCTGATATTTTGTGCATTTAGTTTCAAGAGTCTCAGAACATAAAATTTTCCTTTCCAACAGCATTAATACTGTATTGCAATAAATTAATAATACTTAGCTGCTTTAAAGTTTCATTATACATTATTATAATTAAATAAATATTACAACCAATACATTCAGTTGTACTTATGTTATATCAAATTATTCATCTTAATATTTTGGTACTTTTTTTACTGCTTCCTCCCTACCCCCACTTATTTTTGCCTATGCTCTAAATCACAAGAAATAATAATTAATATGGATATAATGCATTTCTCTTTAGTTCTACTTCCACTGGTTTGGAATCAGTTTCACTGGCTCTACTACTAGTAAAACACTGAAATAAAGTTCATTTTAGTATACGTTCAGTCACACATGAAATGACATCAGCAACAGGACGTATAGCTGACGTCTTAGTTAAGCCCTTATTATTTTAGGTGCGCTCTGAGTTAAAGTAGATCTATATTACAAAAGTTTACAAGTTGTCGCCTTTGTTTATAAATGATCTGTCCCAATTGGTTGATCGTAAAAGAAATAATAAAAAACGACCATCAAAATTTAAAAAGCATTAGGCTGCGCATCTGACAGGTTTACTGCAGACGAGAATTGTACGTTGGTAAAATAAAATGTAATATTAACAGTGCGTGGCGCGAGTCAGCTGAGCGAGTGGTTGTTAGCCTTTGTCAGTTTGTGCAGCCGACACAACCATTCAGCGAAATGGTGCAGGAGACCTCTTCCATGGTCAGAGCACGATCGCAATAAATGCACGCTTAAGAATCAAGTGCACATGCAAAGGAATGCAATAATATTTCACTGCAAGCTATGTGCTCACCCGTAGTCGGCGAGAGGGTCGAAATCTTCGCGAAGATATTGCGATCGATCTCGGTCACCCCCCTCATCCGCCATCACTGGAATGTTAGTATCGCGATTTCACGTTTATATCACGAGAACGAGACTGGCAGGTGCTTGATCCTCGAAAGCAGCCGACGTGGTAATAACTCCATTCAGATACCTGTATATCAGTCAGTCACTGTTTTATTCTTGCAACAGATTTTATTGTGATGTTTGCAACTGACTTGTCAGATTTTTAAGTGAATTGCCCATTTAAAAAAAATAATTTATTATTATGGAGTGTTGTTCGTATATTAAAGTATATCGGTTGGTTTTAACACTTTTACACTCTTCAACCCATCCAATTCTTTTCCTCACCTAATGAATCAAAGCTGATTGACGGGACCTCCACCTTCGCTCAGAGGTTTAACAGGGATGACCTTTCAAGGCTTCTGTTGCATGTAGTTGTTTGTTTCCTTAAGACGGCATGATGCCATGGTTACTGGTCGGGTCTATTTTTAACTTTGCAGATTATCGGGGTCACGCTGATGAAAAATAACGAAAAACGTATCAAGGTTAAGTCGAGTGGGCTAACCACCTTAAGGGCAGACACCGTGAAAGTAAATTTAAATTAGGCTGCACGTGATAAAACTCTAAACCTCTCTTTGAGTAATGCCTAGCGGCATGTGAGTAATTGCTAGAAATGTGTCTGTAGTATGGAAAACGACGTAACAGCTAACTCGATCATATAAACAACTCCATATTTTGAGTGTTACGACAAGGATCTCTTATATAATCAATGGTTACGGCTTGTGATTTCAAAAACAATCTTGCAAATGTGACGTTTGTCAACAATACGCATATGCTAAATACGGATTCTGCTCATTGTTTTCTGAGAAATTCATTCACACTTGCCCTTCATGCGCGGTAAATGAAACCATATTTGATTGGCTGGATCGATGAGCTGGTATTGCAGACATACATGTAATACGCTTGCCCTGCTGCGCTGCTCAGTTCAAATAGCTTCAAATGTTAACTAAAAACCGATAAACGTGTTGTTGATAAATAAGAAATAAAATATTGCAGGCAATATAAACACACCTTTTCAATCAAATATCGACCTAACCTAATTATACTGTACACGTTTTCCGTGTGTTAGGTATGTCTTAGTCTCAACGAGAGTAGGATTAGGTTCTAGACTAAATGAAATGCCATACTTTGCATCAGCTAAGATGGCCAGCAAATGTGTGAATTTTGACATAAACTTATGGTGCACTTCAAGAAATACATACTACACACACGCGTGCAAAACGTCGTTTTGGGGTGCGTGTGTACTATAACAAGTTGCCAATCACTGTACAAGTAACGTTATGACGCAGTCTAACGTGCTATAAAAGAAAAAAAAAACTAATTGTTTGTTGTATAGCATTAAAATTGTTTCTGTGAACACGTATTTTTTATTCTTGTAAAGAAGATAAATATTAAAGCATGAAGAGTGTATGCGTATTTGTATAATTTGACATGATGTGTTAGATACAACTCTGTAACTACATTAAAGGCTCCATCCTTTTGTTTACCTGATGCGGCAGATGTTTCTGTTTTGAGTGAAAACTAAATAATTCTGTTGGATAGTATATAGTGTCGTGGGTGAATGATTTTAATGCATAATTGGTATTTTGATGTTTAGAAAACTGACAATAGGGGCCTATGTGACCATATTCTTTGTGTATTAAAGCGAAAATTAATCCAAATTAATTCATTCCATGATTTGATTTTGTCTTGCCAGACATGAAGAAGCTTTCTTTTGAAACCGTTGTGCTATTGAGAAGCTTTATGACATAATTCGCAGAACGGGATGTTCAAATGATATATACAAATCATGTTTACTGTATTATTAACCGTTGTCATTGTCTGCATTAGACACGTTCATAGTCATTGTGAGATCTCGATTCTTACATTTGACTATCTTCAGGAAAGGAATAGAACCATTAGGCCTACTAATGCTACTTCCATAGTGTTCGCAGACAATCCAAGTTATTATGTCAGAATGGAGTTATACTGCCATGTACACGTCACTAGCGTGGATGTTAATTAACTTACAAATGTTTATTTATTTTTGGTAAAGTCTTCTGAAAGCAGCGATGGATTTCTATCAGGCTGATTAAGTCTAACCTTGCCTTCATATTGATGTAATTTTTTTAAAGGACTGGACTGTGTGCAGGGTAGTGTAGGTCTGTGCGGGCGAGCGTAGCGACAGAGCAGACCACTACATCTACTCATTTTTAAGCAAATAACAGATTGCATATGTAGAGACTGATTGTAACCTGCATCAGAGATTTTTAACATAAGACAAAACAGTAGTAGTGTGACGCTAACGCCACCATAGTTATTTGGTTATTATTATAAATTAATCATCCATAACTAATTACAAGTGATGTGAATCTTAATTTATGTTATTAATAATTAATTGTTCGGAAAGACCCCACTCGTCTCTCTCACTTGGCGGATATGCGGGCGCTGTAAACGTTTTCTCTCTTCCACAACATTAAAGATAAACATTTATCGTCATACAATATGGTGGAAAATTTCTTACCAAAAGAGAAGATAAATTCATGCTTTAATCTATATTTAGTGAGCCCCCATCCACCCACTATCTTTTTCAACATATGTTTATCAATATGTGTAAAATGTCCAATACATTTAACAATAAATTTATTAAATCAACAATCAAATATACATACAGAAAATACAATGAAAAGATTACTTGACATCAATATTTCCATGAACTACATTCAAATAGTTTCAAAGTTTATACAGTCTTATATCCTAACACATAATTTAACAAATAAGTGTCAATATAAATCACAGTGTAATTTCTTATCAGAGAACAGAAATGGAGTAATGAGATTAAAGTGATAATAGTTTGTACCTAATCTTTGTCATAACAAAGTCACAAGTTCATTGGTCATAACAGAATTGTCAGTTCCTCGTGTCCTCTTACAAGTTGTAGAACACTGATGAGCCACTATTCTCTTGAGGCTTATCTGGGCACTCCTTCGCCGTATTAGTTCCCTCAAGTAGAACAATAGTGTAGCAATTTCCAGTAACTTCCTTATACCAGAAATTCCACGATGTAGTAGAGCATTCTATGCCCCCATACACAATGCAGTGTATCCTTACACTTACACACTGGGCTTAGAATATTCTCTACTCTACCACGGTTGTAGCAGTTTATAAATCAGTAAACTCGGAGATCTAGTAAAACAAAACAAAAAATAAAAGGCTGCTTCATCCCTGTAAAACATAATCAGGGAACAAATATTAAGTTTCCAGTCCATTCATCTTAACTCTATTCTTTCTTACATTCAGCTTACAGTTTCCTGCAACAGTATTTATTTTTCTGATACGTACACACAGCATGATAAATACAACATAATAGTTTATGAACAGGTTCACTAGAAACAATGTCAAGTGTTTAGCTTATCCAAGCATCCTAGTTCACAATTTGAAGAAATAATAGTCTACTCACATAATACATCTCTACGTAAAACGCAAGTATAACATATCAATAGTAAAATGCATGAAAAATTTCTAAGTTCTCTCAATCAGTCAGTTAACTCGCCATTAAGCTAATGGCTGCCTTTCATGACAGACTCCTTGCCACACCAAATTCAAACTGATTAGAGAATACAATTCTTTTCAACATGTAAACTTTTGATCTCAGCCCTTTGGCTGGTCTTGTTCTTGTAAATATTAACCACTAGACAATAAAAACTACTCATCCACTTAAAACCAGTTTAGATTACATCAGCAAGTCTAGTACATTCTTTATCTGAGTTGTTTACTTCTGACTTTGACACTTAAGAATATCAGCACAAACAGTGCCCAAGGTCGTGTCACTTTGACATTTAACAGTTTATATAAAATTAAGTTTAGAAATAGGAATAGGCAAATAGATAGATAGATAGACAGACAGACAGATGAAAGACAGAGTTTTCTTTTGTTTTAATCTTTTGTGGACATCGCTTTGTAAGCTTGACAAAACATTTGGCTGTTGACTGAAGGAAAGGAAGAGTGACTAAACTGCAAACCACATCTGTAAAACTCTAGATGAGTCACGTGTATTATATATGAGTCAATCTGTCAGATTTATTATATTATTTGCACTGTTTGCGCTGACAGCATTTAGTTGTCGTTAGTGTGGGTCTAAGTGGTTGGACCGGAAATAGATAATTGAAACGAACCGACTCAGCATTGTGAATGGCCTAAATTAACAAATTAAACAAAAATCTCTTTATGCTGTTGGTAGATGTGTCAGCAGTTGTCGTATGCGGATTCATAAAGAAAACAAATATTTTGTATTTTCTCACAGCCTGATACTGGATGATTATAAATTGAAAACAACCAGACTGTAGTAAAAGAAAATGAACATATTAAAGTTTTGGTTATAAAGCGAAGCCGTGTTACCAGCTAAATTCGTATCGGCATGATCGTAAGCCTGTATTTCATGCAATTAGCCACAAGAGTGGCAATTCTGAATCTTCAAAGAACGGGAATAGCAGTTGATGGCATGGTTCCTTGCTTACAGAAATTATAAATTTCCTATTTTTAGTAATTTTAATCATCTATTTCATATGATCAGTAAAACACAGACAATAATAGAGGCATACGATTTAAGTGTCTATTGCAAAATGCACTGTGTCGTGTACTGACACTGTGCATTTCGGGCTATGATGTCATTACATGCAATAGTGAATGTTGCACACGGCACCTAATTCTTCTGCCTTTACCATAGTGGAATATATATGTATGGAAGAGTGGACTTTGCCACATCACTGCACTTGTTATAGTACCCACAAATAGATGCCAAGTTGGATGAGATAAATATGTGAATCACAACCAACACTTTTTCGATGAGATAAATATGTGAGTAACAACCAAAACTTTTTAGATGAGATAACTATGTGAGTCATAACCAACACTACTTACAGCAGGCAGTTTACGTTTATTTCGACTTTTATACACAACAGACTTACTTGGAAAATGATCGATTGGATTACTGACTTTCTGGTAGATTTATTGATTAGTTAATATATTGTTTGACTGGTTAATTGATATCTGGATGATTGTTTTAATGACAATTTGATTGAATGCTTGACTCATTCATTGATTGATAGGTTGATTGCTCATCGAATGATTGACTGATTGCTCTGTGGCTGATCCAAGCATTTACTGATAGATTGACCCACCGATTGAATGAGTCAGTGACTTATTGATTGACTGATGTATTCCGTTGGTTGTTTGTTTCTTGACTGATTCATTTATTCAAATTTTCATTCATTAAATGATTTACTGACAAATTGACTGATTGATAGTTGTTGAATTTACCGATTGATGGACAGGGTTATTATTTATTAATTATACTTAATTATAATTAATTATTAATTTATTAATTATTAATCATAATTTATTTGATTTATTTATAGAATTTGGTGAGTGTGATGACTAGACTATTTAGTCTGTAATGTAGTGATTGAACAAAGAGATCAGATGAAAAATAAATTCAATCAAAACGAGATGCTTTCAGAACTATCAGCAACAGTAACGGTCAGATATTATTTCTGGTCGCTTCTTGCTGCCTGCATATTATTTTCCGCATGACCAAGTATAATTACGGAGGAACAGAAAGTCATTTGTTCGTCCACCATGGATTATAAAATTGGTTTCTAAAAATAAATAACACAAAATTATTTTTAAAGCAAACAAGTACGAATGTCTCAAGATAAGATCTTTATCCCTTTTAAAAAATGTTCGAAATAAATATTATGGTCTTTTAAATGAAATTATAAATCTAAAATTACATTTGATAAAATTTCAGTATGAAACAAGCATTAGCAGACATAATGAAAAAGTTGATTGTGTTATGCAATCGCCTATTCTGTAATTAGGCCTACTCCACACCACATTATTTAACTGGATTAACCCGCAAACAATAAATAAATTTTTTAAATTGCTCACATACACACAAATTATATAGACCTACCCATGCATATGCAAGCACATACACGAACACGTATACATGCAAATTCATTTGCACACGCTCACACACGTGTAATGTTAGAAATCAGTTTATTGTGTCAGTCGCGTGATCACAAATATTTTCTTATATATTATGTTATTATCAGCAACAGTGTTCCAGGCAATCAGTTGTGCTTCTTGCAGCTTGGTGCCTATCGACCCCATTCTTTACTCGATTGACACCGGCTCGAGTTACTGTGATTTATTCCTAGTATTGTGCTCTGCAAACAATCCAACAACAAAAAAATAATTTGAACAACTCTTATATACAGAAACGTGTTGTATATCACAGTTATGTCCCTTGTCTCGGGACAAACAATATATAATTCTTTACATACTAGCACTTGTGTATTATTATTGACTGGAGAGGAAAACAAAAGATTAATAAGAAAAATGTTTCAAAATGGAGATACATTAAAGCACTTGAATGTACTGAGGACTGGAAAAAGATTGTTTATAATTATTTAAGTAGTAACAATTAATTTTAATACTTATTTATTAGTTAAGTTATTGGCGGTTTGGGCACTCCTCACCCCCCACAGTTTTAAAGATGGATGACAGTTAGATCAGGTTAAACCGTCATGCTGATTTTTTTCCAGGTGCATGTGCATTGCAAGAGCTTTATTACAGGAAGAGAAAATAATACTGAGTCCATGGAACCGCTGACGTAATGAAGTGCGTAAATCTTACGCACATTTTTTTTTCAAGAGGAAGTGAACTTCCTATCAGTATGCAACAGAGGAGGCTAGGTAGAAGCTCTCCCACCAATAATGGCGCTTCTGGTGGCCAACGCTAAAGAAAACCACAATGCCAGCCGGAAACCAACAAAATTCACATCCCCATTACAAACAAACACCTCTTTTGTATTGAGGACAGTTGAATCTCGGGTTTAATGGCTGGCCAGGTGTGTTTCATTTTGTTGAGAGAGAGGCATGATGTTAATTCTCCACCACTTTCATTCAATATGGCCTAAATTGATTATGTCATGAAAATAAATAATTGATTGACGTTAATAAGAATGCAATCTATGTAACAACGCTTCCTTCCCCTACACAAGGGTGTCCAACGCGAGGCCTGTAGTCTGCATGCTTTTATAGGGACGCTAATTTGTACTGCGGCGCTCCAGAACCACAATCCACAATAGAACTGTCTTTAGTTGGACTAAGTCCACTTTACCTTGACCAAGCAAGAAACTGTGCGTGTGTGGAGTGTGTAGTTGCAGCCACAGCAGAGGGAGACTTTCAGAGTGGCAGTTTGAATCTACTGTAAGATGACGAAGCGCTAGATAGAATGCGTCATCAAAAAGTGGTACGAGTTGAAAGGGGACATAAAACTCTAAACAAACACCCGTCTTTTTGTCTGTTTTGGACACAGCCGCAAAGGCCATCCCATTTGGGGTGGGCAGGGCCAGGTTAAAGTGACCTAACTGCTAGCCGGAAACCGTTTTATTTTTTTTTTTTGTCTCGGCGGTTAAATGTTCAGTCATCTTTAGTAACAGTAGTTTAGTTTGAGTAGTTTTCTTACTTTATTTTGTTGAGTTTGGGACTGTTTACAGTGAGCTGGTTTATTTTAGTTCACAGTTAATTAGTAACCATAGTTTCAGAATCATGTATGGAAAGAAAAGTTGTTGACGAATTTCAAGGTGGATATACCTATACTTTTGTTTTTATTATGGAACTGGACAACAAGCTAATTGGTTTGACATGCAATGTGGCGATTTCAGTTTTTCAGGAATTTGAAGTGAAGATGCATTACGACACTGAGCATGCATCTACATTTGACAAATTTAAAGGTAAATTTCACGAAGACAAAGTGTATGAACTGAAACGTAAACTGTTGGGACAGCAGTCATTTTTCAAAAGCATGTCAGAATCATTGGTCACAGCGAGCTATTTAGTACCTTAAATAGTCGCCAAGCAAAGGCAAAACTTTTATAGGGACGCTAATTTGTACCTTAAATAGTCGCCAAGCAAAGGCAAAACTTTTATAGGGACGCTAATTTGTACCTGAAATAGTCGCCAAGCAAAGGCAAAACTTTTATAGGGACGCTAATTTGTACCTGAAATAGTCGCCAAGCAAAGGCAAAACTTTTATAGGGACACTAATTTGTACCTGAAATAGTCGCCAAGCAAAGACAAAATTTTTATAGGGACGCTAATTTGTACCTGAAATAGTGCCAAGCAAAGGCAAAACTTTTATAGGGACGCTAATTTGTACCTGAAATAGTCGCCAAGCAAAGACAAAACCTTACAGGGACGCTAATTTGTTATTGAAAGTTTTGAACGTGTTGCTGACGTAATAAGTCCTGAGAAGACAAAACAAATTGCTAAAATAAGTTTATAGCAAGATTGTGTGACTCACCACATTGATGATTTACGTAGAACATTGAAATCAAAAGCTTCAATTTTTAGCATTATTCAGTCACTTGATGAAAGTACAAATGTAAGTGACAATACCCACAAAAATGTTATTACAGAAGATATGGCTGTCCTAGTCCTACTTAAAGCACCTTAAAAGCTATTGACTTATTGCAAGATGTGGGGGGGGGGGGAGGGGGAATTGGAACCTTAAACCCACTCGATTTGAATTTGACAAATCTGACAGTTTAGTAAATGATGGAGCTCCTGTAATGGCAGGGAGTCGAGGGGCTGATAATGTTAATCCAAGAAGAAATAATAATAGCTGAAAATATTTCTGATCTAGCACCATTGTTTAAATTCCCAATGAAAGCCGACAGCGTAGTAACGGTTGTTACTAAAGTAGTCAACTACATTTGTTTCAAAAGTCTCCGTCGGCTAAAGGGAATTTATAAGATACATTAAACAAACCAAAGAAAATAATTCATAAATGTTATTTACTATTCTGAAGTCCAGTGTGACAATTGTAGCAAGAATGTTTAAGAGGAAATAAAAGGAAAAGGAAAACCGGCCACCGAATTCAATTATGAATGGATTAGTGAATTCGCCTTTCTCGAGGATATAAACTAACCACTTGAAGGAATGAAACTCACGCCTCTAAGGACAAGGTCATTTAAATAGCGCTATGTTTGATTAGGTCAAGGCTTCTGAAATGAAATGATGTCTTTGGGAGGTACAATATATAAATAAGAACATTGTGTTTTTTTCGCAACTTCGATGAAGTGTGGTGTGAAAGACTTAAAAAAGTATCTCAGAATAATATAGTAACTAAATTTTATGACTTCAAGAAGAATAGTATGCGTTTCATTCTCTTTTTATCTCCTTTCTCCATTAATATAAATGAGTCACTAGAACATTTGCAAATAAAATACGTTGATTTTCAGTGAGTGCTCAGCTTGATGGAAAAGTTCAACAATTTTCCTTTGATTTTTTACGAAAATTATGTTTCGTAGGAAAAACATCCCGGCAGAGTTCTCCATCATGAAGTATTTGAAGTGCTTGGCGAGATCACAAATCACGGACAGTCATTTGGAGTTTGCTTTGTGTTGCTACGCCATCCATCCTTGATGTTTGGGGGACTTGTTTGTGAGAAGCAATGCCAAGTCTCATATTGACATTTGTAGTTACAGGTAAATAAAATATTTGTTTGAGATAATGGATTGTATACAAGATGACATTATTTCTCGTCATTAAAACAGTTAAAATTGCATTATTTTAAATCATAAAATTATACCTAATGTATGATTTTACAACTTATGCAATTAGGGTCAGAATGGTTAAGTGTACCACTTGAGGACTTTACACATGTGGCCCGTGAACTAGTCCACAATAATGGTTGTGGTCCTTTGCCCAGAAATATTGGACACCATTGACCTATATGCTTAGCATTACACACCTGAATTATGTGTAATCCGAACTAGTTCTTTCTGTTCATGCCTGATTTGAGATTTAAAGTCAGTTTCTAATTTTTCGCTCATTTCACACAACGGCTGCAACTACCGAGGGAAAGATTTCGTTGCTGCAAAGGAGTGGGTGAGTGTCCTGGGTGGGGAGAGTGAATGTTTGAGTGGGTGTTTGATATCCAGTGAAGCCCTTGACCGAATCTCAAATCCTCTCTCCCCTCTACTAATTGGTCTTGCGTCAAAGTGTTAACTCTGAGGTAGTAATACTTAACCCTTTGTTTCTAGACATGAATATACCTAGATAATTCTTTAGTCACAGCGTGCTTCACGGTACTTCGTGTTAATTTTTCTGGCTTGATCCCTTAGAGAGAGAGAGAGAGAGAGAGAGAGAGAGAGAGAGAGAGAGAGAGAGAGAGAGAGAGAGAGAGTTGTGCCATTTTTATGAAAAGGCTACCAGCATACATTAGCTAAAGACTGGTTATCATATCAGGTCAATCTATATGACACTATTGATTAATAGAATTAATTAAATAATTAGTGGAAAAAGTTCTATCATTACATAGTGGTATACCAGTCAAGATAAGAAGATATGGAAACTCAAAATCAATAGTGAAAGATCAGATTTTATATCCATGGTTTAAAATATAAAAAAATAATAAATCTGTTTAATTAATTAACATTTATTTCAAATTATAATTAAGAATTGTGATCTTTATCCATTCACACTATATAAAAGAAGAAACATATTATTATTACGGTAGTCTAAGTGTGCCCCAAACAAGGCCCATAATTTAAATGAAATTAAATTGTGCCTAGACCATGCAAAATTTGCTTGTCAGGAATTGTTGTTTTCTTCAAGAAAATGTTTTATCTGTTTTATTTTAACAAAACACTTCATCAAAATAAAGTAAATGCATACATTTGTGAAATGGTGACTCTTGTTTCTAATAATCATTCAAATGCGTCAATATAAATTTATTTTCAGTTAAAACTGTAAATCACCCTTACATTTACCAATACACATATTTAATACAAATTTTATTTTCCCCGATATTAATAATGTTTTAGTAGAATATAAAATTAATTATGATATTAATTACGCTTTAAATTTACTTTGACAGAGTTCGAAGAACACGTAAAATTTAAACGAAAAGTAATATGAGGAGAATTTATACATAGTATATTTATTTTTTGTAAATGTTCATGCAAAGCGCGTGCACACACACACAACATACACACACACAACATTCACACACACACACACACACACACACACACACACACACACACACACTCACTCACACACACACACACACATGCACACTTTTTACCTTGAGAAGAATACACTCTGTACAAATTATATAAATATATTTGCAAGTGTATGTGTGTAGACATATTTTGTTAAAATAGAATGCTCTCCAGCACATTGTCTACTGCACGAAAACTTCCATTAGGTCGTCCCAACGTTGCTGTTTTGCAGGGAAAAGTAGCGTTTATTTTCACAGATTTGGTGATTTTTCAGTAACGAAGTTTGATACTTTAATACAATTATTTCTTGATGTAACTTTTGTTGTAAAATTGATGTAAAATTTTTTTACAAAATCATTTCTGTATCTAACACGCTGTTGTATTTTATTTAAATTACACTTACTAAGTGTGGGATGTGTTTTTGCTAAAAATGGCGTCTCGCAGTAATGTGTCGTCATGATCGAACAATTTGCTTTGGTTCAAATTTCTTTATGCGTGCGACCGCACATGACTTTTTCTTATACCAGTAAGAACAAAATAAATAAAGGTGTAACCGTAAGCTTTCACGTGATACCACTTTTATAAACATTTTAATTTATGTCAGATAGTTTTTTCACTACTTTATACATTTTTTTTAAGTACATACCCTCTGGATTATCAAAGGGGGGTAATAAGATTTTATTTAGGGCACAATCGATTTTAGCGACTGTAGCAGGGTTTTCCCAGACAGTGAGTTTGTGAGTGAGCAGTGAGAATGTGCGAGTGTGTGCATGCGAGGGGTTTGCGAGTATATATATATATGCGAATGTGTGTGTGCGCGCATGCGTGTGTTTGTGCGCATGGGTGTGTTTCCGAGTGTGTGCATGCGAGGGGTTTGCGAGTATATATATATATATGCGAATGTGTGTGTGCGCGCATGCGTGTGTTTGTGCGCATGGGTGTGTTTCCGAGTGTGTGTATACGTGTGTGTGCTTAGATGCGAGTGTGCATGTGTGTATGATTGTTTGTTTGTGATGTGTGAGTGTGTTTGCGAGGGTGTGTGCGTATGTGCGAGAATTTGCGTATGAACGCTAGTGTATGTGCGAGTGTGTGTGTGTGTGTGTGTACGAGTGTGTGCATTTGCGAGTGTTTGCGTGCGCGCAAGAGATGTGCATGCGTGAAAATGTGTGTATTCCCTAGTATGCCCGTGCGCGAGTGCATGCGTGTATATGTGTGCAAGCGTGAGAGTGTTTGTGCCTGAGAGTGTGTGAGTGCACACACAGAACACAGCATTCTAACACAAAATAACACAACCTCTAGAAAAGCTCATATCATTTTATGGAGCAACATTTAGTAACATTCCAAAAAATCAGCAGAAGGAAAAGAATACAATAACAGCAGATCCTTCAAGAACATATTTATTTTTTATTATATATTATTCAGGTGGCTTGGATCTATTCCACAGTTTTGTAGCTGTTTGCATCTCCCTTCACATCAGCAATTACTTCTTGATGATTTCATTGTTCTTCTCCTTTTTGCTGAAACCAGTCAAGGAATTCCCATTGTAAATCACAAAGAGGTGAACAGTTGTTAGTGCATGTCAACATACTGATAGATAATTAAAAGCAATTAACTAGTAATAATAGTCAATGTTCTTGTGGCATGCCCACCCACCTTCACACAGTTTTATTAAATTAATTAAAAGTTAAAATTATTGTAATTCATAACAATATTTTTAATATGATAATAGTAACTTAAATAGTAATAATAGTTTTGACCGTGTTACTTTAAATCTTTAAAAACAGTTTTCCAATTTGAAGCTCTGACACCTTAATCAGATGTAGCTTCAAGTTAGTTATGTAACTCCTTAGTCAGGCTTATGTCCGCTCTGGTCACTACAAGTTTAGCATCTTAGCATTGGTATGAGAGAATGTCTCTCAGCCAGCATCCACTCTGACCAGATGCAAAGAATGTCAACAAAGTTAATTAAAATATGGGTAGCAGAATGTCAGAACACGTAAATAGGCGAGCTAGAGAAACCGACTTCAGATTGCCACACTGAGCATCGCCTATAGGAGAGTGGAGTTACTTCCCATAGTATTTTTTCCAAACAAAATAATTATAAGTCTGTTCACATTTTTGTGGGATTTCCTGAATTTTATAATTCAGTGAGATATTGCCAGCAGAGGCTTGTATCATGGTTTCTCAAGCCCATTATCATTAAAACTAATATTTCTTTATTCCATAGCTTGTTTACATATGCTATTGGTTATAAATCATTTGTATTAATAAATAGTAATTAAGTTTTGAGCAAGAGTGTGAGAGCAAGTCTGTCCAGTTTTTTCTCATCTCTCCAAACTGTCTGAATGAGTGTGAGTGATGCAGTCTAGTTACACAACATTAAGCACTGCATAAAAGGGGAACCATTATTATTTATCTGCAGCCTGGCACTTTGTTGCAGCCTGACTCGTTCAAGAACAAGACTCTTCATGTAACCACTACCTGTACACGTTGTTGGCCTAACTGGAAAAAAGGTTGTTCATCTCAGCTGCTATGTCTACATATGTCATTGGTTCATGCTGAGTCACCAAACCATGCATCCATTCCCAGGGCCCATGGGACTAAATCGCCGATTCTGTTTTCAAGCTGATGGACTGATTCTCCTCTGATACCAGATAAGTTGAGTAAGAAACTCCCAATAGACATTGTACTGCAAGATATTGCATTGCAATATTTTGCACTACGTTACATGAGCTTTGCTGTAATATGTGCACTAAAATCACTCACTAATTGTGATAACATTATAGAACACTTTATCGTGACCCACTATAACATTTACACCATCGTTTCCCATTTAATTTTATTCCTTTATTAAACTTCTTTCAGATTTATAATTCTTGACTCTCTGTATATCGTCTCGTTATGTCCTATGTATCTGTGTTATAGGGACTGTATTCGCGGGGGTCTACCCACTTCAAGCTAATTATTATTTATTACTTGTGTACCCTAAGACCAAATTCTTGACACATCTTCACTTTTTGTCCATCTGTTAAAATTTCTGAGCATGTGGCTGAGAGGCAGAATTAGTCTCCAGTAAACAGGCAAGGAGAGTAATTAACCAAAACTTTAATTCTCTCGTCTTTCCCTCCTCCTGCACCACCACGTACCGATACGTCATTTTTCTCTTAAACAAACTGTAACTATAGCCACGACTGCCGAAGTATAACTAGCTAGAAAGATTAGTTATCGGATTTACTCAAAGTACATCGTTAGGGCAACTATGTAGTCAGACGAAAGCAGTATATGATGTAATTAGATGAACCTCTAATGTATGATAGCGACAGTGACACGGGTTCATTTCTTTATTTAACATGGCACAGTATAGGGACAATGTTACATCTGAGCAATTAACACAAATCAAAATGTTGTGACAATAAATCAGGTTTACTAATTGAGACAAGCCACTAAAAAGACACTGATTATGTTTAAGTAGTTAGAATAGCCATTGTAAATATAATGAAGCTTAGTTATTTAATGAAGCCACTATAAACACAGTGATTAAGCTCAGCTATTGAGACAAATTCGCAATAAGGAAAATTTTAAGTTCATTAGTTTTAAAGACCCTGATTAAACATATCTATTTCGTCAATCCACTACAAAGACAATGACTAAGCTTAGCTACTGAGACAATCCACCATAAACTCAAGCTACTGAGACAATCACAAATAAACACAAACTACTGATACAATCACAAATAAACTCAAGCTACTGAGACAATCACAAATAAACTCAAGCTACTGAGACAATCCACAATAAACTTAAGCTACTGAGACAATCCTCAAGCTACTGAGACAATCTACCCCAAACGCATGCCACTGAGACAAGACTCAATAAAGACGATGATTCAGATTATCTAAAGATATAAACCAATAAAAGACCATACTAAGCTGTGCTAAGAGGATAAATCGCTAGTGAGATCATGGTGTACCATAATTATAATTATTAATACACCCATTATAAAATAATATACAGACACTTATGAAAACAAACTACTATAAAACACTGTAAGATAAATGACTGTCAAGATAAATTATAGTTTAACTCTTCAAATAAGCCACTATAAAATAATGGTTAACTGAACTCTTTGGAGAAGCCACTAAACAAGGCAATACTGATGTGTGTCTTTAGAAAATGCTATACGACATGGTTAAACGTAGATAGTCAGACTAGCCACTGTAAAGGCTATTTGAATTAAACTGTACAACGTCTTAAATAACTAAAAGATTTTTTCTGTGCTTACAATGTGGTAAAAAACAGAAATAACAAACAAACAAAACATACCTACGTAAAACACATAATGTTAACATTAAGCATTCGTTTTTCGTTTACCGGCCAAAATTAATAGCTTCTTCGATAGTTTCTGGTAGCTGATGATTGAAAGTTTCTGGTAACCATAGAGATGCAAAGCCAGCTGTGACAGACAGTCCTCCAAAAATTAAAGATGGAAGTGCAGAACCAAGTCTGCCACTGACAAAATCACCCTGAAGAAGAAGTTAAATGCCATTAATTCTCGTTACAGATATAAAGAAATAGACAGGTGTAAATTCTCATTACAGATATAAAGAAAAAAACATGTGTTAACACTGTATACCAATACTAGGCATTGAGCAGAGACACGCATCACCAAAGCTTTACTGCAGAGTTTGTGTTACGTGCAGAGACACGCATCAATGAAGCTTTACTGCAGAGTTTGTGTCACATGCAGAAAAGCGAATTTCATAACAGTTTATTAAGTTGATTAGACACTTGGAGTAATTAGTATTGATTTTGAAAAGTTACTTTAAAAAATAGAAAGGTGTTTACAGTACTTCTGATTATATGCATTAAAATATTTTGATTGTCATTGTATGCTGAAGAGTAGGACAATAAAAATAATTCTTATCACATGTTCTCTACCTACCTACCTACCTACCTACCTACCTATCTATCTATCTATCTATCTATCTATCTATCTATCTATCTATCTATCTATCTATCTATCTATCTATCTATCTATCTATCTATCTATCTATCTATCTATCTATCTATCTATCTATCTATCTATCTATCTATCTATCTATCTACCTACCTACCTACCTACCTATCTATCTATCTATCTATCTATCTATCTATCTATCTATCTATCTATCTATCTATCTATCTATCTATCTATCTATCTATCTATCTATCTATCTATCTGTCTATCTATCTATCTATCTATCTATCTATCTATCTATCTATCTATCTATCTATCTATCTATCTAATGTATTCCAGTAACAGACAGTCACATCAGAAGAAAACTACAAAATTGGTAACTCTTCTTATACCATTCTTTTATACATGGAATTCAACATTGTATTTATATGACACTAGGGTAATTGCCCACCATATATTATATTCTTATTTGTATGTTTTTTGTATGTCCTCAATTGCATGTCATAATTTGTATTTGATCGTTGTTCTTGCTATGCAGTGTGCATTTAATTAATTGTTAATAAATTTTATTTCATTATTTGTCAACTCCCTCTTTCTGTGTTTTACTATAACTGGGTTAAAAGATTAGAGTAGTATGGAGGCTTAGTAACTGATAAGTTGGGTGGTATAGCCTTTTTAGAGGGGTATTCACTACTCTGTTTGGGATTGCCAGGTCAGGATTATTCTTCAGTGTTTACTAAAATTCTAGGAATTCACTTGAGGAGAGAGCAATGGATACTCTTCCGGTCCATTTGCAAGCTGGGAGGTGCAAATATTATCGTGAATATAGAGTGATAATTTTCTCGTGATTAAAAGAGGCCCTCTCCATAGTTTGAAAACTCCTGTTGCAATTAGAAACTGTAAATGCATAACAAGCAGACAACCTAAAATATAAGAAATGTTTTAAAATATTATAAAATATATGTATTTGTAAGGAAACAAAATTATGTTACACAAATTGGATAGAGATACGATTAAATACCAAAACTGATTGAAAAAACAAAAAAAGTAACAAAAAGCAGTTATTCGTGCTGCTGAAAAATATACCCTCTGAGTGTTTTTCGTATCTGACTTGTCAGCGTTCATTCCAAGAAATGGAACCTTGATTTACAAAGGACATTTTCATATGATACAGTAGGAGTAAGAGTATACGAGTATATGAAGAGGAGTATGCACGTGTTGAATGTAAGAGTACCTATGTATGAGATGTGAGATGTGTACATATTTGTAAGATGTGAGAATACGTATGTGTGAGATGTAAGAGAAATACTTGCGTATGAGATGTAAGAGTTTGTGTGAGATACGAGAATACGTATGTGAGAAAAGTACATATGTTTGAGATGTAAGAGTACGTATGTGTGAGATACGAAAGGAGTACGTATGTATGAGATACGAAAGGAGTACGTTTGTATGAGATACGAAAGGAGTACGTATGTATGAGATACGAAAGGAGTACGTATGTATGAGATACGAAAGGAGTACGTATGTATGAGATACGAAAGGAGTACGTTTGTATGAGATACGAAAATACGTATGTGAGAGAAGTACGTGTGAGATGTAAGAGTAAATATGTGTGAGATTTAAGAGTACGTAGTGTGTGTGAAATGTAAGAGTACGTATGTGTGAAATGTAAGAGTACGTATGTATGAGATGTAAGAGTACGGTAGTATGTGTGAGATGTAAGAGTACGTATGTATGAGATGTAAGAGTACGTACGTGTGAAAAGAGTATGTAGGTGAAAATGAAGAGTTGAATGACGTTTGAGATAGGAGAGGAATACAAGATTAAGAGATTGGACAGGAAAACACATGTACGAAATAGTACAGGAGTACACAAGTACGAAATAGTACAAGAAAACACACGTATGAAATAGTCCAGGAGTACACAAGTATGAAACAGAAGTACACATTAGTGAACATAGCATATAAGCGTGAAACCGAAGAAAAGTAAACAATTTTGAGAGAGTAGTCGAGTAATGCGAGATTGAAAGGGAGTAAAACCACCCACAAGGGATAAGCATGACTGAATGATTGTGCTTGTCTCATGCAATTCACCTAACAAAAACCAGTCCTTTACCCACTTTTCAGGTTCACGGTAGCTCTTTATTTATTTGCTTATCAATTCTTACGACAAATTACCTCACAAGAAGGATTGACATGCGAGGTCATGAAATCTGAATCTGCCTCGTTTTCAAGTCAATTTCAGGCAAAGGCTGAACTCATAAAGTCAGAACTAGTTGAGAAAGATCTAATGACGTAACACTTTGTCAATGCCATGTGGCAATATTAGTGGAGACTTCGCTGCCCAGCATACACACTAAACAGACAATTTAATGGTACTGCCAATATTCTCTTAAAAGAAGTAATCAAAGGGGAGACTAACAACATACTCACCAAAGAGGCAATATAAAAGGAGATAATGCTTCCAATGTGGGCGTTCACGGAGCTAGCTGCTATGGCCGAGTTTCGTATAGTAGTTGGAAACAGCTCCGCGGTAAAAATATAAGCAATTGCAAATGCAGAGGAAATACCAAACTTGCCTATCATAGACAAGGATATTGTTGTCCATTGTGTACCTGCCGATTGACCAAAATATCAGTATTGTAATAAAATGTATAGTAATTATAAATTATATCTCAATACAGCTTTAATCATCCTTGGCTAATTTTTTTTTTAATGCAGTAGTTTTCCTTGAATTCCATTGGTCTGTGATGGACGCCTAATAAATCGGCTACAGTAGAAAAGTGGTCTTTAGACCCACATATAGAAAATTCAAATGTAAAGGAAAGTGTTTACTGACTATGATGCAATATATGTCAATTCATTTATCCATCCATCAATCTATCCATCCATCCATCCATCCATCTAGTCATTCTTGTCCTAATTGCACCCAAGAGCGTGGGGATACTTGTTCCAATCCTCTATGACAGTCCAGGACTACATTTATCAGTTATTCCTTAATTTTTTTATAATTTATAATTTCAGAGAATTCCGTCACATACTGTCATGTCATCTTTTCAATGCATCTACTATTTCATTCTTTAGTTACTGGTTTTATTCACAGTGGGTCTTTTAACAACATAATGCAGGCAGACCTACACTTCCGATATGCAAGGTCAGTAATTTATCAAACCTGCTGACGAAAGCGAAATAGTCATAAAGAACACTGAAAAAGATCGTAAAGACTAACGTCTATTCAAATAGGCATCATTCCCATTTTGGAATAGTGCTAAGATGCTTACCAGCGTTGCCAAAGAGCACAGAGAAACTAATTGCCACACAGGATACACCCCCCAACAACATGGAGAAGCAATGTAGGACTCTGCGACCAGTGCGGTTGAGCAGTGCCAGACAGAAGACGTAGGACAAGGTCTCTGCGATGGAAGAATACAGAAAGTTCAAGAAGAGGTTTCCAGACAGATGACTTACGTACATGCTCAACCCGTAGAACACCATGTTAATCGTGCACCTGTAGAAGACATTTCTAATTAAGCAAGCATTTGTATAAGACACTTATCTGTAATTAATCAAGCACCTGTAAAAGACATTTATAATTAAGCGTGCATTTATATAAGACCCTTATTTATAATTAATCGTGCACCTGTAGAAGACACTTATCTATAACTAATCGTGCACATATTCATCTTTAATTAATCGTGAAATAAACATATTTTTAATTAATCATGCACTTGTGCAAGACATTTCTAATTAAGCATGCATTTGTACAAAACTCTTATCTATAAATTAATCATGGACGCTTATTTATAATTAGTCATGCATCTGTACAAGACACTTACCTATAATAATTAATCGTGCACTTGTAGAAGACACTTATCTATAATTATAAAGTAGACAAGAATAAAACAATTATAATTAATCACACACCTGTAGAAGACAACTATAGTTAATCATGTACCTGACCAGGAGTCAGTTATCTTTAATTATACAGATGTAACATAATAGTGTTCGCGATACCAGGCATGGCAGAGAGTGCATCAGAGCGATATTATTATCTTATCAATAAATTTCTGTAATATTGCAATCATACTCTGATGTTTTCTTATTAGACTCTTTATTGCAATCATACTCTGATGTTTTCTTATTAGACTCTTTATTGCAATCATACTCTGATGTTTTCTTATTAGACTCTTTATTGCAATCATACTCTGATGTTTTCTTATTAGACTCTTTATTGCAATCATACTCTGATGTTTTCTTATTAGACTCTTTATTGCAATCATACTCTGATGTTTTCTTATTAGACTCTTTATTGCAATCATACTCTGATGTTTTCTTATTAGACTCTTTATTGCAATCATACTCTGATGTTTTCTTATTAGACTCTTTATTGCAATCATACTCTGATGTTTTCTTATTAGACTCTTTATTGCATGCACATATTTATTCCATTTTAGTTTCTTTCCACATATGATTGCAGCAAGACGTCCAGATGAAATTAACTAACAATAATTTAGGACAAACCAATTAATACATTACAGGACTCTTAAAGTACAATGCAAATAACAAAACAATTAATATTTCAGGACTCCTAAAGTACAAAGTAGACAAGAACAAAACAATTAATATATTTCTGGATTCCTAAGATACAAAGCAGACAGGAACACAAACAATTAATACATTTTAGGACTCCTAAAATACAATTGAGGCGGGAAGAAAACAATTCATAAATTACAGGACTCCTAAAGTACAAAGCAGACAGGAACAAAACAATTCGTACATTACAGGACTCCTAAAGTACAAAGCAGACAGGAACAAAACAATTAATACATTTCAGTACAATCCAGACTGTCAGTCTTTCCTGAGACTAGGGTAGTAAATTTTGCCCAATCTCATTTCAATAAATGTTTAAATAATAAAATAGATTGATTCAAGCAAGTATAAGGTGTAGTAGTATAAAGTAAAAGCGACGCATACTGTCACGAAAAGCGTGGAGCCAAAATTAAAATTTTTATTTCACGGATCGCGCATAAAGACTGGTCGAAATCTATGGAGTGACTGAGTGAACTGAACAATAACAGTAAGAGTACGATTAAATTCGAGTGTCATTTTGTTATCAATTTAGTTGGTTTTTTTAAATCTATTAATTAATCGTTAATAGTTGTAAGATTATTCAGGAAAGAAATCATTAATCGTTAACAGTCCTAATTACGATATGTCAACTATGCACTTATGATGACTGGTAAATATAAAGATATACCCTAAATATCGATTGGGATGAATGGTAAATACTAACAGACAGGTCAAATAAAGATTAATGTGATTGGTAGTGATATTGTAAAGTCATATGTATGCCTCTTACTAATAAAGCATACGCTATAATCGGAATAAATATTATGGTCTATACGAATATTCATTTGTTAAAGTGTGTGTGTGTGTGTGTGCGTGCGCGAGTCTGCATTCACATGTGTGTTTGTGTGTGTATATGTACATATTTGTATGTTTATGTAAATTTTAAGGATAATGTGTGCAGTTTTTGAGATGAGATAAAAAAAAATCCAAACTTAAATACATTCTCAGACTTCAATCCACAGCACAGAAACACTCTCTCTCTCTCTCTCTCTCTCTCTCTCTCTCTCTCTCTCTCTCTCTCTCTCTCTCTATATATATATATATATATATATATATATATATATATCATTTCTTTCTTGTAGAATTCTCTAGTCAGAGATTTAGTTTATATATTTGAATACAAGAAAATGAATTGTGAAAGAGCTTTCGTTACTAAATAAACAGCCTACAAAAGTGTTCAATCTTTGTAAAAATTACAATAAAGTATGTGAAGTGATTAAAGATAAGTAAAATTAGTTTCTTGACAAATAATTACATATATTTATATATAGACTTGTTTACTAAAAATGAGATTTTAAAATATTTTATCAATAAGTGTATTTGTTAAAAGGTTTGAAAAGGTTACAGCAATATGTACACACGTGCTTTGTTTGTTAAGAGGTTTGTATACATTACAGCAGTATGTAGGCATACAGGATGAATAAATATGGACAAGGAGCATACCAGTTAAAGAAAATAATAAGACAGCGCCTCATCATTTGCGGATTCTTGAAGAGATGCCAGAGTCTTTCATTTGGAACTTCTTTCTCCTTCAGATCTTGAAGACTTAGAATATTTTCTGAGACGTCAGCCATGTTGACGCGAGCTGTGTGACGCACAATGGCTGACGCCTCTTCGATCCGACCACGTGACACAAGCCAGCGAGGGGATTCTGGGATCAACCTGAATTTTAGTTAAAGACGTACATTGACATGTAGTTAAAGTAATTTGATATTAATTTTAACACTAATCCATGTAACTAACGTCATTTGATATTAATTTCAACACTAATCCATGTAACTAACGTCATTTGATATTAATTTCAACACTAATCCATGTAACTAACGTCATTTGATATTAATTTCCATACTAATCCATGTAATTAACGTAATTTGATATTAACTTCAAGATGAATCCGTGTAACTTACGTAATTTGATATTAACTTGAACACTAATCCATGTAACTAACGTAATTTAATACTTCGTTCCACACTAATCCACGAAACATGGGAACTTCAAAAGCACAAATAATAAAGTAACAGTCAAGCTAGCTATTTCTAAAAACGGCATAGTGTATAAACCAAAGATAAGAAATTTAAACTATTCGTATAATGAGACTATATCTGAATGTTATATTAAGCATTTAAAATATTCGTATAATGAGATTATACCTGAATGTTATATTAAGCATTTAAAATATTCGTATAATGAGACTATACCTGAATGTTATATTAAGCATTTAAAATATTCGTATAATGAGATTATACCTGAATGTTATATTAAGCATTTAAAATATTCGTATAATGAGACTATACCTGAATGTTATATTAAGCATTTAAAATATTCGTATAATGAGACTATACCTGAATGTTATAAGAGACATGTTTAAGTAAGGAATGTTTGCTTGATATATTATGGGCAAATATTGTTTTTATTTACTGATTGAGAGACAGATAAATAAAAAGCTTAGTGATGTGGGGTCTTATTACCGTTAGAGGAAATACTGATATTATTGTTATAGAAAAACGATCTTGATTAATATATTGTTCGCTTGATTCTAACTTTAATGTTACCGCAAAGTAATGATTGAATTTAAGAAATGATGATCAAAATATTGTAAAGAAACAAATAAAATAACAGAACGAAAATTAAAATAAAAGCAAAATTATTGAGAGGAAAACGAACGTTTTTCAAAGAAAAGAGGCTTTGAACCTAACTCGTACATATGTTCTATTGCCACTGAACAGACCACAAGATACTGATCGTGTTTAACCAGCATTGCTTACCAGAGGTAAGAAATGAAAGGCAGGCTCATGCAAGACGCTGCTATCTGCAGATGGTGCCAATTTCTCAGAAAGTTTGAGAGGAACAAAATGATGAAGAGACCCAATGCCCAGAAAAGATCGATAACTATTCCAGCGATGGCACGTTGTTTGGGACCAACCAGCTCCATTCCTGTCAAATATTTGTACAAATTCAAATAGCATTAATTGTATTGATCTACGCCGACATGTTAGTTCATGGACCTGCCTGCATCTTACATCACATTAATGGTAAATAGTCATTAAGAAGAATATGTCTAGATTTATTGAAACTTATATTAAATTTGATATTTATCACAAAATAATCTACTGCTATCTACCTATCTATCTATCTATCTATCTATCTATCTATCTATCTATCTATCTATCTATCTATCTATCTATCTATCTATCTATCTATCTATCTATCTATCTATTAGATTAAATTTGATATTTATCACAAAATAATCTATTGCTATCTACCTACCTACCTATCTATCTATCTATCTATCTATCTATCTATCTATCTATCTATCTATCTATCTATCTATCTATCTATCTATTAGATTAAATTTGATATTTATCACAAAATAATCTATTGCTATCTACCTATCTATCTATCTATCTATCTATCTATCTATCTATCTATCTATCTACCTATCTACCTATCTATCTATCTATCTATCTATCTATCTATCTATCTATCTATCTATCTATATATCTACCTACCTACCTACCTACCTACCTATCTGTCTATTTATCTATCTATCCATCCGTCTGTCTGTCTGTCTGTCCGTCCATCAATCCATCCACCCACCCACTCATCCATCTATCCATCCATCCATCCGTCCGTCCACCCACCCACCCATCCATCCATCTGTTTGTCTATCTGTCCGTTTATTTCTCTACAAACACCTTAACATACATAAATATTATCACTCTGTCTCTCTAATTCTATACAAATACAAGATGAACCCTTTTAAACCATAGCTGTACATGAACAAATCTGACAATTCATACACAAATGAGCAATTTTATTACAGGGATTACAGGGAATATCTCTTGTGTTCACAACTTAGACCATCTTTAATGAATCTTATGACTTGTGCACTGTAAAGGAAAAAGTACACTAATATGTCTAGGGTAGTATTTGTCGTAAATTTTGACGGTGTATTCACTATGATGAATAAAAAAGGCCCCACAGAATCTATAAACCACAAACATCCGATACACGTATGTGCATTGCTATTCCCAACCTTATTCGTATTGTATCCACCAGTGCCACATGCACAGTTTAGCCAGATAATTTGCAAAATTAATACAATTCATATGTAACGGAACAAATAGTGCTTCAGGGGAGACGAATACTTGCTCTTACCAGCTACATAAGCAGAAATGAACATTCCCATTCCGAAGAATGACGTAAGAAATCGCAAGACGACGAAGGCGATGTAATTGGAGATGAACGCGGTGCCAAAAGCCACGATGATCTGTCCAAGAACACCGATCATCAAGGTTTTCTTGTGTCCGACGCTTGAAGAATGAACAAGTACCATCAAAGTGTCGCTTTATCACGCCATCGCTTGAGATATTTGTGACATGATTAGAATATTTTGCAATAGTAGACTATATAGCAAATATAGAAATGTACCTGTGATGCCAACGCCTCCTAGTTAATGGTTATGATAATTATAATTATTATTAATTAATTTTCCATAAATAATTAAAAGTGATGAGAATTCTTAATTTATGTTATTAATAATTCTCCAGAAGACACAACTCGTCTCTATCACTTGGTGGATATGCGGAGGATGTAAATGTTTTTTTTCCCTTTTACATCAAAAACAAATATTTACCGTCGCAATATTTCCATTGGATGGAAAAGTCTTACTAAAGGAGAAGACAAATCCATCTTTAATTTATATTTAGCAAGCCCTCATCCACTCACTTTCTTCTCCAACATAAGGGTAAATAAATGTAATAAATTTATTAAATCAAAACTAAATATACATTTAATAAATGCAATGAAAAAGATTACTTGACATCAATAGTTCCATGAAATCACGTTCAAATAATTTTAATACCTATATAGTCTTATATCCCAAAATACAATTAACTAGATTAGTGTCAATACAAATCACAGGAAAGTTCTTATCAGAGAACAGAAATGGAGTTATTTGAGGTAAGTGATAATACTTTCAGTGTAACCATGTTTTGAGTTAAGTTGCAGTAGTCCTTACATGCACTTACTGTAACAAAACCACATGTTTATTGTTCACATTATTACTGTCAATTCCATGTGATTTCCTTCTCACTGTAGAGCACTGATTAGCTGCTATTCTCTCGAGGCTGGATGCTCCTTTGGTGTATTTAGCTCCCTGAAACAGAACAACTGTAGCAATTTCCTGTTACTTCCGTGTACCAGAATTTGCTCGATGTAGTCAGCATACCTTGCCACCATACATCAATGGAGTAAGTATTCCTTTCCCATTACTCACTGCAGTAGATACTTCTTGTTTCTACCATGGTCATAGCAGTTTATAATCAGTAAACCAGGAGATTCAGGTAAAACAAGGAAAGGCTGCTTTTTCCTGTAAATGTAATCAGGGACCTAATGCTAAGTTTCCAGTTTATTCATTTCTAACTCTAATTCTTTGTAACATTCAAGTCTCAACTTACAGTTTCCTGCAACTGTATTTATTAGCCTGATACACAGACATAATAATAATAATAATAATAATAATAATAATAATAATAATAATAAACAGGTTCACTAGAAACAATGTCAAATGTTTAGTATACTACATACAAGCATCATAGTTCACAATTTGTAGAAATAATAGTCTACTCAAGAATACATCTGTACATAAAACGCAAGTATAACATATCACTAGCAAAAATGCACGAAATATTTCTAAGTCTATTCTCTCTCAATCAGTCAGTTAACTCACCATTAAGCTAACAGCTGCATTTCATGACCAGACTTCTTGCCACTCCAAATTTAAGTGAATAGACAACAGAATTCTCTACAACAGGTAAACATTTGATCTCAGCCCATTGGCTGGATCATTCTCATAAATCTTAACCATTAGATAATAAAAAAAACTACTCACCTAGTTGAAACTGGTTTGGATTGCATCAGCAAGTTCTAGCATATTCTGAATTTGAGTTGTTTACTCCAACTCTGATACTTACAAAAATACCATCATACGGAATTCCCAAGGTTGGGTTACTTTGACACTTTAGCAATTTATATAACAATTAAGTTTAGAAATAGTGATAGGCAAATTTACTCCGCCACAATACCCAGAAATGGTGATCAAACAGAACGAACATACAGAATGTTCTGTTTTCCCATAGAATATATTTTTGTTCGGAGGTGGACCACTTTGAAATCTTCCAAATGCTAAAGTACACTTTACTTATTTTAGAAATAAATGAAAATGCCCTCCCTCCCTCCATCACTCCCACTTTCACTCACTCACTGATTTCGTCGCTCAATCGTTTACTCCTTTTCTACCCCACCTCCACACTTCTTTATTTCCTTTCTCACCTTAAACCCGCCACCTTATTTTACATTCCTTTCATTTATCTACCGGCTCCTTTCCATCCCTCCTTCCCTCCCTACCCGCATTCTCGAGAACGTCTCCATTCAATCATTCCTTCCTCCCTCCCTCATTCTCTGACTCAATCAATGAGATCTTGAAATAAACATTTACAACGTAATAGCAAAATATAATCTCACATTTTCTCCTTCAAAACAAACAAGAAAAACGCTTACGTACAGAAATATGAATATAATAAATAGCGAGAACGTGTTTGTCTCTATGTCATCTACTGTACTTACACATCCGAGAGGACGCCAAGGAGTAGAGCACCCATAAGGTTACCGCCCATTAATACGGAGTTTACAAGTGCTACCTTGTATTTATTATCACAGATCAAGTTCAGCTGGAGACAAAGAAGAGCACTTTCTTCAAGTGATCGTCCGTCTAAAAGTTATAAATTACGTGATGACATATTTATTTCTCGAAATGAGCACACATATTATCATTTCAAGTGCTCCTTAATTATACATAAATTAATACGAAATTATTATTTAAAATGCGTCTTATATTATAATTGTTTAAATATTGGGCTGATGTTATATATAACAATATAATTTACAGTTCCTTTTATATTGTAACTGTTTAAATATTGCACTGATGTTATATCTATCTATCTATCTATCTATCTATTTATCTATCAAGACGTATTCTAGTTGCACATCTGATAATCATTGAAAGAATTCATGCTTGTCTAAACTATCATGACCACTCTTGGGAGGGTTGATTTCAATGAATGGACAAAACAAAACATTCAGCGTTGCATTTCAACCTTTATTACACAGTCAATCTTTAAACTAAAAGAATAAATCACCTTTTACTTCCTACTCACTTCTGAAAGAACTGTGGACTCGAACACTTCTTTACTGTACACCCAGGTCAAACAGCCGCCTGTCTCATTGCGCGGATCAGTGACGTTGTAGGCCGAGCGGTGTACGTACATAGCACACTGGGACCACTTTCCGGTTTGGGAATCAAGGGGGATAACATTTCGCACGAGCAGATCGTGTTGCGGCCCTTGACTTTCCCAGGTATCATTGTCAAGGCCGGGAACTGCACATCTGCAGAGGTACCACCATTTGTGTTTAAAATGATGTGGGAGTTTCGCGTGCGTTTCACTAAATTCCAGTCAAATCGAATAAACAGAAACAGTTTTATGACAAATTTTACTGCCTTTACTCTTTTATTTTCATAATGCATGCAATATATTTTGCAATCAAATATATCAAGTTTGGGACGTATTGAAAGATTAATTTGTTTCTGAGTACTGTATAGACACTAATACTGCTAGCATGTTTTGAAAATCTTACAAACCTCTTGATTGCACACACGAACACTCAAACACTAATTATTTTACACACTATAGTCCTAGACTCAATCACTAAATATTTTACACACTATAGTCCTAGACTCAATCACTAAATATTTTACACACTAATAGTCCTAGAGACTCAATCCCACTAATTGAAATTATTTTATTCACTATAGTCCTAGACTTATACACAGGACAATGCCAAACCATGATGTTCAGATGATTCTCTAATTGACATTCTCCCGAGGCCTGCTAGTTATATTAAATGTCAAACTATGATGTTTAGAGAGCTATCTAAGTGACATTCTCCCGATTTCTGCTAGCTATATGAAATGTCAAACTATGATGTTCAGAGGACTAAGTGACATTCTTCTGAGGCTTGCTAGCTATATTAAATGTCAAACTATGATGTTTAGAGGGCTATCTAAGTGACATTCTCCCGAGGCCTGCTAGCTATACTACATAATCAAAATCTGAACAATAATATGAGGGGTATAGAGATGCATATTTCTTAAACAGACTGGTTGATGTTAATTTTATCTGAAATATACATAGTGAAAACAATCGTGAGCAAATATCTGTTCTGCTATCTCTTGCCGTTTTCTTGACCTTGAGATTTATAATTACACTGACCAAAACAAACAAATTATGAATGGTGTATTATGCATTAGTTTGGATAAACAGGGTCGAAAATATCCGAGTAGCGGGAATGTGTGTGTGTGTGTGTGTGTGTGTGTGTGTGTGTGTGTGTGTGTGTGTGTGTGTGTGTGTGTGTGTGCTATTGATTTTATTTTGGCTCAAGCATTGAGCTGTTAAATAGTTTTCGTAAAGCTCATAAAAAATGAATTGCATTGATACAACCTTGTCTGCGAGCCATTCAGACAGAGTTGTGTTTTGCAGACGCACCCTTACCTGTGGTCAGGTTTTGCTAAGATAAATATGGTTATCATAGTATGCAGTGAACTGGGTATCCCTATAATGCAGGTCAAAAGGAATGTTCGCTTCTGATACCGTCCAAACGGATGTACCTCTTGAATGACGTCATCAAAACTTATGGCCATTTCAGACTGAACTTTTTCTCAAAGACAATCCGGCACAAGTTACAAACTTCAAGTACACAGTGAATGAAGATTTGTCTACATACTTAAGTTACCTGAAACGAAACATGATTCCAAATAGATTATTATGTTTGTTTGGTCCTGCATTTTTTAAATGATGTAAATCTTTTCACCGATCATAATCTGATTTGTAAACGCACGGAAAGTTTTTCGGAGAATTAGGAAAAATGCTTAAAGTATTATAAGGGCCAAGCAATTCCAAGACCATACATTCACTCTTGGGAAATCGATCCATAAACTGGACGAAGCTGAGTTAAAAATTAAATAGCTAAATGAAAGTGAGGGGCTCCAGTTGATGAAAATGAGACATTCTGTAAAAAGAGATGACACATTTCCGACAGCCACTGACACCTCTCAAAACAAACAAGAAAAACGCTTACGTACAGAGAGTGAAATGCTGTAGACAGCTGCAGATTTACTTGTTCATGATACTCATAACACATTATCTGAGAACATTCTGTGTACCTGGCTCGTGACATAACACATTGCCTGAAAACATCCTGAATACCTAGCTCTGACATTCACAACACATTGTCTGAGAATATTTTGTATATTCTGTTCGTAACATTTACGACACGTTAGCTGAACATTCAGTGTAACTAGTTAATGACACTCAAGATATAATAAATCAGGACACTCGAGATACATTACATCAAGACGCTCAGATATTCTAGCTCAAGACACGATGTTCATTAGCTCAAGATACTCAATATAATATATCAGCCTAGGGGACGTAATTTACTGAGAATGTTGCCCTGTATGATTCTTGCTAGATGTTGTCGAATGCAAGGCCACACCGTGTTGATGTTATCCTGTTCGATTATTGTTAGGTGTTTCTGAATGCAAGACCACACCATAATAATGTTATCCTGTTCAATTATTGTTAGGTATTTCTAAATGCAAGGCCACACCATGTTAATGTTATCCTGTTCAATTATTGTTAGGTGTTTCTGAATGCAAGGCCACACCATGTTAATGTTATCCTGTTCGATTATATATTGTTAGGTGTTTCTGAATGCAAGGCCATCCTGTTCGATTATTGTTAGGTGTTTCTGAATGCAGAGCCACACCATGTTAATGTTATTTATGAAATTGTTGCTAGATGTTGTCGAATGAAGGGCCACACCATGTTAATATTATCCTGTTCGATTATTGTTAGGTGTTTCTGAATGCAAGACCACACCATGGTAATGTTATCCTGTTCAATTATTGTTAGGTGTTTCTAAATGCAAGGCCACACCATGTTAATGTTATCCTGTTCGATTATTGTTAGGTGTTTCTGAATGCAAGGCCACACCATGTTAATGTTATCCTGTTCGATTATTGTTAGGTGTTTCTAAATGCAAGGCCACACCATGTTAATATTGTTCTCTATGCTGTTGCAAGATGATGAATGCAAGATTAAATGTGTAAGCGTGGTCTTACAGAATACTTTGTTCTATAGAAAAGGGTAAAGGCTTAATCATTTATTTAAAGTTTGTTCTACAATAGAATTTTATATCTAAAAGGTTTTATTTCTGAAAGGTATACTTCGCAGTCGAAATTAGCCAGGCCTTGTAAATAACATTTGTGCTTGTTAGATTGGGGTTATTTGCGGCTATTTATAAGAATGAAGTCTAGGACAGATAATCACATCGACAAGCCAGGTATGCATAATTCAAGATTGTAAACTATGACTAAGAATTGTTCCAATAATTGTTTCCTTTTCCCACTTGATATAATGTAAGTTACAATTTTCAGCAACTACAAAAGAACTTAGCCTTTCAATACTTACTGGCTATTTCTTCGTAGGGGGTTACAAATTATCGTGTTTATGCTCGAGGTCACAAGGTGGCGATCTATAAATGGATCCAACAACCAAAGACATTCTGTCCTTGACACTGTTTCGGCAGAAATATTGTCTCGCACTCATGTGCAACTCTTTAGATCTGTTGAACTATTATCTTATCGTTACGATCTTTTCGGCAAACGTCACAGTCACAATGCATGATAAATTCGATGTCATTTAACGTAAATTGTCAGTTAAGTTTGACCGCCAGATATATGTTATGGGTTTGCATTACTTCATTTAACATCGGGGCAAGCAAGTTTGTATTTATTGAAGGGAAATGTGAAGGCATGAAGATCTCAAACGTCGAGGACCCTATTGCTGCTTATCGTTCTTGCGTATCTTAAAGCAGGGCGCGACGTATTATTTCATTCATTGACATCAGTTCAAAACTAAAGTTTCTAAGCTTGTAAAAAGGAGGTATAAGTCTGAAAATAAAAACTACTAAACAGACAAGTCTGTTTGACGAATGCAGACAACTGCCACGAAATGCTGGAATTTGCTAGAGGAAGATACATCTCTGCCTTTAATGTTTTTACCTTCACTGTGGTACCACTATTGTCAGCAATCACATACTATTACCGTTATTTTCCAGCATAAATACTTTAGAGCAAACACCACAAGGAAACCGCATATTTATAGGATATGTGATAGTTCGACATAACCTGAAATACAAAATGATAACAAGGTTGTCTGTAATTCTGATTGTAGGTATGGTATGAACAATAATTTAATGCTCCAAAGTTTAGAAGCAGTACAAGTTAATATCAACTACAGTGTTGGGTAGCTGAGTTCGAGGACAGGATAATCTAGTTACGTTTGGTTTGAGGCAACCGGTCAGAGCAGGTTGTGAACACTTTTATATGGGAATTGATCTAAAATGCTTCTTCAACTGAAGTGGAACAAAGCCTCTTGCTCAGTCATTTAAACCCCCAAACTCAGGGTTATAAATACAAAGAATACATGATGAAGATCGAGGGTAAAAATATAAAACTTACTTGCATGCCAGTGTCATCAACATTATAGTAAGTTAAAATATTTATTCATTAACATGCAATTGTTATGTTACATATTTTTATTTTTGAAAAAATCTATCGGGTTTATCTTCTCCTTTGGTAAGACGTTTTCCACCTACGGAAATATTGTGTGACAGTGAATGTTTGTCTTTAATACTGTGGATGAAAGAAGACGTCCTCATGCTCGCATGTCCACCAAGTGAGAGATACGAGTAGTGTCTTGTGGAGAATTATTAATAACATAAATTAAGATTTTCATCACTTTGCAATTTGTTATGGGTGATTAAATAATAATAATCATCATAACCACTAACTAGTGTGGCGTAGACGTCATAGTACATATCCACGACTTTTCTGAAGATATAGGTCAAATCTATTGTACATATCCACGACTTTCCTGAAGATATAGGTCACGTATCATACACATTGCCATAACTGTTATAGAAATAGACTGTTGTGGTCAACTTATGGTTTTCATTGTTCACGCTAAAATCTGACAACGAATCACTCGCAGTTAATATTGTTTTCTTAAGCAACAAACTATAAATAGACACACCAGAACGCACTGTGCAATGCGTGGGGAATTGTACACAATCAGGAGAAAATTAAAAGAAGTACTAAATCAGTTTTGCCTGGAACATTTTCTGTACAAACGTTGTGACTGTCAATGCGATGTGCGATGTACCATTCGCCTTTTATCGAATGACGTCACAGGCAGTGGTTGTCTGCTTTGTAGATGAAAACTCCACGACAGAGTGTTTATGTATGCTGAGAAAATCCCTACCGTCGACAACCCTATGCGAGAGTTATATCTTGGTTTTAAAGAAAACTTGATCGACAATCCTATACCAGTATTATATCTTGGTTTTAAAGAAAACTTGGTCGACAATCCTGTACCAGTATTATATCTTGGTTTTAAAGAAAACTTGATCGACAATCCTATACCAGTATTATATCTTGGTTTTAAAGAAAACTTGGTCGACAATCCTGTACCAGTATTATATCTTGGTTTTAAAGAAAACTTGGTCGACAATCCTGTACCAGTATTATATCTTGGTTTTAAAGAAAACTTGGTCGACTATCCTATACCAGTATTATATCTTGGTTTTAAAGAAAACTTGGTCGACAATCCTGTACCAGTATTATATCTTGGTTTTAAAGAAAACTTGGTCGAAACGTCTCGAGTGCTCGTGAAGTGTCTAGCGACAATGTCGTCTGTTGCAAATACATACTCAAGAATACGAAACTTGGAAAAAGAAAGTCATCTGCTGCAATTCTAACCCACGTGATCTTCTCCATAACATATCTCTTGGTTGATCTCATCTTACCTCCGTAGTCTCCAAGATTTTGAGATTCCAAAATTACTAACGTCTAATGAACGGCTCGAAGTTTATATACATCCTCAGTAAGAAATTCACAAAACTGGAAGCTGACCATAAAAGCCTTGAGGATTTATAAATGTCAACATCCTTGACACGTATTTTAAATAAGGCGAGGAAAGTTCTGGATAGGACAATCGAGTGTTGGTTACATGTGTTATCCCCCTTTCTTTGATTGTAAAATGTTAGTTATTTTTGACCACCCATTGCTCTACTGTCCAGTGGTCAGAAATAAGCCATAAGCGACCATCATACTTCAAGTCTTTAATCTATAATATGAAATGCTGCAAATATGTTTCAAACTTAGTGTTTCGTAACTATTACCGTAATTGTGTATTTCACTTCAAATGCGACTTTCATTTATTAAATGTTATAAAAACACTCAGATTTGTATTTCGTTTGCCGACCATCTGGATTTGGGTGAGTCATTGTGTTGATCTCCCAAGAATTCTGAAGGAACACATTGACAAGGGTGAGCACACTGAGAAAACTTTAAAAGTTATTTCTTTTAGATAGTCGTTCTCGCTCTGTATGTGTGTGTGTATACTTATGCACACCAAGCTGGCAAATGAATATTACAAAATAATATAAACATTTTGTCATGTCGATTACACTTTAGTGTAACACTTTACGTTCTAGCTTGAAATGTTGTTAATTCATTTCTACCAGAAACTGTTTAGAACACATCAACATCAATAAGCATCATATTGGAACATATGACAGGACGAATCTGCATATATGTTTTAAGAATGTCAACAAACCTCCAGGCAAATGAACGAAAATATGAAATTCCTAACCAACCTGTTTATGAAACCCGACGCTAATAATCATGCCATTGTAAAAGAGTGCTAATTAGAACTGGGCGGGTTAAAAGGGGAAAAGAAAATATTAATAATACTTCGGCTTTGTCAGCAGCGAGCGGGACGTAGAAATCTTATTTGAAAGTAAACTCGATAAAGCTGCAATGATTTTCTAATGTATAACTTTATTATCATCGCGACAAATAACATTTGGAAGACAAATAACTTAAGAATATATTGCAGCATTAAAACATTGCAGGGCTTAGTGTCACAACTCACAATGAAATCAAAGGCGATACTAACGTTACACATGTTGCAACATTAAAACATTGCAAGGCTTAGTGCTACAACTTACAATAAAATCAAGAGCGACACTGACGTCACACACCGCTAACATAAAAAGCACTGCATAACGTCGCAGTAACTTATAACATATTGAATAAAACTTTCTTCACAAAACGGAGAAAAAAAACAGCAGCAACATACTACAAACACGCAAGGGACACTAAACACACAACAATCCACCAACACGAAGCACAACAAGAAAAAACAACCATACGCTGCACACAATTCTCATTCAAGAACAACATCATCTAATGAAATAAAAACAAAACCCATCAGGAAGACTACCACTATATTTTCCAGTGCGTGGCACTTATAACAGTGTTCCATCTAATGAAATAAAAGCAAAACCCATCAGGAAGACTACCACTATATTTCCCAAGTGCGTGGAACATATTTCGGGGTTTCGTCATACTTTGCATCTCCTTTCACGTCAGCAATGACTTCCAGTGTGTACTCATTTCTTTTCTGTTTCTCTCTGAAACCGACACAGGGATTCTTAAGTATGCAAAGACCAGAACTCATTATATCAATAAAATTATAATTCAATGCATTTAATAAGTACTGACAATTATACACATTTCCTTTTTTTGAGATCGCGTTAACTATCACAGAACATTTCAAAATGTGTTTTGTGTCTAATTATATATGTAAGGATGGAAGGTGGCGGATCGGTGGGGTGGCTTAACATTTTCGATATATTGTTTTATAGTAGGTTCGTATGTCCCTCTCAGTTATCGGTGTGTAGTTTGATACTAAAGCCATCGGTTAGTAGTTTGTTAGTAAAGCTATTTATGTGTTGTAAAGCTATCGATGTGTAGTTTGATACTAAAGTTATCGGTGTGTAGTTTGATACTAAAGTTATCGGTGTGTAGTTTGAAACTAAAGATATCGGTGTGTAGTTTGATACTAAAGTTAACGGTGTGTAGTTTGATACTAAAGTTATGGGTGTGTAGTTTGATACTAAAGTTATCGGTGTGTAGTTTGATACTAAAGCTATCGGTGTGTAGTTTGATACTAAAGTTATCGGTGTGTAGTTTGATACTAAAGCTATCGGTGTGTAGTTTGGATACTTAAGCTATAGGTGTGTAGTTTGGATACTAAAGCTATCGATGTGTAGTTTGATACTAAAGTTATCGGTGTGTAGTTTGATACTAAAGTTATCGGTGTGTAGTCTGATACTAAAGCTATCGGTGTGTAGTTTGAATACTTAAGCTATCGGTGTGTAGTTTGGATACTAAAGCTATCGATGTGTAGATTGATACTAAAGTTATCGGTGTGTAGTTTGGATACTAAAGCTATAGGTGTGTATTTTGATACTAAAGCTATAGGTGTGTAGTTTGATACTAAACTAGATGTGTTTGGTTTTATACTAAAGCTATAGGTGTGCAGTTTGATACTAAAGCTATAGGTGTGTAGTTTGATACTAAAGCTATAGGTGTGTAGTTTGATACTAAAGCTATAGGTGTGTAGTTTGATACTAAAGCTATAGGTGTGTAGTTTGATAGTAAAGCTATAGGTGTGTAGTTTGATACTAAAGCTATAGGTGTGTAGTTTGATACTAAACTATAGGTGTGTAGTTTGATACTAAACTATAGGTGTGTAGTTTGATACTAAACTATAGGTGTGTAGTTTGATACTAAACTATAGGTGTGTAGTTTGATACTAAACTATAGGTGTGTAGTTTGATACTAAAGCTATAGGTGTGTAGTTTGATACTAAAGCTATAGGTGTGTAGTTTGATACTAAAGCTATAGGTGTGTAGTTTGATACTAAACTATAGGTGTGTAGTTTGATACTAAACCTATAGGTGTGTAGTTTGATACTAAACCTATAGGTGTGTAGTTTGATACTAAACTATAGGTGTGTAGTTTGATACTAAACTATAGGTGTGTAGTTTGATACTAAACCTATAGGTGTGTAGTTTGATACTAAACCTATAGGTGTGTAGTTTGATACTAAACCTATAGGTGTGTAGTTTGATACTAATGCTGGCCAAATTGAATTAAAGAATCACGTTGTAGACTTTCAATTTTACTATTGAACAAGCTGAGGCAAGTGCTTTCGTAATAATCATTATAATTATCATAATCACACTAAAAGGTCATCGAATTCCTGACCGACTATAAACATTTTTTTCACACCTAATTATTAAAACGTCCAGGTTCGATTGATCAGCAGAAGTCTATTAGCTTCAGTTTGGTGAAACATTTATAGTCAACTAACCTTGTGCGTTGTACCATGTTCCTGTTTTGATCGGTGTAAACGACTCATGAGACAAGTAAACGTAAAATCAACTTCTGGTCTAGTTGAATGACGTAATGACTTCTACTTTAATTTATATTCTCAATTCAACATAGCAACTGTTACATAATTCATTAGAGTGGGTATTAACTTGCATTGGATATTAAGTGGATTTCAAAGAGAAGTTTGTAAGTCGAAACTGCAACTGATCTTGTATTTTATTAATTGCTATTAATTATCGAACCAGTAGTAACCAACATGTCATCACCCCTCATTAATAAAGCACAGTGACATTTACACTGGCAATTGTAAGCGGTTAAAGTTAAGTATCATAAAGAATTAAAAATAAGTCTCATGTATCTAATAACAACTTTTAATGCAATCGTTATTTCTAACGTTCTTACATAGACAACATTTATCTAGAGACGAAAAGTGACACTACTGTTAAGTTAATTAAACAATAAAAGCGTTTCAGCCTAACCGTTAAGAAAAGAAGCAGTTTAATATTGCATATTGAGCGGCTTGCCCTGAATCTGTTGATATATATAGACACGATTGAGATAGAAATAAAAATAAATGTAATGTTTTGTACCTGATGTACAAATATCTCACCAACAACTCTGGCTAATTTTGCAAACATCCTGCATACTCAAACCCGTCCATTCCGACCGCGGGCATAACTCACCAAATGATATGATATTTTCAAGGGTGGGTGAGAATAGCACATCCAAATTTGTTTAACATGGCATTTTTTTAATAATGCCGCACATAACATTTCACAACATCTGAATCTATTAGTATAAAAATTAACATGCAAGTGAAAATGCCTCCGAACCAGAAACGAAATTACCATATCATTTCCAAACAAAGGCAACAACAAATAAAAATATTTAAAGAAATAAATTTGTAAAAGCCTATACTCACCAGCAACAAATGCCGCAATGAACATCCCTGTTCCAAAGAACGACGAAAAAATCGCAAGGCGATGAAAGCGATGTAGTTGGAGATGAACCCAGTGCCAAAGGTCACGGCGATCTGTCCGAGGACACCAATCATCAAGGCTTTCTTGCGTCCGATCCTCGAATTAAAGAAAAATAGACAGGGACAAGGTGAAGGACGCTTATGCTAGTATTTTGATTCTTATCGCATTCAGGTCATGTTCTGTTTTATTTTCTAACGAGGTTGTTTTAGAAGATAAGTACGATGAACATTTTCATTGATTCACATTTGCTACATGACCGCTTGAAGAATCTTAAATTTTGAGGACGGAACGACATTTACATATGTTACACATATATTTTATTGGCGTCAAAATTTAGTATGCTTTATCATACTAAAGTTCAAATAAATTATTCATTTTTTGCCAATTGACTTATCCACTTCACTTCTTGTTATCTATATTAAAACACAAAATTGTACAATTATTATTATTTATATTACTATCACTAGGGTAAAGTTATATTCTCTTTCAGTTCTACTCAAAAGTAAAATTATAAAATAATTATATGAATATCAGAATTTATTAAGTAGAGCGGTCTCTTGATTTACTTGACATTTTCAATTGCAAAACACAACAAACGTCGAGATTTGGAAAGATAGATACAATTCGAGACCAGTTTTACAAGAAGAAATTAAGTATTTTTCTCCCAGCTATTCCTATCCATTGCCATTAAGGATACGGGTACGGGTAGGAACAGATAATTATGCATTTTATGCTATATAAAGATGCAGATAGGAGCAGATAATTATGTATGTTAGGCTATATAAAGATTCAAATAGGAGCAGATAAGTATGTATTTTAGACGATACAAAGATGCAGATAAGAGCAGATAATTATGTATGTTAGGCTATATAAAGATTCAGATAGGAGCAGATAAGTATGTATTTTAGACGATATAAAGATGTAGATAGGAGCAGATAACTATGTATGTTAGGCTATATAAAGATGTAGATAGAAGCAGATAACTATATAAAGATGCAGATAGGAGCAGATAACTATGTATGTTAGGCTATCACAGAACTTACGCATCAAATAGCATTCCAATGATAATAGAACCCCCAAGATATCCAAACATTAATATGGAGTTGGCAAGTGCTATCTTGTTATCACAAACTAAGTTCATCTGTAAAGAAAATGCACAAAATCAAGATATATAGGCAAACATATAATTTCACACATGCACACATATGTTAAATATAGTCCAAAAACAAACATCTCATCTTACAACACACACACACACACAAAACAACAACAACAACACACATTTGATACAAATATTCTATGCATACCTCTCATCTCACTATGTAATATATAAATATATGTGTAGTGTGTGTGTGTGTGTGTGTGTGTGTGTGTGTGTGTGTGTGTGTGTGTGTGTGTGTGTGTGTGTGTGCGTGCGTGTGTCACCGTTATACTCTGGGGGTGACTTTGTAATAATGAATCACATCAATATTACCATTACTTATGATACAAAACATTTACAAGTGCCGGTCAAGAGTATGGGCCACTGGTCAAATATGTATATCTGCAACTCTTACGCCAACATACGAGTGCGCAGACCTCGATTCGATTCATGGCCCCATTCAGTTATTAAAACGAGAAGTATACATTATAAAATAGATGTAGAGATAGACAGAGAACAAGACATAATAGACAGCGAACAAGACATAATAGACAGAAAACAAGACATAATAGACAGCGAACAAGATATAATAGACAGAAAACAAGACATAATAGACAGCGAACAAGACATAATAGACAGAGAACAAGACATAATAGAGAACAAGACATAATAGACAGAGAACAAGACATAATAGAGAACAAGACATAATAGACAGAGAACAAGACATAATAGAGAACAAGACATAATAGACAGAGAACAAGACATAATAGACAGAGAACAAGACATAATAGAGAACAAGACATAATAGACAGAGAACAAGACATAATAGAGAACAAGACATAATAGACAGAGAACAAGACATAATAGAGAACAAGACATAATAGACAGAGAACAAGACATAATAGAGAACAAGACATAATAGACAGAGAACAAGACATAATAGACAGAGAACAAGACATAATAGACAGAAAACAAGACATAATAGACAGAAAACAAGACATAATAGACAGAAAACAAGACATAATAGAGAACAAGACATAATAGACAGAGAACAAGACATAATAGAGAACAAGACATAATAGACAGAGAACAAGACATAATAGACAGAGAACAAGACATAATAGAGAACAAGACATAATAGACAGAGAACAAGACATAGTCATGAGACTATCACTACAAGTCAATGAAGCTTGCTGGTAAAAAGTTATAATGACGCAACTTCAATGAAAACAAATTGTGTGACAAGATCCATGACGTAAATAGACTGCACCCATCAGTACCTGTTGTCACTTTTGATTGATCCATGGAAACAACGTTCTGTAGTACTTAAAGATCTTCTTGCTGAAAGGGAGAGAAGATGTCCTCTGCAAAGTTCCGGTCAAAGAAGTTGAGAGGAATCACAATTGACTAAAAACGTAGTTAGAGGTGGGTCTAAATTTTCATTTCGTCAAACAATGCTTTCTTAAACAGTGCGTTAAAATAAAAGTAATACAAAGTCCAAATATCAGAAATAAATTACGTACTTATGAACACATTGTGTACACGGTATATATTCTCTTTCTGAAAAAGTTATTTTTTTTTAAATTCTGAGTTCATCACTTTTGGAGTTGTTGCTTTTGGTGTTTGGAAAAACAAAGAGAGTTCTTCATTTGCATGAGATATTACTTCGTATACACACACACACACACACACACACACACACACACACACACACACACACACACACACACACACACACACACACACACAACACACACACACACACACACACACACACATCTGTGACGAACATACTCTCACGAAACATGATTATCAAGTAACCGGTGATCACTGAATTAAATGGAAATTACTATACTGTGTTCAAAATATAATTTTATCTCTACATTCATTTGTGACTCATTTGGCTGGTTTAAGAGATTTCAACGTGCATGTAAATTGTGCGTGAGTCGAAATAAGACCATTCACGGTTGAATGAAGTGACGCATATTAAAGTATAGCATGTCACAGTTGTGAAACATTTCCATCGTTACTTCACATCAACACACTGCTAATACATCCTTAATCTATTTTTAGTTTATATCATAAAATACAATCCAAAACCGGTGAAATGATCAATGAAATGGAATCTATGAACCATAAAATAACCAAGGAGACATTAATTATCACAAACAAATACTATTATTATGATTCGGCCTCATTCCGCGACTTCTGTTTGACTGTCGGTTGTGATCCAAGGTCTCGGAATCTTACCAAGATTCTGGGAGATCCAAGGTTTTACAGAGGATGTGGGCACTTCCGAGGAGCTTTGCTTTGAGTAGTGGAGCGAATCTGTGGTTTCCAGGGAGTTTATTCAGGTAGCCTTCCAATTCAGATGTTATGTTCCCCAAGGCTCCTATCACTATAGGTATCACTTCTGCTTTTACATTCCACAGTCTCTGAATTTCTAATCGGAGGTCTTGGTATTTTTCATTTTTTTCTCTTTCTTTTGTTTTTATGTTTCTATCACTTGGAACAGCGACATCAATGATTGTTACTGTTCTTTTGGCCTTATTGAGAACTAAAATGTCTGGTCTTCGTGCAGGAATCACCCGATCTGTTCTTATCTCGAAGTCCCACAGTATTTTGACTTTTTCTGTTTCTGTGACTGCTTATGGTTGGTGCATCCATGCGCTTTCTGTGTTTTTATGCCATAGTTCTCACACAGATTTCTATGTATGTGTTTTGCCACTTCGTTGTGTCGCTTGGTGTATTCTGTTCCAGCCAGAACCTGACATCCAGATAGTATGTGCTCTGTTGTCTCATCCATGGTTCTGCAGAGTCTACATTTAGAATCATTTGATATTTTCATGATTTTCGTTTTGTATGATTTGGTGTTGAGTGCTTGATCTTGTGCAGCTGTTATGAGTGACCATATTATTATTATTATTAATTTGTAACTAACTACAAGTGATGAGAATCTTACACCATTCTCCTCCCTCACTAGGCGGATATGCGGGCGCTGTACACGTTTTCTCTCTTCTACACCACTGTCAAACAATTATTTTGTAGGTGGAAAGCCCCTTACCAAAGGAAAAGATAAATCCATCTTTAATCTATATTTAGCGAGTCACATTCCAACCAGTATCTCTCCAACATATGGTTATAAATATGTGTAAGAAGGACAATAAATGTATTAGATAACAATCAAATATACAACATATGAATATAATCAAATGAGCATTGACATTTATATTCCCTCACAACAATGTAACGTTAGGCACTCATTCAGTTTATCCTAGCATAGACATCAGCAATCATATTTACAATATATAATCATGTTCATGGATATAATCCATCACAGAAATGAGAGTGGAGTTTTAGAGATAAAATTATAGTCTATATAAAACACTTTTCAATGATGGTAGCTGACGGTGTCACATGTTCACAATCATGCAGTTTGCAACAAGTCACTTTCTTTTTCATTAGGTCACAGTTCAATGTACCCCTTCTAGGTACGTTGCACAACTGTTCCAGAATCTTCGATGAGCTCACAAATCACACCATAGAGAATTGACCAAACTTCACTTGCACTATCAATGCACATCACACACAGTGTTCTAGAATCTTTGTGTGCTCTATTCAGTACAGCACAAAGAATTTTGAAGGAATTTTTGTGAATTCTCAAGACCAATCTCAAGCCTCAAATTTCGCTGTATTGGCTCTCGAACGGAATTCACAGGAATGAACTTACAGCAACATGTTTAGTGATAAATTCGATGACAACGCTGGATTCACACCATCATGATCTGGTAGAGTACATAGTCACTGTCGTCTGTAGTGGATCAAAATCATCAAAGAAAAAAAGTGCGCTCCTTCCGAAAAAGTCAAATTTCAGGCATATTTTTATCTCTAAACTCCTTTCTCTCTTTATGCACATTCACATATACAAACTTGAAATAATATTCGTTAGCCAGATACGCATACAGCATTGATCAAAATTAACAAGTATCATGCACAACATAATAAAATTAGTGAACATAGAAATAATGGTTCAATTGCAAAAGCATTCTCTAGTTCAAATCATAGATCAATAGCAAACGTGCAAAATATTTCTAAGTCCATTTTTCTTCATCAGTCATTTAAGGCACCATAAGCTAAGATCACCTTTATGCCCAGATTTAAGTTTCGTCAAAATCAAAGTGATTAGAATACAGGACTTTCTTCAACAAAATAACTTTCAGTCCATCCCCGTTGGATGAATTTGTTATGAACAAGTGTGAGACTATCAGTCAGAAAAACTACTCACCCAGTTGAAAATAATTTGGATTGCATCAGCAAGTTCTTGCACATTCTTTACCAGATTTGTTTACTCCAACTCTGACACAAACAAATAACATAATAAAGTGCCCAAGGTTGTGTCAATTTCACATTCAACAACTTATATAACAAATAACTTTAGAAATAGGGATAGGCAAACTTACTCCACCGCAGAGTGTATGTATGTGTGTACATTTGTGTTTGCTTGTGATGGAATATGCACTAGATATATGAAGTTGTTGTTCATGAAGCTTTGCTTTATTACCACTCATCGATGTCATTATCTACTCTTACAGAAAACCCCGATGATGAAACATAATAAAGGAATCAAACTGTGGATCTCGGTCGTTTTCTTGATATTTCTTCTTATTCTTGATGGACCAGACCCAGTCAGCACTGATAAACATGACGGGAAATATGCTGAAAATTGTGCAGAACGATATTGGGAATGTATTATACCAACGGTGCCATGCTGCCCAGGACTTACCTGTCAAACTGAAATAATAAATGGAGGCGTAGAACCACCGTTTGTTAAATGGACGTGCCGAGATAGTCAACTAGTTTATACTAGTCGGGGATCAATTATTAACTCTGCCTGTTACATCATCCTTTTCGCTACAAATATTTTTATGCAAATCTTGTAATTCTGTTCTGTGTCGATTGTGTTAAATTTGGTATGTTTCCTAGTTTTATAGAAAGTTAAATTGGTATGTTTCCTAGTTTTATAGAAATTTAAATTTGGTACGTTTCCTAGTTTTATAGAAAGTTAAATTTGGTATGTTTCCTAGTTTTATAGAACGTCATAACCTAATCTCGACAGAGTTTGGGATACATACATCTATTTCAACCATATCTAGCCACACTCCGATTTTTTTTAATGAGGTCCTCAACTCATCAGTGTGCTTGGTGTATCGATCAATTTTTCTAAATTAGTCAGTTCCACATAACCGACATAATTACAAATTCACTTCACTTCATTCCACCAATGGAATATTGTGTGACTATAAATGTTGTCTTAAAGTTATTGGAGAGAGAAAACGTTTACAAAGCCCCTCATATCCACCAAGTGAGAGAGACGAGGGGTGTCTGCTGGAGGTTTATTAATAACATGAATTAAGATTATCATCACTTGTAATTAGTAATGAATGATTAATTAACTATTAATAATCATAATCCTTAACTAGATGACGTTGGCATCACACTTCTTGTAGTATCACTCGAGGAAAAAGCCAAAAATTATGAGAAGCGTGACAAACTATGGCATAACGCCATAACCGACCTACGAGCTTGGCCATAAATAATTCGCCTCTAGGTTTAAACGTGATTTCATGGTAATAGTACTAATGCCCATTTCATACATACATTAACCGATTATTTGAGTGTGTATTACATAGATAGATAGATAGATAGATAGATAGATAGATAGATAGATAGATAGACAGATAGACAGATACATAAATTCGCGCACTGATAACTTTTAATTTCCAACTCACTTCTGAGACAACAGTGGACTCAAACACATCCTTACTATAAACCCATTTGGAACAGCCACTGGTCTCATTTCGCGGATCAGTGATATTTTGGGCGAAGCGGTGAACGTATACGTTACATTGGAACCACTTTCCGGTTTGGGAATCAAGGGGGATAACGTTTTGCACGAGCAGATAGTGTTGCGGTCCTTGGCTTTCCCACGTGTCATTGTCAAGACCGGGAATCGCACACCTATAAAACGCACAATTAAAATTTACGAGTATCACACTTTTAATTGAAAATTAAAAAATAAATCTTGATGACCATGACATAATTATTAGCGTGAAATACCATTGCACATTTAATTATACAAGCAGCAAATGTAAAACAGAAATTCAGAATATAAAAATACTTTTTCAGATATGAGCGCTCATTTCATACTGCTTACAAGAAGTTTAAAGGAGGAGGTGCGAAAGAAAGCAATAATTGAAACTTGTCCTAGATATGGTTTAATGGCATCAGCGTACGTTGTAAAGAATAAATTTAACACAAACAAATGTGATTTTCTTTCTCATATGTACTAAATGAATTTTGTTTTTGTGATGACAATGAGTTCAGTATTATTTTAATTCATCTGGACCTTTACCTTGTTCTATTTCTATTTCACTGATTTTTGTTTATTAAATTGCCTTTAAAGTTCTAAATACTGACTTCATCTCGTCCCGTCTCTCTCTCTCTCTCTCTTTCTTTCTTTCTCTCTCTCTCATTATATATATATATATATATATATATATATATATATATATAACCCTATTCCCAGACTTAAGCGGACCAAATAAGCTTAAAAACCAGACTTATGTCGACCTACAGCAATAGGCAGACCGCCTCTTGGTCTGCCTAAGTTTCAGATTGTTCATTCTTATAAATAAAGCTTAATTTTGCCATTTTTCTCTCATAGTTTTATCTTTGTTGTTATTATCTTTGACATAAACCACTAAATTTCATATTTTAATAGTTTTTCCTGTGAGTTTTCATCGAAATTCGGGTGCGATTTTGAAGGTTGTATACTTCGGGCATTATTGATATGCTTAAAATCCAGAGTTATGTAGACCGTTGAAAAAGTGGTTGTAACTATGTAGTTTGCGTGTATACTATATACTTCCTAAATGTCATCGTTTAGAAAAGAATGTCTTTCATCGATATAACTGATTAATTTTACTAAATTCAGTTTATTTCTACATTTAATTAAGCGTGAGGTTAGAGTACCCTGTTGACAACGATTTTATGGTCACACTACGTACCTAATTAAACACAATATGGAAGTGAAAAGAATGCTCTGGAAAGGTAAAACTGAAACCGGCTGATATAATGTGTATATTAAAGTCATAATAATCAAATTAGAATCTCCATACACTTTAAAATAATTTTAAAACATATTTTTTGTAACTCGACTCGAACACGTTAAATTGGATTGCTTCCCTTTTCCTGTATCACTGTTTAAGGCCCCAAAATGTATATTTTTATTTTCTACAAACTGGCTTAAACTAACGATTCAAGTGGCCTTTCTCTAGGTCAAGAAATTACTTTTACATCTATTATAAACAAATAGAATGCCGCTTTTGTGGTTTAAAGATTAGAATATTGCTTAAACTCGCTCAATCGAAGAACTGATTTTTTTCAAAATGGCGGCTTACGATTGTCTAGTACTGTAAGTGTAAGTAGGTTGCACAGAAACTATAAACTAAAATAAAGGCTAAAGGCTTACTTAAATTTGATATTAATAATGATATTTAATTTCTCAAAGGAAAAAGCTACACAGTTTAAGAAGCATTATTTAAGTATTTTATTCTGAACTCGATCTCAATGTACAATGACAGCCTATATTAGTTATGCATGTAAACAACAAAGAGCAAATTAATTGTTTGGTTTAAATTTTAACAATTATTGTATTTCCAAAAACGAATAAACTGTTACATTAAAAAGTCTGCTTAGAAATCAGTAGAGGATTATTTGCATAATTTTCAGAGTTTATTTTCTTGAAATCACCATTAGCTATATAGATTTTGCAAAATTATTGATTAAATAAGTTGTGGAAATATATTAGATTTTATAAATCAACATCATATGAACAATAGAATTAAATGTAACATTAACTATTTATTTTTATTTTTTTATATGTCTATCTAATTATTACTCTTGTAATACAAGTTATTTCCATTTAAAGAATTGTGAAAGCACTAGAAGTAAAACTACTATTCAAAACAAAATTAAACCATGTGATACTTTGAAATATTTTTCAGATTTATACATAATATATTAATATTAGTATAATTATAACACTGCAGATTTCATTAAGTCAGACCCATTTGGTACTCTGAAATCTTGTTTACAGCAGATGACATTTTTCCTAGTGGATATTACTTGCCTCTGAAATACACTCCCAACTGGTATTTATTTGGAAAAAATAATTAATTTCTATGCAACACTTTTATTAAATATTGACTTTTCCAAGGAGGATTGTGAGAGACTTGTGTAATATTCAAAATTCCTTTCAAGATAATATGTTCTTACCAACAAGAATAGCTATCCCACTTCTTTGTAATTAATTCTAATTTATACATGCATGTTTGTAAATCAATTTCTGCATCATAATAATACATTCCACCATTCATTTAACTGTGTACTGATGGATTTGACTTGTTATACATTGTCATAAATTTATAAATATCATTCAGCTTGTAAAATGCACTACTCAGTTGTTAAGCTCTCTAATTTATAGATGTATGTTGTAAATCCATTTCTGCACCATAATAATACATTCCATCATTCATTTTACTGTGAAATGATGGATTTGATTATTATACTAAATTATAGATATGTAAATATCATTCAGCTTGTAAGATGCACTACTCAGTTATTAAGCTCTTATATATTTCCAGGTCTTGAAAAAACACACTCTGCTATGTTTATAGCAGGAGTGCAATTATTACTGCTATGTAAATATAATAATTTCTAACAGTAGTAATAATACTGAAGTCCAAGAAACTGAAGAAAGATATGTCAATAGAAAAACTGAATATTTACTGTTTCCATTTAACAAAACTGTTTGAATAGTGATAATGATAGTTAACATGTTCATAATGTATAACTGAAAGTTACAGGGCAATATTATATACAGTTAATACAGCTTATATAGCTACAAAATGATCATGGATTAGGAAAGTTGTTAAAAAATAATAGAACATACTACCAGACATATAATAGATAACCTGAAATAAGACAACTACCTTATATTCAGTTATTCAGTTAATAGTTAAATACACTAATAAAAAAAATAAAACATAAATAATAAGATTGTTGCATTGTATGAAGCAAATAAAGTAGCACTAAAGTGACAAATCCATTATGTTTTCAGCTTGTGTTGTATACAACACTTTAGACTCTCACTCACTGATCCACTATTAAAAATCACTAATCTTGTGAATACATATGAAATATTTTCTTAATAATAGAACTGACTCAGATTGGATTATGAGACTATTAAAAATATGTAATGTTGCAAATACATATGAAATATTTTCTTAATAGTAGAACTGACACATATTGGATTATGAGACTATTATTAGGCTAGTGACTTTAATGAGGGATGAGGTACAGATATAATGTATTTTAATGTAAAGGATATCCAGCAATATACAAATAAATAATAATTTAATTTGGAATATATTTTAGTGTTCCAGAATGTCAGTTCTAAGATATGAATTGATTATAAGAAATTGATAATAATAATAGTATATTACAAAATTTCACACTAAACAACAAAATTCACTAGCAAAAATGCCAAGTTCAGCATTTCAAATCTTACATATGCACATTGGATAAACTAAAAGATACATGAGAGCTATTAATAATATATGCCTACATGAGAAATTAAAACAATAATTATCATTTTAAAGTGGCTGTATCTCTACTGGTCACAAAGAAACTTTTTAAATCTTATATTTTTTAATTTGCTCTATGGATCACTATGCTATAATTGATTTATACATTTATGAAAACTAAATGTTTTCTTTATATTAGCTGCAAAAACTAGTACTGTATTAATATAACTTATGTATATACATATATATTTATTTCAAATGTAATTTAGAGTAAGGGTGTGCAGCAAGTATTATTTCATCCAAAAGTAAAAAGAAAAATTTCAATTCGGTTCAAGTTTAGGATGATTGGAAACACAACTGTGTACAGAGATGCAATGAATATTTCTTTACTTCTTCAAATCCTTTACAACTATGAACAATAACTGTATTAGTCTCAAGACTGTGTATTTACAGTAGCTGATGCAATAGAGTAACTTATGTGGAAACTATAGTTAGATTTAATTTCACTACAAAAAGAAATGACAATGTGTGCTATTTTTTGCAGTCCATAACGTTATTCAAAACTGTGTGGTAGTATTTAAAGTAATATTTATACTGGTAGTTTAAAAGTGAAATAGAAAAGATATAGAGCATTGTGAATGAAATGAAAATTGATTTATTTTTATAGATAAATAAAATACTTCTCCTTGTGGTTTTTGACTCGCACAAAAATGAAAGAAAAATAGAATACTCCTTTCTATCTTTTTTCTCTTAGCCAAATTATTTGACTATCAACTTTTAGCACTGTCATATAGGTGCTACGAACTTTCTTGTGTCAGTTTTGCACGAATAGTAATTAAAAGTTTTCAGTCGAATTGCACTGCCCCTTTTGTCACGTGGAGAGCTAATTCCCTCAACTCTGTCGTGGTGGAGATAATGCGCTTTCTTTTGTCAACTCAAAGAGACCATCCCTATTGTTCGTATCTTAACGGTTTATAGTGGGTTTTCCAAACACCCTGACCCCTGTCGTCTTCCTAACAGCCAGGCGGCTTATATCAAAAGTTAATCCTTCCTCCTCGCCTACACTCGTACACGTGAGAACAACAGTACCTATCTTTACTACTGACTGGCGATTGTTGTGCAAACATTTTTTTCTTCTTAGCAGTGTTAGTGAATGGCTACGCATTCTTTCGTACTTCCATCAAATCAACACTGCACACATTTATGTACACAAAGGTGTGTACGGTAGACCCAACAGCTCCATACACAATTGTCGTGTTTAAAAACAAGGGGGTCATTATACGTAATATCGAAGGAGAGAAGTTATATGACATATATCTAGATGCAAAGTGTTACTCGATGCTATTTTTACTGCAATATTTAAGTTATTAAAACACAAAATTTAACAGAAACAAAATCTAAATCAGGAATAAAAGATATATTCTAAAATTTATATTCGTTTTTTTTTATTTACAGCTAATCCTAACCCTAACATTTCTCTTAAAAAAAAACACCAAAACTATCTCTAAAATTCCCTAACCATATTTTTTCTCTAACCTAAAACAAGAGAGTTGTGTATTGAGTCGCTTCTAATCAACGGTGAGCAATGAGCGGGAAAATATCAGGAAAAAAGTCACAGGAAAAAAAAAAAGTCATAGGAAATAAAATCACAAGAAAAAAGTTACAGGAAATAAATTCACAATATAAAGTCAAAAGTGTCAGAGTGTATATGTTATAATACTTATTAACAGTAAGTGAAGCAGGAAAAGGCAAGGAGGTTAACAGCTCGCTCAAAATGTGTGTGATTCAAGTGTATTTTATATACCGTATAAAAGCTTTGTAATACATACATTTAGTTAATTAATTTTCAGTGTAAGTCAGTATGCTTGCTTATTATTGAGTGAATAACAGTAAATGGAAGTAAGCGATGGCTCATTAGGATCCTCGTTCGATTCTCGCTCGTTGAGGGTAAATGTGTGTGTGTGTGTGTGTGTGTGTGTGTGTGTGTGTGTGTGTGTGTGTGTGTGTGTGTGTGTGTGTGTGTGTGTGTACGTACTTGCGAAGTTTCAGTTCTGCGGTAAATTGCTTTATATGCAAGTTGCTGGAGTCCTTTCAAGTCTTCTATAAATGTTTCAAACTTGTTCTACCAAAATTGATCAGAGGCTCCCACTTTATACAGTTTATCAGCTATTAATTATTCACTGTGTTAAATTTGTAACCAGAAAACGTTAGTTTGCCTTCACTCGTGCGTATAATCCAGCTAATCAAACGTAGGCATGACATTTTAAGGAGTGTGGCATCTTGGAAGAGCAAAGAGCACTTACTTCGCGATCAATCGATTCACCGCACTCCCTCAAAGGACTATGTGCTCTGTGTACATAGAAGCCTACATAACTTTTTCTTGTTTTCAGTGTTTCAAGCCGTAAGTAAGAAGGAAATACGCAATGTAATAACCAAACTGAAACTGAAACAAGCAAACTGAAACTTACTTAAAATCATGTGAAATATTGAAACTCGATTTGACAGTTATTTCAAAACTTTAATTAAACTAGTTTATTTGATATTAGGAAAAATATTAAAAGTTTAAACTAGTTTCATATATCATCAAATAATAAGAAAGCTTCAATTAATAAACATTTCTATATGTGCCTTTGTACTTAGTAAGAAGAAGTGGCAGGAGAATGACCTGCTGTTTATTAGTCATATGCTTGAATCATGAATCTATTTTTATTAATGCTATCATCCTTTTAGTTCATTCATATGTAATGCTTGTCTGTAAATGAGGTCGTGTGGTTTGCGTGGAATGTGTACACGTTAATAAAACAAACAGATAGAGAGAAACAGAGTAGTAATTTACTAGATTATATTGTAATAATTCAGTGAATACACAAATGCGTTCATTTTTAAAGACACAAATGACATATTATCTTGCTAATCAGTATTGGCATACAGCTTAATTTTCGCCAAACATTTTTATCTATCTCTCTATTGATTTGACGTTAAATTGCTCGTAACATTGAGTAAGCAGATGCATTTCGATACGTGAAGAAAAAAAAATTTAAATGTGTAGTTTGTTTGTTTCCATTCTATTGGTTATTTTTTCTTTTCTTAAGGAAGATTAAATCAGCAAACATTTTTTTGTTTATAAAGTGAGTATGGAATGTCGTCTTTGTATTTAATAAAAAATGGCAAGAGAATGACCTTACAATAACTTTAGTATAATATTTTAACTTTATGCGCCCAATTATGAAAAAAACTACATTGTCTTCTTCTGCTTTGGTTTACAGAGTGACCAATAATATTTTAAAGATATCAAACGTAATACTAATTTACACCATCTCTGTTATAGAAAAATAAATATGGAAATACAGAATCTGAAATCAGTGAAACACGACTATAAAGAATAGAGTAAGCGATATCTTTTATTCAAATAAAAGTGATCATTGCTTAGAGAAACCTCTTAAAGCGTTCTAAAAGGAAATAAGCATTATTTAAACTTTTATTATGTTAATTAAGTAATTGATTTAATTAAAGAATATTAAGGCACTCTGATAGGTTAATTGTCTTCTTTTGTTGATTCTGATTCTGACAAAATGGAGCAATATTACAAATACCTCTTTGAACAAATAAAATGTTTCTGCGTGTGCTGAACCCGAATCTGAAGTTAGTTTTATTAAATTCCTCGTACTATTCCGCATAATTAGAAAAATAAAATTTTCGCAAAAAAAATCATAATTCGAGAAATATGAAATATTATCATTTCAAAATAAGCCACGCGTATTTCTGCATAATCCTGCAAAGGCTGTCAAAATTTCAGCGACTTTAGTAGAAAACGCGATTTGGTGCCAAAATTTCTTTGTCTCAAAAAATCGACTTTACCTACTAATAATGCAAGGCGCTAACTGAAGTCGACATTTTGACAAAAGCTGAATTTCTACAAAACTAATTGTCAGAAAAGGACTAAAATTGGTAGGCATGAAACTAAATCCTTTGTGACTCGGAATGTAAAATAAAAAGTCTGATATTCCAAAGAACTCTATAGAAAAACCCGTTCCTGCAACCCTTCTGCAAAAATTGAGTTTTCTTGATTTTTCGAAGCGTTCGTCTTTTTATCTGACGAACGCTTTACTCTACATGCATTAAATTCAGGTACCTAATGCACAACCATGGGTCTTATGACTTCTATTTATTGAGTATTTTTAGAGTAATCCATGTCGGAAATAATTAGGTTCAAACTACTTAAAATGGCCCATTTCCCGCTTCGGCTCGTTCGGATGGCCACAGTCACCTGTAATGTTACTCCTCAGCTCCGTTCTCAGGGATGATTTCGAAAGAGGAATCTATGGGCTACGTCCAGAAGTTAAGTGTATGATTGTATGTCTATAACTGCGCGCACCACAATAGGGTAATCACGATGACCAAACTTTGCAAATCGGCCAAAGGTGCGAAAATATCCAAACGTCAATTCTGACAAATTGGCGCAATATTACAAATACCTCTTTGAACAAATAAACTGTATCCGCGTGTGCTGAACCCGAATCTGAAGTTAGTTTTATTAAATTCCTCGTACTTTAAGAGAAATGCGCATAATTAGAAAAATAAAATTTTCACAAAAAAATTCATATTTCGAGAAATATGAAATATTATCGTTTCAAAATAAGCCACGAGTCTTCCTGTATTATCCTGCAAAATCTATCAAAATTTCAGCGACTTTAGTAGAAAACGCGATTTGGCGCCAAAATTTCTTTGTCTCAAAAAATCGACTTTACCTACTAATAATGCAAGGCGCTAACTGAAGTCGACATTTTGACAAAAGCTGAATTTCTACAAAACTAATTGTCAGAAAAGGACTAAAATTGGTAGGCATGAAACTAAATCCTTTGTGACTCGGAATGTAAAATAAAAAGTCTGATATTCCAAAGAACTCTACAGAAAAACCCGTTCCTGCAACCCTTCTGCAAAAATTGAGTTTTCTTGATTTTTCGAAGCGTTCGTCTTTTTATCTGACGAACGCTTTACTCTACATGCATTAAATTCAGGTACCTAATGCACAACCATGGGTCTTATGACTTCTATTTATTGAGTATTTTTAGAGTAATCCATGTCGGAAATAATTAGGTTCAAACTACTGAAAATGGCCCATTTCCCGCTTCGGCTCGTTCGGATGGCCACAGTCACCTGTAATGTTACTCCTCAGCTCCGTTCTCAGGGATGATTTCGAAAGAGGAATCTATGGGCTACGTCCAGAAGTTAAGTGTATGATTGTATGTCTATAACTGCGCGCACCACAATAGGGTAATCACGATGACCAAACTTTGCAAATCGGCCAAAGGTGCGAAAATATCCAAACGTCAATTCTGACAAATTGGCGCAATATTACAAATACCTCTTTGAACAAATAAACTGTATCCGCGTGTGCTGAACCCGAATCTGAAGTTAGTTTTATTAAATTCCTCGTACTTTAAGAGAAATGCGCATAATTAGAAAAATAAAATTTTCACAAAAAAATTCATATTTCGAGAAATATGAAATATTATCGTTTCAAAATAAGCCACGAGTCTTCCTGTATTATCCTGCAAAATCTATCAAAATTTCAGCGACTTTAGTAGAAAACGCGATTTGGCGCCAAAATTTCTTTGTCTCAAAAAATCGACTTTACCTACTAATAATGCAAGGCGCTAACTGAAGTCGACATTTTGACAAAAGCTGAATTTCTACAAAACTAATTGTCAGAAAAGGACTAAAATTGGTAGGCATGAAACTAAATCCTTTGTGACTCGGAATGTAAAATAAAAAGTCTGATATTCCAAAGAACTCTACAGAAAAACCTGTTCCTGCAACCCTTCTGCAAAAATTGAGTTTTCTTGATTTTTCGAAGCGTTCGTCTTTTTATCTGACGAACGCTTTACTCTACATGCATTAAATTCAGGTACCTAATGCACAACCATGGGTCTTATGACTTCTATTTATTGAGTATTTTTAGAGTAATCCATGTCGGAAATAATTAGGTTCAAACTACTTAAAATGGCCCATTTCCCGCTTCGGCTCGTTCGGATGGCCACAGTCACCTGTAATGTTACTCCTCAGCTCCGTTCTCAGGGATGATTTCGAAAGAGGAATCTATGGGCTACGTCCAGAAGTTAAGTGTATGATTGTATGTCTATAACTGCGCGCACCACAATAGGGTAATCACGATGACCAAACTTTGCAAATCGGCCAAAGGTGCGAAAATATCCAAACGTCAATTCTGACAAATTGGCGCAATATTACAAATACCTCTTTGAACAAATAAACTGTATCCGCGTGTGCTGAACCCGAATCTGAAGTTAGTTTTATTAAATTCCTCGTACTTTAAGAGAAATGCGCATAATTAGAAAAATAAAATTTTCACAAAAAAATTCATATTTCGAGAAATATGAAATATTATCGTTTCAAAATAAGCCACGAGTCTTCCTGTATTATCCTGCAAAATCTATCAAAATTTCAGCGACTTTAGTAGAAAACGCGATTTGGCGCCAAAATTTCTTTGTCTCAAAAAATCGACTTTACCTACTAATAATGCAAGGCGCTAACTGAAGTCGACATTTTGACAAAAGCTGAATTTCTACAAAACTAATTGTCAGAAAAGGACTAAAATTGGTAGGCATGAAACTAAATCCTTTGTGACTCGGAATGTAAAATAAAAAGTCTGATATTCCAAAGAACTCTACAGAAAAACCCGTTCCTGCAACCCTTCTGCAAAAATTGAGTTTTCTTGATTTTTCGAAGCGTTCGTCTTTTTATCTGACGAACGCTTTACTCTACATGCATTAAATTCAGGTACCTAATGCACAACCATGGGTCTTATGACTTCTATTTATTGAGTATTTTTAGAGTAATCCATGTCGGAAATAATTAGGTTCAAACTACTTAAAATGGCCCATTTCCCGCTTCGGCTCGTTCGGATGGCCACAGTCACCTGTAATGTTACTCCTCAGCTCCGTTCTCAGGGATGATTTCGAAAGAGGAATCTATGGGCTACGTCCAGAAGTTAAGTGTATGATTGTATGTCTATAACTGCGCGCACCACAATAGGGTAATCACGATGACCAAACTTTGCAAATCGGCCAAAGGTGCGAAAATATCCAAACGTCAATTCTGACAAATTGGCGCAATATTACAAATACCTCTTTGAACAAATAAACTGTATCCGCGTGTGCTGAACCCGAATCTGAAGTTAGTTTTATTAAATTCCTCGTACTTTAAGAGAAATGCGCATAATTAGAAAAATAAAATTTTCACAAAAAAATTCATATTTCGAGAAATATGAAATATTATCGTTTCAAAATAAGCCACGAGTCTTCCTGTATTATCCTGCAAAATCTATCAAAATTTCAGCGACTTTAGTAGAAAACGCGATTTGGCGCCAAAATTTCTTTGTCTCAAAAAATCGACTTTACCTACTAATAATGCAAGGCGCTAACTGAAGTCGACATTTTGACAAAAGCTGAATTTCTACAAAACTAATTGTCAGAAAAGGACTAAAATTGGTAGGCATGAAACTAAATCCTTTGTGACTCGGAATGTAAAATAAAAAGTCTGATATTCCAAAGAACTCTACAGAAAAACCTGTTCCTGCAACCCTCCTGCAAAAATTGAGTTTTTTTGATTTTTCGAAGCGTTTGACTTTTTATCTGACGAACGCTTTACTCTACATGCATTGAATTCAGGTACCTAATGCACAACCACGGGTCCTATGATCTGTATTTATTGAGTATTTTTAGAGTAATCCATGTCGGAAATAATTAGGTTCAAACTACTTAAAATGGCCCATTTCCCGCTTTAGCTCGTTCGGATGGCCGTGGTCACCTGTAATTCTACTCCTCTAATTGTTAGAAAAGGACTAAAATTGGTAGGCATGAAGCAAAATAATTTGTGACTCTGAATATAAAATAAAAAGTCGGATATTCGCAATATCTCTTGAGATAATAAAATTCGTGCACCTGACCCCCAAATTTCTTTTTTTCAATTTTTTATTTGCTTGACTTTATATCTGTAAATAGAATTTTATACATATTTTTAATATAAAAAGACACTATCAAACAACTGACATAGTTACTCTGATTTAGAAAGCAATATTAATCAGTTCATGCATAAAGAATATTTATTGACCCTAATTAGAAAGTCGTTTTTATCAGTCAATGATCAATCCTGCTATTTTTTTGTGTGTGAAATATATTTTAAACAACAAAATCCATCTGAATCCATCAAATTCAATATATGGTTGCAATAAAGTTATTGCATTGAGATAATTATAATGAATTTACAACCTCGTAATTTTACTCCTCAGCTCCGTTCTCAGGGATGATTTCGAAAGAGGAATCTACGGACTACGTCCAGAAGTTAAGTGTATAATTGTATGTCCATAACTGCGCGCGCAACAATACGGTAATCATGATGACCCAATTTCGCAAATCGGCCCAAAGTGCGTGTCAGGCGAAAACAAAACTTAGCCCGGCATCACTCCATAAACATTAAAAATTTAAAATAGTAAAATATAGATACACAAGGGGTATAGGAACAATAGCACAAAATACACATTCAAATCATTCAACCAAGACACAAATTACAAGACTGACCAACCACTCCAAGACATTAGCAGGATGTTAGAGTTATACAAGACTGACCACACATGGCTAGGGCACAGGAAATGGTTAGGGATCCAAGGGTCACTTGTAGCTAACTGATAGACTCACACTGAGCTATGGGCTAGGGTACAGGAAGCGGTCAGGGGATCAAAGGGCCACTCTTAGCTAACGGTAGAGGGAGGGGTTAGTTTTTAATTCATATTTAAATAACTGCAAATCAGAAAAAGGACACACCTGGTGGATCGCAGGTGAAATAATTCCTGAGTCATAAGGAAATGTGGAAATTCATATAACTTTAGAACTTCCCGACGGATCAACATCCTTGTACCCCACCCACCACAAAAAATTACAAACAAACACACACACACACACATACACACACTCACACACACGCGCGCACACACACACACACACACACACACACTCACAAACAAAATAAAAACATCTTTTACTCCGAACGAGAATTACACCATGATACTCTTGGGGGAGAGGTTATTAATTTCTGCACAATCACTTACTTCCATTTCCTGTTATTCAGTCTATAATATACGTGTTTATGGACACAATCATAACAACATATCTGAGTATGAATAAAATATATTATTAAATGTGTGAATTATAATATGAATTATTATATGTACACGATATACAAATCGCACGCACGCCTTTTTTCCCGTGACTTTTTTTCCTGTGACTTTTTCCGCTCACCCTTAGATTGGACTAGATCGTATGACGTTATTTTTATTACTGATTTTCTGTAAGTGACATTCTGGCATAGCGAACTCTAAATAATATTACTGCAGCTATTTGGTATAAATTTGCGACTTCATTATTAGTAGTATAGATATCTCGATTTGAGTAGCTCTTTTTAATAGACTATTTCATCATCACCATTTCATTGCTGAAAAAGAAATGTCCATGAAAAACTAATATACAAGCCTCGACTTTAATTCTAAAGATGCAGATATTAAGTTTATATGAGCATTTTAAGTGTGAGACCATCTTTTAAGAGACAATGACTTGATAAATAGAGAAGCGAAACGGTGTAGTTAATTTGAACTGTGGGAGCACGACCGTACCACTGTAGAACATTAATTTTATATGTGAGTTTTGTAAAAGAGAAATTTTTTAGCCATGGATATTATTGACAATAATAAGAGCGGTTCAAAATTTGTGTTTAGCCCGACAAGAAACTCTGAATATAGAGCCATACTTTCTTTGAGGAGTCGTTTGGAACATTCGCCTTAATCATGAATATTTTATCAGAAACAAAATATCAAACACTAAAATCATTCATAAATCATCCTAGCAAACGCATAATGGTAACCATAAGTAAATGAAAATTGTTTTAAATCTTAGAATCTTCAGGTGTTCAATAGCACATAATAACTTAATTATGCAGAAATAGAAACCTCATAAATTTACCAAGTATGTTTTGCTAATGTTGTTGAGTGTATTTGAAAATACTGTACTATTTTATTGTATGTTTTAAACAAGGCTCTCATTGCTTTACTTATTTTAAAAGCAGGGTTTTTTTGTTTGATAACTATGATTGGTAACTGTGAGTATATTATGTCATGAAGTAAGCTCACTTCGAATGAACTATACTATTAAAAATATGAATGAATTATAATTTTATTTGACTGATGAAACTTGAAAATGCAGATGTATACGAATATAAGACTTAGTTTATAGTAAGGTGTCCGTGTTGTTTATGAACGGACGCGTAGTTCCTGTCAGTAAGTGAATGCAAAAGCATGCCTGGGGGGAATGACGATTGGGGATTATTCGCGTGGCGTGCTGTTCTTCAAGCTGCATTGCCTAACTGTACATCAAAGTTATACAAAGTACCGCCAGCGAGAAACCTCCCTCCAAGCTCACTAAGTCTCTTCTTTACTGAAAGTTGATTTCACTCACACCAAGGAAGGGTTGTTTAGCCAGCGTCTTTTGTCTAAGGATTTTAAGTGGTACACAAGGCGTGAAAGTGATGTTGGAAAAATACGACAACAGAATGAATCTCTGCATGAATGCATTCCAATTCTGAGAGCGAGTAGTCCACGCTATCTATCTATCTATCTATCTATCTATCTATCTATCTATCTATCTATCTATCTATCTATCTATCTATCTATCTATTCTTATCATTAACGTTATATATTTGTCTCCTATCAATGTCAAAATCCCCTCTCTATCTGCCTGCCCGTCCGTCCACCCGTCTATCTGTTTCTTTCCTTTTCTTTTCTATCCATCCATCCACCCGTCTGTCTGTCTGTTTGTCTATCTATCTATCTTTCTGCCTATTTGTCTGTCGATCTGTACGTGCATCTGTCTTTCGATGGAACTGTCTACTCTCACATCCAAATTCTATCCATCTATTTATCTTACTAGTTACCAATCTACCTATCCATATATACTCGTCTATCTGATTGTTTTTATATTATTCGTACTGGTTGTCGCTTTGTTTGAATGTAGGATCTCAGCGAGTCTAGCTAGTACGTTATACGCAATTCGCTAGCGTTGCTTTCTATAAAAGCAGGAGGATTTTAAAAATAATAATATTGTTAAGCAGAATCAACAAATCAAAATAATTAACCTATCAGAGTGCCTTTATTTTCTTTAATTAAATCAATTACTTAATTAACATAATAAAAATTTAAATAATGCTTATTTCCTTTTAGAATCCTTTAAGAGGTTTCTCTAAGCAATGATCACTTTTATTTGTATAAAAGATATCGCTTACTCTATTCTTTTTAGTCGTGTTTCACTGTATTCAGATTCTGTATTTCCATATTTATTTTTCTAAAACAGAGATGGTGTAAATTAGTATTACGTTTGATATCTTTAAAATATTATTGGTCACTCCGTAAACCAAAGCAGAAGAAGACAATGTTGTTTTTTCATAATTGGGCGCATAAAGTTAAAATGTTATCTAAAATTATTGTAAGGTCATTCTCTTGACTTTTTTTTATTAAAAAATTCCATACTCACTTTAGAAACAAAAAAATGTTTGCCGATTTAATCTTCCTTAAAAAAGAAAAAATAACCAATAGAATGGAAACAAACAAACTATACATTTTTTAAATGAATTTCTTCACGTATCGAAATGCATCTGCTTACTCACTGTTAGGAGCAATTTAACGTCAAATCAATAGAGAGATAGATAAAAATGTTTGGCGACAATTAAGCTGTATGCCAATACTGATTAGCAAGATAATATGGCATTTGTGTCATGATGAACGCATTTGTATATTCACTGAATTATTATTACAATATAATCTAGTAAATTACTACTCTCTTTCACTCTCTTTCATTTTTCTCTATCTGTTTGTTTTATTAACGTGTACACATTCCACGCAAACCACACGACCTCATTTACAGACAAGCATTACATATGAATGAACTAAAAGGATGATAGCATTAATAAAAATAGATTCATGATTCAAGCATATGACTAATAAACTGCAGGTCATTCTCTTGCCACTTCTTACTAAATACAAAGGCACATATAGAAATATGTATTAATTGAAGCTTTCTTATTATTTCAGGATATATGAAACAAGTTTAAACTTTTAATATTTTTCCTAAAATGAAATAAACTAGTTTAATTAAAGTTTTGAAATAACTGTCAAATCGAGTTTCAATATTTCACATGATTTTAAGAAGTTTCAGTTTGCTTATTTGTTTCAGTTTCAGTTTGTTTATTACATTGCGTATTTCCTTCTTTCTTACGGCTTGAAACACTGAAAACAAGAAAAAGTTATGTAGGCTTCTATGTACACAGAGCACATACTTCTTTGCAGGGAGTGCGGTGAATCGATTGATCGCGAAGTAAGTGCTCTTTGCTCTTCCAAGATGCCACACTCCTTAAAATGTCATGCCTACGTTTGATTAGCTGGACTATACGCACGAGTGAAGGCAAACTAACAATGTTTTCTGGTTACAAATTTAACATAGTGAATAATTAATAGCTGATAAACTGTATAAAGTGGGAGCCTCTGATCAATTTTGGTAGAACAAGTTTGAAACATTTATAGAAGACTTGAAAGGACTCCAGTAACTTTTACAGTCGTCAGAGCCAAACTTGCATATAAAGCAATGTACCGCAGAACCGAATCTTCGCAAGTACGTACACACACACACACACACACACACACACACACACACACACACACACACACACACACACACACACACACACACACAATTTCAACACTTCCAGAGTGGTCATCGCTCTATCTGGAAAATTCAGACATATTCACATCCCTCCCTTAAGTTTTGATTCAAGTTGATTGAAGATCAGCATTCAGTCACTGAATACTCGCTAACAATTTCCCACCTGTGTTCAGTGGGTATTCCCAATCCTAAGCTGCATCCAGACAGATTAGCGCGTGCCACGCGTACACAACAATCACTGACAAATATCCGACGAGCAGCTCTCCCCCCTCCCAACCCTTCGTTATTTCTCCTTTACTACACTTACAGGACGACTTGGAGAAAACCATTTACTTCCCCAAAAGTTTTTATTGTAGTGGAGCGAACAATTATTTTGGACAAAAGATGCACTTGATGCACAGAAATATCTGAAAAATCTAAACACTCTTTGAATCAACATCACAAACCACTGTTCATCCACTAACTAATAAATAAATCGATAATTAATAAACAACGAATTATATTTAGAATTCGAAATTGACTCAATATGCATGGACATTCACATCGCCAAGTGTTGGATTTCGAGAGCCAGGGTGATAATGAAAATTTCGTTTCTAAATTGATACCTTATAGTCCAGTAGCATGAAGTTGGGGCATGTTGTGCACGGCTCCTTACACATAGTCTTTTGTATTAGGGGAACAACTTGAGCTCGATGATGTGTATATAGTTGGAAGTTAAAGTTCACCCTCAAGTTGCTTTCACCAAAAGCGAAAATCTATGAGTGATTTGCGAGGTATTTGTTTCGATATTCATCCATTAAAACCAATCACACACCCATACTCTGACTTTGAGCTAACAAATGAAAAGGTTAATTTAAACTAGGCTCTTTCCGGTCACTTGGATTATTGTAATACATTTAATAAGACCGAAACTAAAAACATGTTTTTGTTATGATAGATGTGTGGTAAGAAACATAAAATTACGTAATTAAAGAATGATTTATATAGGTATTTTCTTCATTAGAATTTATTTTTAATTTAATGTCTCTTTCTAATGTAAGCTGATTTTACAGAGAAGCGAATTGGTACATCACACGTCTCCATCAATCTTGCGATTGATACGCATAAGCAGAGTGGATATTTTATTGCACTCAGAAAGCAGCAAAAAGTAATAGAGAAAGACTGAGAAATTGCATATGAAAAGACAAATAGTTAAACATCGGGCATACCAATATACTGTCAAATATAAAAACAGACAGATGGATGGATGGATTGTTGGAGAGAGGGATGGATGGATGGATGGTTGGAGAGAAGGATGGATGCATGGATAGATAGATAGATAGATAGATAGATAGATAGATAGATAGATAGATAGATAGATAGATAGATAGATAGATAGATAGTCCTTTCCACCTGCGATCAAGAGATCATGTTTGCCTGAGGAGAGGTTCTCCCAGTGAGCAAAGTGTATGACGGATGAACTAAGTACAAAAATCACTAAACCACGATTGGGATGGTTTCGTGGATGAGCGGGGAAAAAATTCACGGGAAATAAAGTCACAAGAAAAAAGCCACGCATAGGAAAGAAAGTCACAATATATGTTAAGAGGCACATTCTTTTAATTTACAGCCACACACATACACACACATACACACACACACACACACGCGCGCGCGCGAGAGAGAGAGAGAGAGAGAAAGAGAGAGAGAGAGAGAGAGAGAGAGAGAGCACACAAACATACATACACAAACACAAACAAAATAAAACATATTTTACTCCGAGCGAGAATCACAACCACGATCCTCTTGGGCGATAAGTTATTCAGTCAATAATATACGTGTTTATGGACTACAAGCATAAATCATGACTATGTTGAATAAATCATTTTATTAAAATTGTGAATTATAATATGGATTATAATATGTATACGACGGACAAATCACACACACACACACACACACACACACATTTAATCCCGAGGAAGAATCGAACCGCAATCCAACTGAGCTGCCGCTTACATCCTTTTACTGTTATTCAGTAAATAATGAGCATATATATGGACTTACAAATAAAATTAATACAAACAGAACTAAATATATGATTTAGAATGCATTTATACGGTATATAAAATACACGCTCCTGCACACCAAAGACAAAAGCATATATTATTAATGTTTTTCACCACGAACGGTATTTGAACCACGCACATCTTCAGCGAGCTGTTAATCTCCGTGACATTTCGTCCTTCACTTACAGTTAATAAACAGTATAACACATACATACTGACTTACGACTTTATATTAAACATATATTGTGTCTTTATTTCCTGTGACTTTTTTCCTTGTGACTTTATTTCCTAAGACTTCATTCTGTGACTTTTCCCCACTACAAATGCAATAACACACTGGCCCTAGTTTTTTTCCTCTATATAAAACTTGATTTGATTGATTGAATGTAGGGGGGGGGGGCGCTTCCGGCTTCCGCCGCTTTTGCTCTGGGTGGAGGGGTTGTGGGGGAAAGGGAGGGGTGGTTTACCCCCCTGGCTATGTCAACCTAGTTTTTATCTATTATTTCCAAATGGTCAGCTGTCCGCAAAGTTGTTTTTACTGTTTACTCATTACCTCATGTCTGGCCCGTCAAAATTTTCTAGGTCTCTGAGTTCTTGTTGTTCGGGTAATTATTATTATTAATTATTTTTTTTAAAAAAAACAAACAATATATCCAACACCCTTCTTGTCTTTTCCTTACTTTCCCCCCTTTTGTCACGTGGAGAGTTAATTTTCCTCAACTTTGTCATAGAGGAGATAATGGGCTTTCTTTTGTCAACTCAAAGAGACCTTCCCTATTGTTCTCATCTTAACGGTTTATAGTGGGTTTCCAAACACCCCGGACCCCTGTCTCCTTCCTAACAGCCAGGCGGCTTATATCAAAAGTGAATCCTTCCTCCTCGTCTACACTCGTACACGTGAGAACAACAGTACCGATCTTTACTACTGACTGGCGATTGTTGTGCAATCAGTCGGAAGTCCTGCTATTTTTCTTAGCAATGTTACTCTTAGTGAATGGCTACGCATTCCTTCGTACTTCCACCAAATCAACACTGCAGGCATTTATGTACACAAAGGTGTGTACGGTAGACCCAACAGCTCCATACACAATTGTCGTGTTTGAAAAACAAAGGGGTCATTATACGTATATCGAAGGACAGAAGTTATATGACATACATTTAGATACAAAGTGTTACTCGATGCTATTTTTACTGCAATATTTAAGTCATTAAAACACAAAATTTAGCAGAAACAAAACCTAAATCAGGAATACAAGTAAAAAAGTTTTAGAATATATTTATATTTGTTTTTTTTTATTTACAGCTAATCCTAACCCTAACATTTCTCTAAAAACAACAAAAACAAAACTGTCTCTAAAATTCCCTCATATTTTTTCTCTAACCTAAAACAAGAGAGTTGTGTATGGAGTCGCTTCTTATCAACGGTGAGCGGAAAAAATGTCACTGGAAAAAAGTCACAGGAAAAAAGTCATAGGAAATAAAATCACAAGGAAAAAGTTACAGGAAATAAATTCACAATATAAAGTCATAAGTGTCAGAGTGTATATCTTATAATACTTATTAACAGTGAGTGAAGCAGGAAAAGGCAAGGAGGTTAACTGCTCGCTCAATATGTGCGTGATTCAAGTGTATTTTATATACCGTATAAATGCTTTGTAATACATACATTTAGTTCTGTTTTAATTAATTTTCATTGTAAGTCGGTATGCATGCTTATTATTGAGTGAATAACAGTAAATGGAATTAAGCGACGGCTCATTAGGATCGTGGTTCGATTCTCGCTCTGGGGTAAATGTGTGTGTGTGTGTGTGTGTGTGTGTGTGTGTGTGTGTGTGTGTGTGTGTGTGTGTGTGTGTGTGTGTGTGTGTGTGACTTGTATATCGGAACATATTATAATTCACGCATTTAATTATATGATTTTTTCATACTTAGTTATATTGTTATGCTTGAAGTCCATAAACAAGTAAATTATAGATAGAATAACAGTGAATGGAAATAAGTGATTGTGCAGAAACTAACCTCTCGCCCAAGAAGATCGTGGTGTGATTCTCTCTCTGAATTAAAGATGTTTTGTTTGTGTGTGTGTGTGTGTGTGTGTGTGTGTGTGTGTGTGTGTGTGTGTGTGTGTGTGTGAGAGAGAGAGAGAGAGAGAGAGAGAGAGAGACTGTGTGTATGTGTGTGTGTGATTGTAATTTAAAAGAATCTGCCTCTAATCTCTCCGACACAACTCACATAGTAAATAAGATTTAAACTATAGCTCTATGTGTAACCCAATACTACAAGTGTAATTCCAAGAAACGCCAAAGAACTACGCTAAAACAAAATAAGACACCAATGCAATCATATGGTTATAGCATTCAATGCAATATAAACATGTTAGATAGTTGTATGGTAGGTGAGTTTTATTAATATTGCATTTCACCGTTCAAATTTATAGTTACTATATCTTACAGATATGCCGACCGTTTTGATCAATTAGTACTATATATTTCAACTTTATAATCGCCCACTAGTACAAGAACAATAGAACACTATCAATAATACGGCTAACACAGTTCAATTTTCTTTTATCTCGATCGAGAAATAATTTCCAGAAGTGAAAAGAATCTGACGTATTTACATAAAATGAAACTAAATAAAAATGTATCAATGAAATCATGTTTCAAGCAGTCATATCACACTAAACATCTGTTGGTAATGTTTGTTAGGTGATATTTTAAAGAACATTTTATTCACAGTTACCAGCCGTATGTATTAAACAAGTAAAGAGTTGTCGAACAATGCACGTCAGATTGAAGTTTCTAAAAAAAAAAAAAGGAATACATTGGTTTTGCGAGCTGCATGCTTGGTATACATAAATTCATCGAAGCACAATTATGAACCGCTCTTATTACTGTCAGTAATATCCACTGCTAAAGTTTAAGTCATATTTACTATGTAAGTTGTGTCGGAGAGATAAGAGGCACATTCTTTTAATTTACAGTCACACACATACACACACACACACACACACTCGCGCGCGCGAGCACACTCAAACATACGTACACAAACAAAAACAAAATAAAACATATTTTACTCTGAGCTAGAATCACAACCACGATCCTCTTGGGCGATATGTTAATCTGCGCAATCGCTAACTGTCATTTATTGTTATTCAGTCAATAATATACGTGTTTATGGACTACAGGCATAAAACATGACTATGTATGAATAAATCATTTTATTAAAATTGTGAATTATAATATGGATTATAATATGTATACGACGGACAAATCACACACATACACACACACACACACACACACACACACACACACACACACACACACACACACACACACATTTAATCCCGAGGGAGAATCGAACCGCGATCCAACAGAGCCGCCGCTTACTTCCTTTTACTGTTATTCAGTAAATAATGAACATATATATGGACTTACAAATAAAATTAATACAAACAGAACTAAATGTATGATTTAGAATGCATTTATACGGTATATAAAATACACGCACGTGCACACCAAAGACAATAGCGGACATACACGCATACATTATAATTATTAACGTTTTTTCACCCCGAACTGTATTTGAACCACGCACATCTTCAGCGAGCTGTTAACCTCCGTGACATTTCGTCCTTCACTTACAGTTAATAAACAGTATAACACAATCACACTGACTTACGACTTTATATTAAACATATATTGTGACATTACTTCCGGTGACATTTTTCATTGTGACTTTATTTCCTAAGACTTCATTCTGTGAAAACGTGAATATGTTTCAAATGGGCAAGTTATGGGGTGTGTGTGTGTGTGTGTGTGTGTGTGTGTGTGTGTGTGTGTGTAAGAGAGAGAGAGAGAGAGAGAGAGAGAGAGAGAGAGAGAGAGAGAGAGAGAGTGAGAGAGAGAGAGAGAGAGAGAGAGAACAAAAAGACAGAGACAGAAAAGAAATTAACAAGAGAAGAGAGAATCTAATCTCTTTGATTATCTAAGTTTCTGTGTCAACAATCACCTAAGGTAGCAAGTCTAGCTGGCGGTACTTTGTATAACTTTGATGTAGAGTTAGGCACACTCAGGCCTACGCTCGCGAAAGTGGCGGAAGCCGGAAGCGCCCCCCCCCCCCTACACTCAATCAATCAATCAATCAGTCCTACTCTCTGCTTTGTCCGAGTACCTTCTGTTCACGCTTCACAGCGTCTTGAACAGCACGCCAACGCGAAAGACCAATAATCTTAATCCCTAATCCCTAAAGGCATGCTTTACAGTTCACATCCTTATGCGTTCACTTGCTAACAGGAACTACGCGTCCGTTCATAAACAACACAGACAACTTAATATAACTAAGTCTATATTCGTATATATCTGCATTTTCAAGTTTCATCAGTCAAATAAAATTATAATTCATTCATATTTTTAATAGTATTATAATTCAATAAAAACAATAAACTGTTTCCCGAGTGGTACCACTCACGCTGATGATCCCTTGATAGTTAAAAATCGGAAAGAGAAAACGATATACCAGAGTTTGGGCTTAAACTCAACAATTAAACTCCATGCTATTATTTCTCTTCCTTTCAAACTATACATCTTTTTGTTATCCAGTCCGCAGTACCAAGCAATACCTACCAATAAAATTCAGGCGTTTTCAGTCCTAGGGATTTGGCATTGATTGATTGATGGTTGAATGCACAGTGAACCTTTGTTCCATCCAAACCACACCTTTCTTTTTAATTGTTACCACGATCTATCTGTTCTCTCTCTAAAAGTCTCATCTGAGTCTGTGGGAAAGGGTGAGATAAAGGAGTTTAAATTAGTCGTCATGTTTCGCTCTGAATAGGGAGGGCATTAAATGAATGTAAAAAAAGAGAAAATGACTGAGTAGACCCGAACTTATCAGACTTTATTTCCAGTCTTTCGAAGATCAGCGGTTTTCATCATTCAGTTCTCACACTTAAAAAAAAAAAAAAGATAAAGGATCTGTGACTGTACTTATTTCTGAAACAGAAAGCATGTACACTGCAGATCGATGTTTTTCAGCTAATCTCTGCAGTACTGTCTACAAAATAAGGTAAGAGATCATTTATTTTGATTACTTTATCATTTACATGTTAGCTTTCTTAATAGAGAGAAATAGTCGGTGGCACTGATTGATGGCAAGAGCAAATACTTCTGTTCTTTTCTTCATCTTTTACGAGGCGGAGGGGTATCAATTTTATGTGCAATTATGTCAGGCAGTGAGTAACCAACGGAGACATTTTTCGCTCTTTAATTGCCACGCTTGCACGAGCTTTAGTAAACGTAACTGTTTTAGTAAACTAACCATTTTGTTTGTTCTATTTGATGGACTAGATACAAAGCCTAGAACCTTATCTGGGGATGGGGTAAGAATCACACTATCCATCCTGGCACGAATCGAACTCAGCCCCTGAATTAAGCAAGAATTGCTGTGCCTTTGCGGTTGTTCTTCAGTTCAATAATATTGCTTCAGACACTAATTAAGTCCTTCAATTTATGACAGAGTATTTCTTAAATAGAAATTTTAATTCAAAATCCACTTCATTTTATAAGTTTTAACAGAATGGATCTTGAGGAGTCCATTCTACATTACTCAATTTTTATTTTAGACTTGCGACTTTACTGTTTTATAGTGCAAGAGCACTGGACAGTTTCTATCTATGGACAGTATAATTTACGTGTTCATTCGGCCTTCACCCATAAACAAGTGTCGCCCCAAGCCTTATCGTTCTAAATTATAATCGTACTTAAAGACAGCTCTTTATAGTTATAATTTAATTCATCACCGCTGTTACATAAATAAATCTAAGTACAGTGAAATATCGCTATAAGGCGATAATTGGGGTCCATAAAATCGGATTGCATTAATAGTGGGCTTTTTACAATATTTGACTTTTTTCTGTGAACATATACGTCTATTCTGTCTAATGTAAAAGGTTGGGTTATTATGGGACGAATATTAAATGGAATGCATTATTAAGATATATTCAAAATAATGGACGGATATAATATCTATAGGTTTTTACTTTGCGTTAAATAGTTTTACTAATTTTTATTTGTTTGTACGATAATACACATTGTCCCATAATACCCCGAGTGACGTAATATCACGAATTAGGTTACACTGTATTACAACACCGCCAAGCCCAGCCAACATGTTTGCGGCTTTAGTTCTTTGATGTTTATTAAATTGTGAAAATATTTTATCAACCACCGCATTGTCTGCTGTTTGGTTTGTGCAACAATTGTATAATAATTAATTAAATATAATCACTAAACTACTTACTGGCCTTACTCATGGATCAGTAATAAGTAACATATCCGATAATGTTTATTTTGGAATAACACTTCAAGAACCTGGTGAAATCCTTACATTTCGGATCGTTTTATATTAAACGTAATATGCGAACTCTTCCCCAAAATGATAATACACTTTTTACACACTATGTTTCTTTAGTTTATTGAAAATAATTTTAAATAAAGAAACATGTACATTATTTATTAGAGTATAATATATGCTTATCTGCATAGCACTGGTTTTAAGCAAATATTGTCCACGTACCTCTAGTTGCATTAAACATTAATTTTCCAAACTCATCACTAAATTACATTTACTGATTTAGTGTCTCATATAACATGAATTTGAATCTAAATCTTGTATTAAATAGTGATAAATTAAAGAAGCATTACTTTATTTATTTGAGTGACATGTATGCGGTCTGCATGTTGCTGGTTTTTAAGCACTTAATGTCCACCAAAGGATGGTTTTAAAGCATAAACCTTTTACTTTCCAATTTTAATACCAAATTAAATTTGGGACTTTTCAACATACTTTAAAATTTGAACAATTTATTAAATAGTGATACAATAATGTTAAATAAAGAAACTTAGCTTTATTTATTAGAATGACATATACATGTCTGCGTATTGCTGGTTTTTAAGCAAATAATGTCTACGTAAGGCTGATTTTTAAGCATACACTTATTTTTCACAAATTCAACACTAAATAGAAACTGTGGTCCTTTAAAATGATTTTGCATTTGAATCCTGCATTAAATAGAAATAAATTTAAGAAACGTTGCTTTATTTATTACAATAATGTTTAAGTTGCCTGCATATTGCTGCATTGCTGGTTTCAAAGTTTGCATTGTACAAGTAAGGGTGTTTTATAAGCATAACACTTTTACTTTCCAACTTTAATACCAAATTAAATTTGGGGTCCTTAAACATGATTCTGAGTTTGAATCTTTTTTTAAATGGTGAGAAATTAATAGTAAATATAGAAAAAATATAGAAAAATCAAGTTATTTCCAAAATTAACTTACAGGTATGATTACTTTTTTAATTTTTTAATAGCAAATTATGCTCACATAAGGTTGTTTTTAAAAGAAAAAAGCTTTTATTTTTGTAAGTCAACACTATATTGATTTTGTGGTCCTTTAATTTAATTTTGACTTTAAACCTGTATGAAATAGTGATAAATTAAGGAAACCTTGCTTTCCTTTATTTATTTGAGTAACATATATGTTGTCTGCATATTGCTGGTATGTAAGCACATAATGTCCACCTAAGGCTGTTTTTAAAACATTTACTTTCCAATTTTAATACCAAATTAAATTTTGGACCTTTTAACATTCTTTTAAATTTGAACAATTTATTAAATAATGAGACAATGGCATTAAATAATGAAATATAGCTTCATTTATTAGAATGACATATATGTCCACATATTGCTGGTTTTTAAGCAAATGATGTCTGCTTAAGGCTGGTTTTTAAGCAAATGATGTCTGCTTAAGGCTGGTTTTTAAGCAAATGATGTCTACTTAAGGCTGGTTTTTAAGCAAATGATGTCTACTTAAGGCTGGTTTTTAAGTATAAACATATATTTTTCCAAACTCAAGATTTAATTGAGTTTGGAGTCCTTTAACATGATTCTAAATGTATATCCTGATTTAAATAGTAATAAATCAATATAAAAACTCAACAATATATTTTTATTCATACCAAATTGTGGACTTTTAGATTATAAAATGAGATACATCTATACAAATATCTATTAAAGCAAATGTATTCTTCTACTTTTGATTTATATTTATAACCTATACATTTATTTATGCAGAGTCATGGTTTTTAAAAAGATTCATTTGTTTACAACTATAAAATTGACCATTTTAACTAAGTGTCCACATAATGCTGGTTTTTAAGTACGAGTCCCATAATGCTGGTTTTTAAGTGTATGTGTTTGTCTACATAATGCTGGTTTTAGGGTTATAGGAATTAGGCAGACCACAAAACATGTATATTTTTTGTTATTTGATATTTTTTCTTCAAATTAAGTACGTTTGCTATTAGTGATGTCTAAAAGCAGAATGTGAAAAAAAAATGTTAATTTTATTATTATTATGGGATATACACTGTGTCCACCTAATGCTGGTTTTTAAGCATGGTCTACCTAACGCTGGAAATAGGGTTATATATATATATATAACATCATAAGGATCTCATTCACAAAGGGGTTTGGTGGGTTGAGGAGCTAGACTAATTTACTATATGTTAGAGTGTAGGCTAGACGTTTGTCACGCATTTCATTTTCATCTCTTTTATTTGTTTACTGAAAGTTGGTCATGTGACCGGAAGTCGGGTTAAATTTTCCAGCAAGCAAGGAAGACCTTAATTAAAGCAACACTTTATTCTTCTCTCATCTTTCAATCCTGCACTCCAAGCATGCATACGCCACAGGTATCACATAAAACATAAATATATAAAGGCTGATCAAGTATCACTGAGACGTAAATATGTAACAAAATTGTGACGCCAATGCCACCGAGTTAATATTTGTACTACACAATCTTATATTAATAAAATACAATTCAACAATTCAATACAAATCACAGGATATCCTTATCAAAGACTAGAAATGAAGTTATATTAGTGGTAAGGAAGAATAATTTCAATGCAACCTCATTTAAGCACTGTTTCAATATTCTTTGCACACTTTTGTAACAAAGTCACTGGTCTATTGTCCGACGTTATTACGTCACTTCCATGTGAATGAGAATATGTGGACCCAACATTTTTGTTCTGAAGTGAGAGGGACCAAGGACATGAATACGTTTAATCTCCATGGAAACATCAGTTGTAGGAAATGCTTTTGACTTTTTGGTGTATTTCAGATTGACCTTGTGTGGCAATGAATGAGTTGTTATCTTGTGAAAGTTTACTCATGATTTCTGTGTGTGTTTGTGTGTGTGTGTGTGTGTGTGTGTGTGTGTGTGTGTGTGTGTGTGTGTGTTGTTGTTGTTTCATGATGGACATTCTCCCACATAATTTAAATATACATTTTCATTTTTGATTTATAATTTTAAAATGAGATATTATTTGTAAATGTTATACGTCAGAATGTTGTAAAAGATCATTTATGAAGTGAAAGTCAAGGACAGACAAAAGTGGAGAGAAGGATAGCAGTTTTGATTGAGAGATTGTGCATTGCGAGGTTAGCTCAATGAACATCAATTAGAAAACCATAATACAGCAAAATATTTTAACACACAGCAGCAATTAACAATGGTGCACAGCAACACAGAGAACCTCACAACAGTGCACAGCAACACTGGCGAACACGTTTACATCTCAGCTTGCATTATGTACAACACACATAACTAAATCAGTTACATAACAACAATGCAACAACCCTAAGCGCGGCATAATAATTCAGCAATATATAAGAGATAAATAAAAACAGATCTGGGGAGATAATGCACATTATATTTTCCCAGCGCTTAGACACTAATCCGTAATTTCTTTGTCCTTAGCGACTATTCCTGTGTGTCATTGGTTTCTAGATTTTCTGTCCTTAGCGATTATTCCTGTGTGTCATTGGTTTCTAGATTTTCTTTGTCCTCAGCGACTATTCCTGTGTGTCATCGGTTTCTAGATTTTCTTTGTCCTCAGCGACTATTCCTGTGTGTCATCGGTTTCTAGATTTTCTTTGTCCTTGGGGACTATTCCTGTGTGTCATTGGTTTCTAGATTTTCTTTGTCCTCAGCGACTATTTCTGTGTGTCATCGCTTTCTAGATTTTCTTTGTCCTTGGGGACTATTCCTGTGTGTCATTGGGTTCTAGATTTTCTTTCTCCTCGGCATTAATTTCCAAACGGTAGTCATCTTTCCACTTCTTATCACTGAAACAGACAGAATGTTGGTTAAGTAACTAAACCAATAACAAATTGCCTGCAACTGCTAATGATAAACCTTTTCTTTATGCTAATGTCACAATAACCAGAACAGATCCTATAAAGAGGATGAGATCATTTATGTAGATCAGATCTTCATAGTTGTGATAATTTATTTAGGTCAGCTATTCATTGTTGTGATATCATATATACATCAGCTGTTCATTGTCATGATAATTTATACAGGACAGCCTATTCATTGTTGTGATCATTTATATAGATCAGCTGCTCATTGTCATGATAATTTATACAGGTCAGCCTATTCATTGTTGTATAGGTCAGTTGTCAAAATACAATGAAAATGATATAAATGAATACTGTACGAACATTCAGAGCGCTTTGTAGATATAGCAAACGTCGGTCCCAACTAAATAAATTCGTCACGAAAATGCACTTTAAAAAAGTAACAGGTAATAAATAGAAATGAAGCGATTGTTATAAAGGAAGTGTACTTGAATGGTTTAGGTCCTCAGATAGCTATACATTTGCAGGTAAATATATAGGGTTATACATTTCATATTTTCACAAATACTAATGAAATGAAGTGTGGCAGTGATGACTGTTTGGATGACACTTTAGTAATTATCTTTGCTGACAACAAAATGCCTTGGCTATATTTGATTGATCATTGTACAGTGACAATTCCATAGGACAACTATTTAGGAAAAAAACACTATAATGTCATAATTATATAACTTAACTTATTACAAAACACGTTCTCAGTATATGAATAGTGTCAATTATAGCGCTGTACTCACAACAAATAATACATTCTTACTATATAGTTACAATTATATGCTTTCGGTGTTGATACAAAGCTTTGAATAATGGGTTATAGCTTCCGTATTTAGCAAGGAACCTCAGTGAATACTAACAATTACTTTAGCTTGCAATTCAAATCAAATAATTAAGAGTACAAACCTCTTGTGCATAGAGACCGTATTCGCAAATGTTCGTAATATTTACCATAGGCATTAGGGTTTTGGACATACCAAAATCCTACATATACTCTTGAATATATACACAAACGCTCTCCAAATCCTACATATATTCTTGAATATATACACAAACGACACATCAAATCCTACAAATACTCTTGAATATACACACAAACGACATACCAAATCCTACAAATACTCTTGAATATACACACAAACGACATAACAAATCCTACATATACTCTTGAATATACACACAGACGCTCTCCAAATCCTACATATACTCTTGAATATGCACACAAACTCTCTCCAAATCCTATATATATATTCTTGAATATATACACAAACGACATACCAAATCCTACATATACTCTTGAATATACACACAAACGCTCTCCAAATCATATATATTTTCTTGAATATATACACAAACGACATACCAAATCCTATATATATTCTTGAATATATACACAAACGACATACCAAATCCTACATATACTCTTGAATATATACACAAACGACATACCAAATCCTACATATACTCTTGAATATATACACAAACGACATACCAAATCCTACATATATTCTTGAATATATACACAATGGATGGAGTGTAGGGGGCGCTTCCGGCTTCCGCCGCTTTCGCGGTATATACACAAACGACATACCAAATCCTATATATATTCTTGAATATATACACAAACGACTTACCAAATCCTACATATACTCTTGAATATATACACAAACGACATACCAAATCCTACATATATTCTTGAATATATACACAAACGACATACCAAATCCTACATATATTCTTGAATATATACACAAACGACATACCAAATCCTACATATACTCTTGAATATACACACAACCCCTCTCCAAATATGAATAATAAATAATAAATAAATAAATAATAGGAAAAAAGCAAGAAATGATAAAAGATATTATTTTATACATTTGTAGTATTATAAAATCTTGTACTATGGCGAACGTGTAGTGCAAGTTTAGTAGTAAGCAATTGTATCTCTTACCGTCCAAAATTGATAGCGTCATCGATAGTTTCCGGTAACTGACGGTTAAGAGTTTCCGGTAACCATAAAGACGCGACGCCCGCGAACACGGACAGCCCTCCGAAGACCAAATATGGCAGTGCAGTACCAAATCGGCCATTAACAAAGTAACCCTGAAAAGTTTATAGATTTTAATTTTATTACATATGTTTTTATGTAGATACTTCTTCATTACTTGAAGCTGGTGAGTTATAAGTTAATGTTTCATCATATGATCTATAAGTGTATTTTAAAAATTCCTAACAGAGATAATTAAAATCACAAACATATGCGTATACACATTCGTGCACGTGCACTCGCGCAACACACACACACACACACACACACACACACACAGACACACACACACACACACGCGCGCTCTCACATATATATGTAATAATCATATAAACAATTAAAAAACGAAACAGATGATTAATCAGTAAAAGTTTAATTCAACACTGGTGATGTCATGTCAAGGTTTAAAATTCTGGGAGATTCAATTTTAGCTTTTAAACATGAAACACAGAGCAAAAGCATCATGGGGCATAGAAACGGGTGAATGCAAAAATAAATGGTTTAAAAGATGCGCAATATATCTTTACTGATGCAAAAAGCAGTGGCCAGTTTTAAATAGGCAATTAGGAGTTCTGCAAACTGAATTTACTAATTCTGAAACAGATTGAAACTAGAAATCCTGAAGCTTCTTTTGACAAGAAAGAAGGAGCGGGTTTGGAATATGACTTTCTTCTCCATTCACAATATTGTACATGTTACATAATATAACGTGTAATAACTATAGAAACCAAAGGAAATAAAAAACGTATTAAATTTTACCTAGCTAAAATTAATGCCCTTGTCTCAGGAGACATAACATAGACAAAAAGATCTTTGGCGTTTGAACTTTGTCCAGCCTGTTTTAGTATTGGATAAAAGATAGGTTTCATTTATTTAATTTTTCATAGTATCATTTGAAAGTGCGAAGTGAAACTAGGAATCTTAGCCTCAGGCAGGAATCAACATGAATGAGTAGACATGGAAAAATACCTTGACCCATGGGTCAAGGTGTGTTGTGGACATCACTTGGCAAAGGTGATGACGTCAATAGATGAGCAAATCTAAATTACTTCCCTTCGCCACAATCTTGACTTGGGCCAGAGGAAAGGGAGTCCAGTATAATTAGAGATCATAAAATTATGTCTGAATGTTTGAGTCTGAAAGACTGAAAAAAACGAGCAAATGGCTCTGTGATGAAATTGAGGAATCACTGATACAGTGTTTTCTACCCTCTGTTTTTGTCATCATAGTTGTTGTTGCTTTTCCATTCTTCAAGTTTTAGTCATGTTGTAGTTTCCCATTTCCACTTCAACCACCACGTGTTCCAGGTACTGCAGATCCAGTCTCGTCAAAACGCTTCTAGGAAACAAGCTGAGAATATCATCTGTGCCATGACGTCAACTATCAGTCAGGCAGTGCAATAAAATAACTGGTTCCCCATGAATTTTAGAGTCACTGAGTGTGTATTCTATTTGTGCCAAATATTTGACGAGACTGTTATGTAAAGAGTTTGAAAGAAAAACTGTAGAAGAACTATAAACTTTATTTAGAGAAAAACTAGAAGATAGAGAGAATGACGTCAGAGTTGGCTAGATCTATCTGAGATATCTAGATTAAGAATTGAAAATTGTATTTGATGTTAATTTTTATTTGACTGTTATCTACTTACTTTATCAATTTTTCACTCATTTTCGTGTCATTCCTTATCATCTTCATTTTGTGTAAAATTCATCTTTTGGTGTACACATTGTTTCTGTTTTGTTCTATAGTTTGTGAGGAATACTCACTGGGAGCTTTTTGAGCAACCGGGAGGTGTTTATCTCAAGTTTTGTGTTGACCTAGAATTTAAATAGTTTACGGCGACCAGTAGTATACAGCTACTGAGGTTGTGCATATGGACTAACATTTAGCAGTTAAGTACCTAGGCCTTTTAGCTTTTAGTATTATGGCAGTCATTTATATTATGGTTTGTCAGTGTGTCTTGGCCAGGTAAGAGCTAGCTGCACGCGGCAAGCAATAGGTACAAATGTTTAAAACAATGTCGAGTTAGACAATGAAATACAACCTTAAAATGTTACATTTAATTGAGAATAGATATAATATGACAGTCATAAATCGATCAACTCGCGTGTACTCCAGTCTGTTAAACAGCTAAAATTCCATCGAACGTAATTCACATGTACTCACCAAAGAAGCTACGTAAGGGGAGACAATGCCGCCCAAACGTGCGGTTACGGAGCTAGCTCCCATTGCTGAGTTCCGTACGGCAGTGGGAAATAGTTCCGCGGTAAAGATATAAATGATTGCAAAAGCAGAGGAAATGCCAAACTTGCCAATCATCGATAAGGTTATTGTTATCCAGTTTGTACCTGCAATTTAAGAAGGTAAACTATGTACGCTATTAATATTACGAGAGAAAACACAATAATTAAAAAAAACAAATAATGTTTGCTTTATTTTGTTTTATATTTTGAATGCATAAGCCTAAACTCTTTAGTTGACACTGTTGTTAAAACTTTAGCATTCAACAGCAGCAGTCCATTTTATGTGATCTATTACAAATTTATTTGAGTTCAATTATCCTTAGATTCGCCAATCAGTTCATAGTGCTTATACTCATCCATACAGCGCGGCAGATTTTTCTTTTCACATTATTCAGTGTGAATTACATTACATAATCATTCATGTGTTGGACATATTTTCTTGTCATCCGCGCAGCAAACTCAGCATGGTGTTCACTTTAGAATGATTTAAAGACTAGACTCATACAGGAATAAAATGTACTTAAGAAAGTAAAAAGAAAGCAGTAAACAAATATAATATAATATGTTATCATTGAATTTCTTATTGTTCATATTTAATTATATGATGGGTAGTATATAAAAATTACATCGTTGATAGATTTAAACAGATATCAGACAACTCATAAAGCACTAAGTGAAGAACAACAAAAGTAAAGTAAAAGATAAAAGATAGAAAGAGCTTCATATTCTGTACATACAGTACTGTGCTAAAATCAAGTAAATAGAGTATCTAAATGTATCAAATCAAGCAAATGGAGCATTTAAATGTATCAAATCAAACAAATGGAGCATTACATGTATGAAATCAAACAAATGGAACATTTAAATGTATCAAATCAAACAAATGGAGCATTTAAGTGTATCAAATCAAGCAAATGGAACATTTAAGTGTATCAAATCGAGCCAATGGAGCATTTAAATGTATCAAATCAAACAAATGGAGCATTTAAATGTATCAAATCAAACAAATGGAGCATTTAAATGTATCAAATCAAACAAATGGAGCATTTAAATGTATCAAATCAAACAAATGGAGCATTTAAGTGTATCAAATCAAGCAAATGGAACATTTAAGTGTATCAAATCGCGCAAATGGAGCATTTAAGTGTATCAAATCAAACAAATGGAGCATTTAAATGTATCACATCAAACAAATGGAGCATTTAAATGTGATAAATCAAACAAAAGGAGTGATCATGTAAATATGTCAAATCAAACAAATGGAGCATTTAAATGTGTCAACATGTACGAGAATAGGAATACAACTGTAACAAATACAATTAATAGATTCCCCTTGCTGATCATTGTTACATCCTGCAAATGTGCTACAAATTCACCTAACGAGATGCTTCGATACTAGTATACATCTAAGAACAAGAAAAATGTTAAATTCACTGTTCATACAACACAGGAACGTCTACTTATTGACGACAGTCTAGATCTAATTTGAAAGGTTACTGCTAGCTCCAGATAAAGTCCCAGTAATTAACAGAAAGGGAGATAACAAGTTTCTTACCCTCGTTGCCATAGAGAACAGGGAAAATGATGGCTACACAGGACACACCTCCCAGCAGCATGGAGAAGCAGTGCAGTGCTCTACGGCCAGCTCTGTTGAGAAATGCCAGACAGAAGATGTAGGACATTGTTTCTGCCGCGCTGGAGAAGAGAAAGTTGAGGAAGATGTCTCCAGACAGGTTACCCACGTTTAAACTCAGACCGTAGTACATCATGCTAATCGAACACCTGTAAAAGAATGTATTACGTAGAATTACGCGAGTTTAATTGAAACTACCATCTAGCCTTACGCCAATAAAGGAAAAGATTACATAGAATTAAACGAGTTTATTTGAATCTACCCTGCCAACCAAACAAACTGAAAAGAAGAGATTACACAGAATTATGCGAGTGTATTTGTATATTCCATGCCAACCAAATCTATAAAGGAAAAGATTACATAGATTTACTCGAGTGTATTTAAATCACCCATGCCAACCAAACATCTATAGAGGAAAAGATTACATGGATTTATACGAGTGTATTTAAATCTGCCGTGCCAAACAACACCTATAGAGGAAAACATTGCTTAGAATTATGCGAGGGTATTTAAATTGTCCATGCTTAATATGACCTGTAAAGGAAACAATTATGCAGAAATAGGTGAGTTTATTTGAATCTTTATATACCTGTAAACAAAATGATCCCTTGAATTATAAGTATAATTAAATATATCATGTCAACCACACACCCTGTAAACGAAATGATCCCTTGAATTATGAGTATAATTAAATATATCATGCCAACCACACACCTGTAAACGAAATGATAATGTAGAATTATGTGATTGCATTCAAATCTCCAATGCCTATCACAGAAAGGATTAAGTAAAATTATAGTAGTTTAATTGAATCTTCCATGCCAAATACATACTACCTGAGCAGGAAAATACAGAATTTATATAGAATGAAATTCATTAAATTAATTCAAGCACAAGAACTGTCACTTAAGTCATCTGAAACAGACAGAAAGCACACATATATGTTGTCATTTTTATTAGTATGTTGTGGCGGGGATGGGGGGAGGGGAAGAAAGGGTTTGAAGTCATTTCCAAATCAGCACATTCGCTTACTCAGCATACACACAAATACAATGGCTACACACGACAAATAAATCAAATAACAATAAAAAGTCAACTGAAAGAAGTACTGAGGTAAACATAAAATAAAACGACAATAAATTATTTAAAATAATGTGCGCAGTACAAATAGGGATAATATATCATGGGTTACTGTAATATATTTATATTTTTTCAATTATTTATTTTTAAAATATGTACATAGACTAACATGAGTACTAACTTTATTTACCCTAACCTTACAGCCTACCAATGAGTACTAACTTTATTTACCCAAACCTTACAGCCTACCAATGAGTAGTAATTTTATTTACCCTAACCTTACAGCCTACCAATGAATACTAAATCTATTTACCCTAAAATTACAGCCTACCAATGAATACTAACTCTATTTACCCTAAAATTAGAGCCTACCAATGAGTACTAACTTTATTTACCCTAACCTTACAGCCTACCAATGAGTACTAACTTTATTTACCCTAACCTTACAGCCTACCAATGAGTACTAACTTTATTTACCCTAACCTTACAGCCTACCAAAGAGTACTAACTTTATTTACCCTAACCTTACAGCCTACCAATTAAGAAATATAATTAGGCAGCGCATCATCAGGCGCAGACTCTTGAAGAGATGCCAAAATCGTTCTTGTGGACCACTGTCCTGTAAGTCTTGAAGACTCAGGACTTGTTCTGAGACCTCAGCCTTGTTGACGTGGGCCGCGTGACGCACAATAGCTGATGCCTCATCGATCCGACCACGTGACACCAGCCAGCGAGGGGATTCTGAGATCAACCTGTATTATAATAACAATTTATTTGAGCATTACTTGAAAGCAACTCCTTCAGTCTTAGTAAAGAAAATAGCTAATTAATATATATGATAATTATCAGAGTGAACTGAAACTATGCAATCCAGTTTTGGACTCACTTATAAACTTTTCGTACAATGAATGTATTCAGAAATACAACAGCCTAGAGATAATTATTTAGGAGTTTATGTAAGTTTAGGAGCATGGATTTGCTTGAGTATGCATTTTTGTTCGAATGTTCACGTTTATGGATGTGTGCACGCGTATTTGCTTGAGTATGCATTGTTTGTGCGAATGTTCACGTGTATGTATGTGTGCACGCGTATTTGCATGAATTAGCTAACAAATATATATGTGAGTGATTGCTTGTGTATATGTGTAGAAATATATGTGTAAAATATACTTACACATGAGGGCGTCTATGTAGATAGATGTGTGTGTGTGTGTGTGTGTGTGTGTGTGTGTGTGTGTGTCCTTGTGTGTATGCGTGTGTGCGTGCGTGAATTATGTATTATTAAATTTGTTAAACTACTCTAAAATATATAAATAGTATGTGATAGTTTTTGTAGTTGGAAAAGTGGCTAATATTTCAGACCCTCTATTATTATTTTACAATCGTTAAATATTAATTGGATAATTTGAAAACTTATGGAGTAAAATAAAATCATTAGAACTTGAATAGCTGGAACAAGAAAGATTTTGCATTCAACTGCAAAATAAAAATGATCACATTGTTTTAGTCCATAAATGTAAACATTAACGTTTGGTCTCCTAGAACTAAGTTACTATTGACAAAGTATAAATCAATGCATATTATGTACACGCAGTTTATGTGTGCACATTCATATTTGTATACTGTATATATTCTATTGTTTTATAAAATATCGACAGATTAACTCTGTTTATTTGATATTAAAGTTCTAACCAGTAATGTCTACAAATCAGTGAGTTTTGGTTTCTGAGAAACCACTATTTACATTTTCAGGGTAAATGATTGATGGGAAGGAAAAAGCAGTTGTATCCACAACAACAACAAATGTACAATCTTAAAGTGCACAGTCCTTCAAACTCTTCGACAACTGGAACGATATGGACTCGATGAGTCCAGTTTTAGTATATATATATATATATAATTATAATTTTGAGTTTGGGAAATATAATTATGGACTCGATGAGTCCAGTTTTAGTATATATATATATATAATTTTGAGTTTAGGAAATATAATTGAAAGTTGGAAGGGGTTGGCATTTGTTTAGGTGAATAAAGAATAGTACCGCTTTATAAAATTGTTATAGAAATATCTAGATACAGTAGTCTAAATAGTCTATGACGCGTTTTCACCTGACGTCATACAGATAGTTATCAGGGGATCAGCATGTTCCAAAATTAGTTTCATCATTTTATTTTACTTTGAGGATTATAAGATTGCCTACTTAATACTGACTCATTTCCAGATTACGTATGGAATTGTCATAGGCATTTTTCAACGCTCACCAGAAGTATGAAACGAAGAATAGGTTCAAGCAAGAAACTGAAAACTGAAGATGGCGCCAATTCCTTAGAAGGAATGCCAATAAGAGAACAATGGTGAGTCCCAGGGCCCAGAAAAGCTCGATTACTACTCCTGAGATGACTCGGTACTTTGGACCAACCAATTCCATTCCTGACATGATAGAAAACATCAGTTATGTGCAGTACGCACGCACGCACACACACACACACACACACACACACACACACACTCACACACACACACACACACACACACACACACACACACACACACACACACACACACACACACTCACACACACACACACACTCATATTCTCTCTCTCACACACGATTTCTCTCTCTCTCTCTCTCACACAAACATTACACTCACACTCTCTCACATATACTTTCAATCTCTCACCTACTCTCACACACAAACCCACGCATACACACACTCACACTCATTCACACACACACACTCTCTCTCTCTCTCTCACACACACAAACACTCTCTCTCTCTCTCTCTCTCTCACACACACACACACACACACACACACACACACACACACACACACACACACACACACACACATGCTCTCTTACACACTTTCAGTCTCACAAATACTTAAACATACATATCGATACACAAACATACACGCTCACAATCAATCTCTCTCTCTCTCTCTCTCTCTCTCTCTCACACACACACACACACACACACACTCACGCTCACGCCGTCTCTCTCACATACTTTCACTCTCTCACAAGCAATCACAAATAATCAAACACACACACACACACACACACCACGCACACTTACTCTCTCGCTCAGTGACACACGCGTGCCGGTACTCTCTCACACACTTTCACTCATACACATACTCTCTCACACAAACGCACATACACTTACACACTCGCTCTCGCACATCTACACACGCACACACTCATATGCGTGTATTCTAATTCTCACACACACTCACTTGAACACACACACACACACACACACACTCACTTCAACACACACACCATTCACACAAACGGAATTTTCACTCAGTGATAAACGAGAGAAGAATAAATTATATTAACTCGCAAAAGACATAAATGCAGAGGAAATGTGTCCGTGAGTCAATTCACGGTCAGTTTGCAAAGAATTGCTCTACCCCTTGACCCAAATAAGTAGGTTAGGGTCTCCAGTATGGCTCCCATAGCACACTATACAAATAAAGTATTTGTATTATAATTTATTTAATATTAATTTCTGACTACACTTACACAAAGCTGGACTTGTCCAAGGCCAATAATCTTTTATTTTTGGACGGAACGAGGCTGTGTTAAAATATTTTATATATAAGAATACTTATAAATATCTTTTAGGTCGATCATTAGTGACATAAATATCATTGCCTTTTAAGAGCATTCCAACGGCTTTCTTCAGGTCAATGATGAAAAACATTATCATTCGTGACAGTACTACTATCAAATGTTGCGTTGGATTATTTCTATTGCACATTGAGCAGCTTGCACTGAATCTGTTGATGTATATAGACACGACACGATTGCGATAGAAATAAAATAAATGTAATGTTTAGCAGATGATGTACAAATATCTAACCAGCAACTATGGCTAATTTTGCAAACATCCTGCATAATCAAACCCGTCCATTCCGACCGCGGGCATAACTCACCAAATGATATGATATTTTCAAGGGTGGGTGAGAATAGCATATCCAAATTTGTTTAATATGGCATTTTTTTAATAATGCCGCACGTAACATTTCACAGTTATTGACATCTGAATCTATTAGTATAAAAATTAACATGCAAGTGAAAATGCCTCCGAACCAGAAACGAAATTACCATATCATTTCCAAACAAGGGCAACAACAAATAAAAATATTTAAAGAAATAAATTTCAAAAAGCCTATACTCACCAGCAACAAATGCCGCAATGAACATCCCTGTTCCAAAGAACGACGAAAAAAATCGCAAGGCGATGAAAGCGATGTAGTTGGAGATGAACCCAGTTGCAAATGTCACGGCGAACTGTCCGAGGACACCAATCATCAAGGCTTTCTTGCGTCCGATCCTCGAATTAAAGAAAAATAGACAGGGACAAGGTGAAGGACGCTTATGCTAGTATTTTGATTCTTATCGCATTCAGGTCATGTTCTGTTTTATTTTCTAACGAGGTTGTTTTAGAAAATAAGTACGATGAACATTTTCATTGATTCACATTTGCTACATGACCGCTTGAAGAATCTTAAATTTTGAGGACTGAACGACATTTACATATGTTACACATATATTTATTGGCGTCAAAATTTAGTATGCTTTATCATACTAAAGTTCAAATAAATTATTCATTTTTTGCCAATTGACTTATCCACTTCACTTCTTGTTATCTATATTAAAACACAAAATTGTACAATTATTATTATTTATATTACTATCACTAGGGTAAAGTTATATTCTCTTTCAGTTCTACTCAAAAGTAAAAGTATAAAATAATTATATGAATATCAGAATTTATTAAGTAGAGCGGTCTCTTGATTTACTTTGAAATTTTTAATTGCAAAACAACATACGTCGAGATTTGGAACGATAGATACATTTCGAGACCAGTTTTACAAGAAGAAATTAAGTATTTTTCTCCCAGCTATTCCTGTCCATTGCCATTAAGGATACGGATACGGGTAGGAACAGATAATTATGCATTTTATGCTATATAAAGATGCAGATAGGAACAGATAATTATGTATGTTAGGCTATATAAAGATTCAGATAGGAGCAAATAATTATGTATTTTAGACGATATAGATGTAGATAGGAGCAGATAACTATGTATGTTAGGCTATATAAAGATGTAGATAGAAGCAGATAACTATATAAAGATGCAGATAGGAGCAGATAATCATGTATGTTAGGCTATCACAGAACTTACGCATCAGAGAGCATTCCAATGATAATAGAACCCCCAAGATATCCAAACATTAATATGGAGTTGGCAAGTGCTATCTTGTACTTGTTATCACAAACTAAGTTCAACTGTAAAGAAAATGCACAAAATCAAGATATATAGGCAAACATATAATTTCACACATGCACACATATGTTAAATATAGTCCAAAAACAAACATCTCATCTTACAACACACACACACACACACACACACACACACACACACACACACACACACACACACACACTCTCTCTCTCTCTCTCACACACACACACACACACACACACACACTCTCTCTCTCTCTCTCTCTCTCACACACACACACACACACACACACACACACACACATACACACACACACACACAAAACACACACATTTGATACAAATACTCTATGCATACCTCTCATCTCACTATGTAATATATAAATATATGTGTAGTGTGTGTGTGTGTGTGAGTGTGTGTGTGTGTGTGTGTGTGTGTGTGTGTGTGTGTGTGTGTGTGACCGTTATACTCTGGGGTGACTTTGTAATAATGAATCACATCAATATTACTATTACCTATGATACAAAACATTTACAAGTGCCGGTCAAGAGTATAGGCCACTGGTCAAATATGTATATCTGCAACTCTTACGCCAACATACGAGTGCGCAGACCTCGATTCGATTCATGGCCCCATTCAGTTATTAAAACGAGAAGTATACATTATAAAATAGATGTAGAGATAGACAGAGAACAAGACATAATAGACAGCGAACAAGACATAATAGACAGAAAACAAGACATAATAGACAGAGAACAAGACATAATAGACAGCGAACAAGACATAATAGACAGAAAACAAGACATAATAGACAGCGAACAAGACATAATAGACAGAGAACAAGACATAATAGACAGAAAACAAGACATAATAGACAGAGAAAAAGACATAATAGACAGAGAACAAGACATAATCATGAGACTATCACTACACGTCAATTTAAGCTTGCTGGAAAAAAGTTATAATGACACGACGTCATTGAAAACAAATTATCTGCGACAAGATCCGTGACGTAATTTCGGCACCCATCAGCATATGTTATCACGTTTGTTTGATCCATGGAAACAACGTTCTGTAGTACTTAGAGAGCTGATTGCTGAAAGAGAGAACAGCTGTCCTCTGCAAAGTTCCGGTCAAAGAAGTTGAGAAGAATCACAATTGACTAAAAACAGTTAGAGGTGGGTCTAAATTTTCATTCCGTCAAACAATGCTTTCTTAAACAGCGCGTTAAAATAAAAGTAATACAAAGCCCAAATATCAGAAATAAATTACGTAATTATGAACACATTGTGTACACGGTATATATTCTTTTTCTGAAAAAGTTATTTTTTTTTAAATTCTGAGTTCATCACTTTTGGAGTTGTTGCTTTTGGTGTTTGGAAAAACAGAGAGAGTTCTTCATTTGCATGAGATGTTACTTGGTATACACACACAGATGAACACACACACACAGATACACATACACACATACACACACATACACACAAACACACACACAGATACACACACACATACACACATACACACACACATACACACACATACACACAAACACACACACAGATACACACACAGATACACACACACACAGATACACACACACACACACACATACACATCTGTGACGAACATACTCTCACGAAACATGATTAGCAAGGAACCGGTGATCACTGAATTAAATAGAAATAACTATACTGTGTTCAAAATATAATTTTATCTCTACATTCATTTGTGACTCATTTGGCTGGTTTCAGAGATTTCAACGTGCATGTAAATTGTGCGTGTGTCGAAATAAGACCATTCACAGTTGAATGAAGTGACGCGTATTAAAGCATAGCACGTCACAGTTTATATCTGAAACACTTCCTTCGTTACTTCACATCAACACACTGCTAATACATCCATCAATCTATTTTTAGTTTATATCATAAAATATACCACAAAACCGGTGAAACAATCAGTGAAATGGAATCTATGCACATAAAATAACTGAGGAGACATTAATTATCACAAACAAGTACTAATTTGACTTCTTTTGCCATTTTAATATGTTCGTTTATGGGATAGTCTTATGTATTGCTGTCCCCCGCCCATGCCCCGTCGTTAATTTAAATTTGCCCACAAAGAAATAGATTTATTTGAAATATATTATTAAAATTGCTAAAGTGTGGATTTAATAAGTGCAAAGAAAAATCAGTGCCCATTAATCTTGCAAACAACCTTTCTTAACGAGCAAACTTTGATGGACCTTAGATTCGGTCGTTTCATTAAGAAGGAAAGAAAATTGATAAAACTCATTAAGAAGGAAAGAAAATTGATAAAACAGTATTTTGAGGTATACATATAATATTAAATAAATGGTTCATGTTATGTGAGTGTAGGTATATGAGTGTGTATGTTTGTATGTGTGTGTGACACAACGTCAACCTATGTATTGATTTAATTATTATTATTATTATTATTATTCCTCTTTCCACGACTTCTGTTTGACTGTCGGTTGTGATCCAAGGTCTCGGAATCTTACCAAGATTCTGGGAGATCCAAGGTTTTACGGAGGATATGGGCACTTCCGAGGAGCGCTGCTTTGAGTAGTGGAGTGAGTCTGTGGTTTCCAGGGAGTTTATTATTATTATTATTATTATTATTATTATTATTATTATTATTATTAATTTGTAACTAACTACAAGTGATGAGAATCTTATACCATTCGCCTCCCTCACTAGGCTTATATGCAGGCGCTGTACAAGTTTTCTCTCTTCTACACCACTGTCAGACAATTATTCTATAGGTGGAAAGCCCCTTACCAAAGGAAAAGATAAATCCATCTTTAATCTATATTTAGCGTGTCACATTCCAACCAGTATCTCTCCAACATATGGTTATCAATATGTGTAAGAAGGACAATAGATGTATTAAATAACATTCAAATATACAACATATGAATATAATCAAATGAACATTGACATTTATATTCCCTCACAACAATGTAACGTTAGGTATTCATTCAGTTTATCCTAGCATAGACATCAGCAATCATAATTACATATATATATACTCATGTTCATGGATTTAATCCATCACAGAAATGAGAGTGGAGTTTTAGAGATATAATTATAGTCTATATAAAACACTTTTCAATGATGGTAGCTGACGGTGTCACATGTTCACAATCATGCAGTTTGCAACAAGTCACTTTCTTTTTCATTAGGTGACAGTTCAATGTACCCCTTCTAGGTACGTTGCACAACTGTTCCGGAATTCACAGGAATGAACTTACAGCAACATGTTTAGTGATAAATTCGATGACAATGCTGGATTCACACCAACATGATCTGGTAAAGTACAGTAGTCACTGTCGTCTGTAGTGGATCAAAACAAAGAAAACAGTGCGCTCCTTCCGCAAAAGTCAAATTTCAGACATATTTTTATCTCTAAACTCCTTTCTCTCTTTATGCACATTCTCATATACAAACCTGAAATAATATTCGTTAGCCAGATACGCATACAGCATTGATCAAAATTAACAAGTATCATGCACAACATAATAAAATTAGTGAACATAGAAATAATGGTTCAATTGCAAAAGCATTCTCTAGTTCAAATCATAGATCAATAGCAAACGTGCAAAATATTTTTAAGTCCATTCTTTCTTCATCAGTCACTTAAGGCACCATAAGCTAAGATCATCATTATGCCCGGACTCAAATTTCGTCAAAATCAAAGTGATTAGAATACAGGAATTTTTTCAACAAAATAATTTTCGGTCCATCCCCGTTGGATGAATTTGTTATGAACAAGTGTGAGACTATCAGTCAGAAAAGCTTCTCACCTAGTTGGAAATAGTTTGGATTGCATCAGCAAGTTCTAGCACATTCTTTACCAGACTTGTTTACTCCAACTCTGACACAAACAAATAACATCATAAGCAGTACCCAAGGTTGTGTCAATTTCACATTCAACAATTTATATAACAAATAACTTTAGAAATAGGGATAGGCAAACTTACTCCACCGCAGAGTGTATGTATGTGTGTACATTTGTGTTTGCTTGTGACGGAATATGCACTAGATATATGAAGCTGTTGTTCATGAAGCTTTGCTTTATTACCACTCATCGATGTCATTATCTACTCTTACAGAAAACCTCGACGATGAAACATAATAAAGGAATCAAACTGTGGATCTCGGTCGTTTTCTTGATATTTCTGGTTATTCCTGATGGACCAGACCCAGTCAGCACTGATAAACATGACGGGAAACATGCTGAAAATTGTGCAGGACGATATTGGGACTGTAGTTCACCAACGGTGCAATGCTGCCCAGGACTTACCTGTCAAGCAGAAGTAATAAATGGAGGCGCAAGACCACCTTCTCTTAAATGGACGTGCCGAGATCCGGTTTCAACTAGTCAGGGATCAATTATTAACTCTGCCTGTTACATCATCCTTTTCGCTACAAATATTTTTATGCAAATCTTGTAATTCTGTTCTGTGTTGATTGTGTTAAATTTGGTATGTTTCCTAGGTTTATAGAAAGTTAAATTTGGTATGTTTCCTAGTTTTATAGGAAGTTAAATTTGGTATGTTTCCTAGTTTTATAGAAAGTTAAATTTGGTACGTTTCCTGGTTTTATAGAAATTTAAATTTGGTATGTTTCATAGATTTATAGAAAGTTAAATTTGGTATGTTTCCTAGTTTTATAGAAAGTTAAATTTGATATGTTTCCAAGTTTTATAGAAAGTTAAATTTGGTATGTTTCCTAGTTTTATAGAAAGTTAAATTTGGTATGTTTCATAGATTTATAGAAAGTTAAATTTGGTATGTTTCCTAGTTTTAAAGAACGTTATAACCTAATCTCGACAGAGTTTGGGATACATACATCTATTTTAACCTTATCTAGCCGCACTCCGATTTTTTTTTATGAGGCCCTCAACTCATCAGTGTGCTTGGTGTATCGATCAATTTGTCTAAATTAGTCAGTTCCACATAACCGACATAATTACAAATTCACTTCACTTCATTCCAACAATGGAATATTGTGTGACTATAAATGTTGTATTAAAGTTATTGGAGAGAGAAAACGTTTACAAAGCCCCTCATATCCACCAAGTGAGAGAGACGAGGGGTGTCTGCTGGACGTTTGTTAAACATGAATTAAGATTATCATCACTTGTAATTAGTAATAAATGATTAATTAACTAATAATAATCATAATCCTTAACTAGATGACGTTGGCATCACACTTCATGTAGTATCACTCGAGGAAAAAGCCAAAAATTATGAGAAGCGTGACAAACTATGGCATAACGCCATAACCGACCTACGAGCTTGGCCATAAATAATTCGCCTCTAGGTTTAAACGTGATTTCATGGTAATAGTACTAATGCCCATTTCATACATACATTAACCGATTATTTGAGTGTGTATTAGATAGATAGATAGATAGATAGATAGATAGATAGATAGATAGATAGATAGATAGATAGATAGATAGATAGATAGATAGATAGATAGATAGATAGATAGATAGATAGATAGATAGATAGATAGATAGATAGATAGATAGATAGATAGATAGATAGGTAGATAGACAGATAGACAGATACATGAATTCGCGCACTGATAACTTTTAATTTCCAACTCACTTCTGAGACAACAGTGGACTCAAACACATCCTTACTATAAACCCATTTGGAACAGCCACTGGTCTCATTTCGCGGATCAGTGATATTTTGGGCGAAGCGGTGAACGTATACGTTACACTGGGACCACTTTCCGGTTTGGGAATCAAGAGGGATAACATTTTGCACAAGCAGATAGTGTTGCAGTCCTTGGCTTTCCCACGTGTCATTGTCAAGACCGGGAATCGCACACCTATAAAACGCACAATTAAAATTTACGAGTATCACTTTTAATTGAAAATTATAAAATAAATCTTGATGACCATGACATATTAGCGTGAAATGCCATTGCACATTTAATTATACAAGCAGCAAAGGTAAAACAGAAATTCTGAATATAAAAATACTTTTTCAGATATAAGCGCTCATTTCATACTGCTTACAAGAAGTTTAAAGGAGGAGGTGCGAAGGAAAGCAATAATTGAAATATGTCCTAGATATGGTTTAATGGCATCAGTGTACGTTGTAAAGAATAAATTTAACACAAACAAATGTGATTTTCTTTCTCATATGTACTAAATGAATTTTGTTTTTGTGATGACAATAAGTTCAGTATTATTTTAATGAATCTGGACCTTTACCTTGTTCTATTTCTATTTCACTGATTTTTGTTTATTAAATTGCCTTTAAAGTTCTAAATACTGACTTCATCTCGTCCCGTCTCTCTCTCTCTCTCTCTCTCTCTCTCTCTCTCTCTCTCTCTCTCTCTCTCTCTCTCTATAACCCTATTCCCAGACTTAAGCGGACCAAATAAGCTTAAAAACCAGACTTATGTCGACCTACAGCAATAGGCAGACCGCCTCTTGGTCTGCCTAAGTTTCAGATTGTTCATTCTTATAAATAAAGCTTAATTTTGCCATTTTTCTCTCATAGTTTTATCTTTGTTGTTATTATCTTTGACATAAACCACTAAATTTCATATTTTAATAGTTTTTCCTGTGAGTTTTCATCGAAATTCGGGTGCGATTTTGAAGGTTGTATACTTCGGGCATTATTGATATGCTTAAAATCCAGAGTTATGTAGACCGTTGAAAAAGTGGTTGTAACTATGTAGTTTGCGTGTATACTATATAGTTCCTAAATGTCATCGTTTAGAAAAGAATGTCTTTCATCGATATAACTGATTAATTTTACTAAATTCAGTTTATTTCTACATTTAATTAAGCGTGAGGTTAGAGTACCCTGTTGACAACGATTTTATGGTCACACTACGTACCTAATTAAACACAATATGGAAGTGAAAAGAATGCTCTGGAAAGGTAAAACTGAAACCGGCTGATATAATGTGTATATTAAAGTCATAATAATCAAATTAGAATCTCCATACACTTTAAAATAATTTTAAAACATATTTTTTGTAACTCGACTCGAACACGTTAAATTGGATTGCTTCCCTTTTCCTGTATCACTGTTTAAGGCCCCAAAATGTATATTTTTATTTTCTACAAACTGGCTTAAACTAACGATTCAAGTGGCCTTTCTCTAGGTCAAGAAATTACTTTTACATCTATTATAAACAAATAGAATGCCGCTTTTGTGGTTTAAAGATTAGAATATTGCTTAAACTCGCTCAATCGAAGAACTGATTTTTTTCAAAATGGCGGCTTACGATTGTCTAGTACTGTAAGTGTAAGTAGGTTGCACAGAAACTATAAACTAAAATAAAGGCTAAAGGCTTACTTAAATTTGATATTAATAATGATATTTAATTTCTCAAAGGAAAAAGCTACACAGTTTAAGAAGCATTATTTAAGTATATTATTCTGAACTCGATCTCAATGTACAATGACAGCCTATATTAGTTATGCATGTAAACAACAAAGAGCAAATTAATTGTTTGGTTTAAATTTTAACAATTATTGTATTTCCAAAAACGAATAAACTTTTACATTAAAAAGTCTGCTTAGAAATCAGTAGAGGATTATTTGCATAATTTTCAGAGTTTATTTTCTTGAAATCACCATTAGCTATATAGATTTTGCAAAATTATTGATTAAATAAGTTGTGGAAATATATTAGATTTTATAAATCAACATCATATGAACAATAGAATTAAATGTAACATTAACTATTTATTTTTATTTTTTTATATGTCTATCTAATTAATACTCTTGTAATACAAGTTATTTCCATTTAAAGAATTGTGAAAGCACTAGAAGTAAAACTACTATTCAAAACAAAATTAAACCATGTGATACTTTGAAATATTTTTCAGATTTATACATAATATATTAATTAGTATAATTTTAACACTGCAGATTTCATTAAGTCAGACCCATTTGGTACTCTGAAATCTTGTTTACAGCAGATGACATTTTTCCTAGTGGATATTACTTGCCTCTGAAATACACTCCCAACTGGTATTTATTTGGAAAAAATAATTAATTTCTATGCAACACTTTTATTAAATATTGACTTTTCCAAGGAGGATTGTGAGAGACTTGTGTAATATTCAAAATTCCTTTCAAGATAATATGTTCTTACCAACAAGAATAGCTATCCCACTTCTTTGTAATTAATTCTAATTTATACATGCATGTTTGTAAATCAATTTCTGCATCATAATAATACATTCCACCATTCATTTAACTGTGTACTGATGGATTTGACTTGTTATACATTGTCATAAATTTATAAATATCATTCAGCTTGTAAAATGCACTACTCAGTTGTTAAGCTCTCTAATTTATAGATGTATGTTGTAAATCCATTTCTGCACCATAATAATATATTCCATCATTCATTTTACTGTGAAATGATGGATTTGATTATTATACTAAATTATAGATACGTAAATATCATTCAGCTTGTAAGATGCACTACTCAGTTATTAAGCTCTTATATATTTCCAGGTCTTGAAAAAACACACTCTGCTATGTTTATAGCAGGAGTGCGATTATTACTGCTATGTAAATATAATAATTTCTAACAGTAGTAATAATACTGAAGTCCAAGAAACTGAATATTTACTGTTTCCATTTAACAAAACTGTTTGAATAGTGATAGTGATAGTTAACATGTTCATAATGTATAACTGAAAGTTACAGGGCAATATTATATACAGTTAATACAGCTTATATAGCTACAAAATGATCATGGATTAGGAAAGTTGTTAAAAAATAATAGAACATACTACCAGACATATAATAGATAACCTGAAATAAGACAACTACCTTATATTCAGTTATTCAGTTAATAGTTAAATACACTAATAAAAAAAATAAAACATAAATAATAAGATTGTTGCATTGTATGAAGCAAATAAAGTAGCACTAAAGTGACAAATCCATTATGTTTTCAGCTTGTGTTGTATACAACACTTTAGACTCTCACTCACTGATCCACTATTAAAAATCACTAATCTTGTGAATACATATGAAATATTTTCTTAATAATAGAACTGACTCAGATTGGATTATGAGACTATTAAAAATATGTAATGTTGCAAATACATATGAAATATTTTCTTAATAGTAGAACTGACACATATTGGATTATGAGACTATTATTAGGCTAGTGACTTTAATGAGGGATGAGGTACAGATATAATGTATTTTAATGTAAAGGATATCCAGCAATATACAAATAAATAATAATTTAATTTGGAATATATTTTAGTGTTCCAGAATGCCAGTTCTAAGATATGAATTGATTATAAGAAATTGATAATAATAATAGTATATTACAAAATTTCACACTAAACAACAAAATTCACTAGCAAAAATGCCAAGTTCAGCATTTCAAATCTTACATATGCACATTGGATAAACTAAAAGATACATGAGAGCTATTAATAATATATGCCTACATGAGAAATTAAAACAATAATTATCATTTTAAAGTGGCTGTATCTCTACTGGTCACAAAGAAACTTTTTAAATCTTATATTTTTTAATTTGCTCTATGGATCACTATGCTATAATTGATTTATACATTTATGAAAACTAAATGTTTTCTTTAAATTAGCTGCAAAAACTAGTACTGTATTAATATAACTTATGTATATACATATATATTTATTTCAAATGTAATTTAGAGTAAGGGTGTGCAGCAAGTATTATTTCATCCAAAAGTAAAAAGAAAAATTTCAATTCGGTTCAAGTTTAGGATGATTGGAAACACAACTGTGTACAGAGATGCAATGAATATTTCTTTACTTCTTCAAATCCTTTACAACTATGAACAATAACTGTATTAGTCTCAAGACTGTGTATTTACAGTAGCTGATGCAATAGAGTAACTTATGTGGAAACTATAGTTAGATTTAATTTCACTACAAAAAGAAATGACAATGTGTGCTATTTTTTGCAGTCCATAACGTTATTCAAAACTGTGTGGTAGTATTTAAAGTAATATTTATACTGGTAGTTTAAAAGTGAAATAGAAAAGATATAGAGCATTGTGAATGAAATGAAAATTGATTTATTTTTATAGATAAATAAAATACTTCTCCTTGTGGTTTTTGACTCACACAAAAATGAAAGAAAAATAGAATACTCCTTTCTATCTTTTTTCTCTTAGCCAAATTATTTGACTATCAACATTTAGCACTGTCATATAGGTGCTACGAACTTTCTTGTGTCAGTTTTGCACGAATAGTAATTAAAAGTTTTCATTCGAATTGCACTGCCCCTTTTGTCACGTGGAGAGCTAATTCCCTCAACTCTGTCGTAGTGGAGATAATGGGCTTTCTTTTGTCAACTCAAAGAGACCATCCCTATTGTTCGTATCTTAACGGTTTATAGTGGGTTTTCCAAACACCCGGACCCCTGTCGTCTTCCTAACAGCCAGGCGGCTTATATCAAAAGTTAATCCTTCCTCCTCGCCTACACTCGTACACGTGAGAACAACAGTACCTATCTTTACTACTGACTGGCGATTGTTGTGCAAACATTTTTTTCTTCTTAGCAGTGTTAGTGAATGGCTACGCATTCTTTCGTACTTCCATCAAATCAACACTGCACACATTTATGTACACAAAGGTGTGTACGGTAGACCCAACAGCTCCATACACAATTGTCGTGTTTAAAAACAAGGGGGTCATTATACGTAATATCGAAGGAGAGAAGTTATATGACATATATCTAGATGCAAAGTGTTACTCGATGCTATTTTTACTGCAATATTTAAGTTATTAAAACACAAAATTTAACAGAAACAAAATCTAAATCAGGAATAAAAGATATATTCTAAAATTTATATTCGTTTTTTTTTATTTACAGCTAATCCTAACCCTAACATTTCTCTTTTAAAAAAACACCAAAACTATCTCTAAAATTCCCTAACCATATTTTTTCTCTAACCTAAAACAAGAGAGTTGTGTATTGAGTCGCTTCTAATCAACGGTGAGCAATGAGCGGGAAAATATCAGGAAAAAAGTCACAGGAAAAAAAAAAAGTCATAGGAAATAAAATCACAAGAAAAAAGTTACAGGAAATAATTTCACAATATAAAGTCAAAAGTGTCAGAGTGTATATGTTATAATACTTATTAACAGTAAGTGAAGCAGGAAAAGGCAAGGAGGTTAACTGCTCGCTCAAAATGTGTGTGATTCAAGTGTATTTTATGTACCGTATAAAAGCTTTGTAATACATACATTTAGTTAATTAATTTTCAGTGTAAGTCGGTATGCTTGCTTATTATTGAGTGAATAACAGTAAATGGAAGTAAGCGACGGCTCATTAGGATCCTCGTTCGATTCTCGCTCGTTGAGGGTAAATGTGTGTGTGTGAGTGTGTGTGTGTGTGTGTGTGTGTGTGTGTGTGTGTGTGTGTGTGTGTGTGCGTGTGTGTGTGTGTGTGTGTGTGTGTGTGTGTGTGTGTGTGTGTACGTACTTGCGAAGTTTCAGTTCTGCGGTAAATTGCTTTATATGCAAGTTGCTGGAGTCCTTTCAAGTCTTCTATAAATGTTTCAAACTTGTTCTACCAAAATTGATCAGAGGCTCCCACTTTATACAGTTTATCAGCTATTAATTATTCACTGTGTTAAATTTGTAACCAGAAAACGTTAGTTTGCCTTCACTCGTGCGTATAATCCAGCTAATCAAACGTAGGCATGACATTTTAAGGAGTGTGGCATCTTGGAAGAGCAAAGAGCACTTACTTCGCGATCAATCGATTCACCGCACTCCCTCAAAGGACTATGTGCTCTGTGTACATAGAAGCCTACATAACTTTTTCTTGTTTTCAGTGTTTCAAGCCGTAAGTAAGAAGGAAATACGCAATGTAATAACCAAACTGAAACTGAAACAAGCAAACTGAAACTTACTTAAAATCATGTGAAATATTGAAACTCGATTTGACAGTTATTTCAAAACTTTAATTAAACTAGTTTATTTGATATTAGGAAAAATATTAAAAGTTTAAACTAGTTTCATATATCATCAAATAATAAGAAAGCTTCAATTAATAAACATTTCTATATGTGCCTTTGTACTTAGTAAGAAGAAGTGGCAGGAGAATGACCTGCTGTTTATTAGTCATATGCTTGAATCATGAATCTATTTTTATTAATGCTATCATCCTTTTAGTTCATTCATATGTAATGCTTGTCTGTAAATGAGGTCGTGTGGTTTGCGTGGAATGTGTACACGTTAATAAAACAAACAGATAGAGAGAAACAGAGTAGTAATTTACTAGATTATATTGTAATAATTCAGTGAATACACAAATGCGTTCATTTTTAAAGACACAAATGACATATTATCTTGCTAATCAGTATTGGCATACAGCTTAATTTTCGCCAAACATTTTTATCTATCTCTCTATTGATTTGACGTTCAATTGCTCGTAACATTGAGTAAGCAGATGCATTTCGATACGTGAAGAAAAAAAAATTTAAATGTGTAGTTTGTTTGTTTCCATTCTATTGGTTATTTTTTCTTTTCTTAAGGAAGATTAAATCAGCAAACATTTTTTTGTTTATAAAGTGAGTATGGAATGTCGTCTTTGTATTTAATAAAAAATGGCAAGAGAATGACCTTACAATAACTTTAGTATAATATTTTAACTTTATGCGCCCAATTATGAAAAAAACTACATTGTCTTCTTCTGCTTTGGTTTACAGAGTGACCAATAATATTTTAAAGATATCAAACGTAATACTAATTTACACCATCTCTGTTATAGAAAAATAAATATGGAAATACAGAATCTGAAATCAGTGAAACACGACTATAAAGAATAGAGTAAGCGATATCTTTTATTCAAATAAAAGTGATCATTGCTTAGAGAAACCTCTTAAAGCGTTCTAAAAGGAAATAAGCATTATTTAAACTTTTATTATGTTAATTAAGTAATTGATTTTATTAAAGAATATTAAGGAACTCTGATAGGTTAATTGTCTTCTTTTGTTGATTCTGATTCTGACAAAATGGAGCAATATTACAAATACCTCTTTGAACAAATAAAATGTTTCTGCGTGTGCTGAACCCGAATCTGAAGTTAGTTTTATTAAATTCCTCGTACTTTAAGAGAAATGCGCATAATTAGAAAAATAAAATTTTCACAAAAAAATTCATATTTCGAGAAATATGAAATATTATCGTTTCAAAATAAGCCACGAGTCTTCCTGTATTATCCTGCAAAATCTATCAAAATTTCAGCGACTTTAGTAGAAAACGCGATTTGGCGCCAAAATTTCTTTGTCTCAAAAAATCGACTTTACCTACTAATAATGCAAGGCGCTAACTGAAGTCGACATTTTGACAAAAGCTGAATTTCTACAAAACTAATTGTCAGAAAAGGACTAAAATTGGTAGGCATGAAACTAAATCCTTTGTGACTCGGAATGTAAAATAAAAAGTCTGATATTCCAAAGAACTCTACAGAAAAACCCGTTCCTGCAACCCTTCTGCAAAAATTGAGTTTTCTTGATTTTTCGAAGCGTTCGTCTTTTTATCTGACGAACGCTTTACTCTACATGCATTAAATTCAGGTACCTAATGCACAACCATGGGTCTTATGACTTCTATTTATTGAGTATTTTTAGAGTAATCCATGTCGGAAATAATTAGGTTCAAACTACTTAAAATGGCCCATTTCCCGCTTCGGCTCGTTCGGATGGCCACAGTCACCTGTAATGTTACTCCTCAGCTCCGTTCTCAGGGATGATTTCGAAAGAGGAATCTATGGGCTACGTCCAGAAGTTAAGTGTATGATTGTATGTCTATAACTGCGCGCACCACAATAGGGTAATCACGATGACCAAACTTTGCAAATCGGCCAAAGGTGCGAAAATATCCAAACGTCAATTCTGACAAATTGGCGCAATATTACAAATACCTCTTTGAACAAATAAACTGTATCCGCGTGTGCTGAACCCGAATCTGAAGTTAGTTTTATTAAATTCCTCGTACTTTAAGAGAAATGCGCATAATTAGAAAAATAAAATTTTCACAAAAAAATTCATATTTCGAGAAATATGAAATATTATCGTTTCAAAATAAGCCACGAGTCTTCCTGTATTATCCTGCAAAATCTATCAAAATTTCAGCGACTTTAGTAGAAAACGCGATTTGGCGCCAAAATTTCTTTGTCTCAAAAAATCGACTTTACCTACTAATAATGCAAGGCGCTAACTGAAGTCGACATTTTGACAAAAGCTGAATTTCTACAAAACTAATTGTCAGAAAAGGACTAAAATTGGTAGGCATGAAACTAAATCCTTTGTGACTCGGAATGTAAAATAAAAAGTCTGATATTCCAAAGAACTCTACAGAAAAACCCGTTCCTGCAACCCTTCTGCAAAAATTGAGTTTTCTTGATTTTTCGAAGCGTTCGTCTTTTTATCTGACGAACGCTTTACTCTACATGCATTAAATTCAGGTACCTAATGCACAACCATGGGTCTTATGACTTCTATTTATTGAGTATTTTTAGAGTAATCCATGTCGGAAATAATTAGGTTCAAACTACTTAAAATGGCCCATTTCCCGCTTCGGCTCGTTCGGATGGCCACAGTCACCTGTAATGTTACTCCTCAGCTCCGTTCTCAGGGATGATTTCGAAAGAGGAATCTATGGGCTACGTCCAGAAGTTAAGTGTATGATTGTATGTCTATAACTGCGCGCACCACAGTAGGGTAATCACGATGACCAAACTTTGCAAATCGGCCAAAGGTGCGAAAATATCCAAACGTCAATTCTGACAAATTGGCGCAATATTACAAATACCTCTTTGAACAAATAAACTGTATCCGCGTGTGCTGAACCCGAATCTGAAGTTAGTTTTATTAAATTCCTCGTACTTTAAGAGAAATGCGCATAATTAGAAAAATAAAATTTTCACAAAAAAATTCATATTTCGAGAAATATGAAATATTATCGTTTCAAAATAAGCCACGAGTCTTCCTGTATTATCCTGCAAAATCTATCAAAATTTCAGCGACTTTAGTAGAAAACGCGATTTGGCGCCAAAATTTCTTTGTCTCAAAAAATCGACTTTACCTACTAATAATGCAAGGCGCTAACTGAAGTCGACATTTTGACAAAAGCTGAATTTCTACAAAACTAATTGTCAGAAAAGGACTAAAATTGGTAGGCATGAAACTAAATCCTTTGTGACTCGGAATGTAAAATAAAAAGTCTGATATTCCAAAGAACTCTACAGAAAAACCCGTTCCTGCAACCCTTCTGCAAAAATTGAGTTTTCTTGATTTTTCGAAGCGTTCGTCTTTTTATCTGACGAACGCTTTACTCTACATGCATTAAATTCAGGTACCTAATGCACAACCATGGGTCTTATGACTTCTATTTATTGAGTATTTTTAGAGTAATCCATGTCGGAAATAATTAGGTTCAAACTACTTAAAATGGCCCATTTCCCGCTTCGGCTCGTTCGGATGGCCACAGTCACCTGTAATGTTACTCCTCAGCTCCGTTCTCAGGGATGATTTCGAAAGAGGAATCTATGGGCTACGTCCAGAAGTTAAGTGTATGATTGTATGTCTATAACTGCGCGCACCACAGTAGGGTAATCACGATGACCAAACTTTGCAAATCGGCCAAAGGTGCGAAAATATCCAAACGTCAATTCTGACAAATTGGCGCAATATTACAAATACCTCTTTGAACAAATAAACTGTATCCGCGTGTGCTGAACCCGAATCTGAAGTTAGTTTTATTAAATTCCTCGTACTTTAAGAGAAATGCGCATAATTAGAAAAATAAAATTTTCACAAAAAAATTCATATTTCGAGAAATATGAAATATTATCGTTTCAAAATAAGCCACGAGTCTTCCTGTATTATCCTGCAAAATCTATCAAAATTTCAGCGACTTTAGTAGAAAACGCGATTTGGCGCCAAAATTTCTTTGTCTCAAAAAATCGACTTTACCTACTAATAATGCAAGGCGCTAACTGAAGTCGACATTTTGACAAAAGCTGAATTTCTACAAAACTAATTGTCAGAAAAGGACTAAAATTGGTAGGCATGAAACTAAATCCTTTGTGACTCGGAATGTAAAATAAAAAGTCTGATATTCCAAAGAACTCTACAGAAAAACCCGTTCCTGCAACCCTTCTGCAAAAATTGAGTTTTCTTGATTTTTCGAAGCGTTCGTCTTTTTATCTGACGAACGCTTTACTCTACATGCATTAAATTCAGGTACCTAATGCACAACCATGGGTCTTATGACTTCTATTTATTGAGTATTTTTAGAGTAATCCATGTCGGAAATAATTAGGTTCAAACTACTTAAAATAGCCCATTTCCCGCTTCGGCTCGTTCGGATGGCCACAGTCACCTGTAATGTTACTCCTCAGCTCCGTTCTCAGGGATGATTTCGAAAGAGGAATCTATGGGCTACGTCCAGAAGTTAAGTGTATGATTGTATGTCTATAACTGCGCGCACCACAATAGGGTAATCACGATGACCAAACTTTGCAAATCGGCCAAAGGTGCGAAAATATCCAAACGTCAATTCTGACAAATTGGCGCAATATTACAAATACCTCTTTGAACAAATAAACTGTATCCGCGTGTGCTGAACCCGAATCTGAAGTTAGTTTTATTAAATTCCTCGTACTTTAAGAGAAATGCGCATAATTAGAAAAATAAAATTTTCACAAAAAAATTCATATTTCGAGAAATATGAAATATTATCGTTTCAAAATAAGCCACGAGTCTTCCTGTATTATCCTGCAAAATCTATCAAAATTTCAGCGACTTTAGTAGAAAACGCGATTTGGCGCCAAAATTTCTTTGTCTCAAAAAATCGACTTTACCTACTAATAATGCAAGGCGCTAACTGAAGTCGACATTTTGACAAAAGCTGAATTTCTACAAAACTAATTGTCAGAAAAGGACTAAAATTGGTAGGCATGAAACTAAATCCTTTGTGACTCGGAATGTAAAATAAAAAGTCTGATATTCCAAAGAACTCTACAGAAAAACCCGTTCCTGCAACCCTTCTGCAAAAATTGAGTTTTCTTGATTTTTCGAAGCGTTCGTCTTTTTATCTGACGAACGCTTTACTCTACATGCATTAAATTCAGGTACCTAATGCACAACCATGGGTCTTATGACTTCTATTTATTGAGTATTTTTAGAGTAATCCATGTCGGAAATAATTAGGTTCAAACTACTTAAAATGGCCCATTTCCCGCTTCGGCTCGTTCGGATGGCCACAGTCACCTGTAATGTTACTCCTCAGCTCCGTTCTCAGGGATGATTTCGAAAGAGGAATCTATGGGCTACGTCCAGAAGTTAAGTGTATGATTGTATGTCTATAACTGCGCGCACCACAATAGGGTAATCACGATGACCAAACTTTGCAAATCAGCCAAAGGTGCGAAAATATCCAAACGTCAATTCTGACAAATTGGCGCAATATTACAAATACCTCTTTGAACAAATAAACTGTATCCGCGTGTGCTGAACCCGAATCTGAAGTTAGTTTTATTAAATTCCTCGTACTTTAAGAGAAATGCGCATAATTAGAAAAATAAAATTTTCACAAAAAAATTCATATTTCGAGAAATATGAAATATTATCGTTTCAAAATAAGCCACGAGTCTTCCTGTACTATCCTGCAAAATCTCTCAAAATTTCAGCGACTTTAGTAGAAAACGCGATTTGGCGCCAAAATTTCTTTGTCTCAAAAAATCGACTTTACCTACTAATAATGCAAGGCGCTAACTGAAGTCGACATTTTGACAAAAGCTGAATTTCTACAAAACTAATTGTCAGAAAAGGACTAAAATTGGTAGGCATGAAACTAAATCCTTTGTGACTCGGAATGTAAAATAAAAAGTCTGATATTCCAAAGAACTCTACAGAAAAACCTGTTCCTGCAACCCTCCTGCAAAAATTGAGTTTTCTTGATTTTTCGAAGCGTTTGACTTTTTATCTGACGAACGCTTTACTCTACATGCATTGAATTCAGGTACCTAATGCACAACCACGGGTCCTATGATCTGTATTTATTGAGTATTTTTAGAGTAATCCATGTCGGAAATAATTAGGTTCAAACTACTTAAAATGGCCCATTTCCCGCTTTAGCTCGTTCGGATGGCCGTGGTCACCTGTAATTCTACTCCTCTAATTGTTAGAAAAGGACTAAAATTGGTAGGCATGAAGCAAAATAATTTGTGACTCTGAATATAAAATAAAAAGTCGGATATTCGCAATATCTCTTGAGATAATAAAATTCGTGCACCTGACCCCCAAATTTCTTTTTTTCAATTTTTTATTTGCTTGACTTTATATCTGTAAATAGAATTTTATACATATTTTTAATATAAAAAGACACTATCAAACAACTGAAATAGTTACTCTGATTTAGAAAGCAATATTAATCAGTTCATGCATAAAGAATATTTATTGACCCTAATTAGAAAGTCGTTTTTATCAGTCAATGATCAATCCTGCTATTTTTTTGTGTGTGAAATATATTTTAAACAACAAAATCCATCTGAATCCATCAAATTCAATATATGGTTGCAATAAAGTTATTGCATTGAGATAATTATAATGAATTTACAACCTCGTAATTTTACTCCTCAGCTCCGTTCTCAGGGATGATTTCGAAAGAGGAATCTACGGACTACGTCCAGAAGTTAAGTGTATAATTGTATGTCCATAACTGCGCGCGCAACAATACGGTAATCATGATGACCCAATTTCGCAAATCGGCCCAAAGTGCGTGTCAGGCGAAAACAAAACTTAGCCCGGCATCACTCCATAAACATTAAAAATTTAAAATAGTAAAATATAGATACACAAGGGGTATAGGAACAATAGCACAAAATACACATTCAAATCATTCAACCAAGACACAAATTACAAGACTGACCAACCACTCCAAGACATTAGCAGGATGTTAGAGTTATACAAGACTGACCACACATGGCTAGGGCACAGGAAATGGTTAGGGATCCAAGGGTCACTTGTAGCTAACTGATAGACTCACACTGAGCTATGGGCTAGGGTACAGGAAGCGGTCAGGGGATCAAAGGGCCACTCTTAGCTAACGGTAGAGGGAGGGGTTAGTTTTTAATTCATATTTAAATAACTGCAAATCAGAAAAAGGACACACCTGGTGGATCGCAGGAGAAATAATTCCTGAGTCATAAGGAAATGTGGAAATTCATATAACTTTAGAACTTCCCGACGGATCAACATCCTTGTACCCCACCCACCACAAAAAATTACAAACAAACACACACACACACACATACACACACTCACACACACGCGCGCGCACACACACACACACACACACACACACACACACACACACACACACACACACACACACTCACAAACAAAATAAAAACATCTTTTACTCCGAACGAGAATTACACCATGATACTCTTGGGGGAGAGGTTATTAATTTCTGCACAATCACTTACTTCCATTTCCTGTTATTCAGTCTATAATATACGTGTTTATGGACACAATCATAACAACATATCTGAGTATGAATAAAATATATTATTAAATGTGTGAATTATAATATGAATTATTATATGTACACGATATACAAATCGCACGCACGCCTTTTTTCCCGTGACTTTTTTTCCTGAAACTTTTTCCGCTCACCCTTAGATTGGACTAGATCGTATGACGTTATTTTTATTACTGATTTTCTGTAAGTGACATTCTGGCATAGCGAACTCTAAATAATATTACTGCAGCTATTTGGTATAAATTTGCGACTTCATTATTAGTAGTATAGATATCTCGATTTGAGTAGCTCTTTTTAATAGACTATTTCATCATCACCATTTCATTGCTGAAAAAGAAATGTCCATGAAAAACTAATATACAAGCCTCGACTTTAATTCTAAAGATGCAGATATTAAGTTTATATGAGCATTTTAAGTGTGAGACCATCTTTTAAGAGACAATGACTTGATAAATAGAGAAGCGAAACGGTGTAGTTAATTTGAACTGTGGGAGCACGACCGTACCACTGTAGAACATTAATTTTATATGTGAGTTTTGTAAAAGAGAAATTTTTTAGCCATGGATATTATTGACAATAATAAGAGCGGTTCAAAATTTGTGTTTAGCCCGACAAGAAACTCTGAATATAGAGCCATACTTTCTTTGAGGAGTCGTTTGGAACATTCGCCTTAATCATGAATATTTTATCAGAAACAAAATATCAAACACTAAAATCATTCATAAATCATCCTAGCAAACGCATAATGGTAACCATAAGTAAATGAAAATTGTTTTAAATCTTAGAATCTTCAGGTGTTCAATAGCACATAATAACTTAATTATGCAGATATAGAAACCTCATAAATTTACCAGGTATGTTTTGCTAATGTTGTTGAGTGTATTTGAAAATACTGTACTATTTTATTGTATGTTTTAAACAAGGCTCTCATTGCTTTACTTATTTTAAAAGCAGGGTTTTTTTTGTTTGATAACTATGATTGGTAACTGTGAGTATATTATGTCATGAAGTAGGCTCACTTCGAATGAACTATACTATTAAAAATATGAATGAATTATAATTTTATTTGACTGATGAAACTTGAAAATGCAGATGTATACGAATATAAGACTTAGTTTATAGTAAGGTGTCCGTGTTGTTTATGAACGGACGCGTAGTTCCTGTCAGTAAGTGAATGCAAAAGCATGCCTGGGGGGAATGACGATTGGGGATTATTCGCGTGGCGTGCTGTTCTTCAAGCTGCATTGCCTAACTGTACATCAAAGTTATACAAAGTACCGCCAGCGAGAAACCTCCCTCCAAGCTCACTAAGTCTCTTCTTTACTGAAAGTTGATTTCACTCACACCAAGGAAGGGTTGTTTAGCCAGCGTCTTTTGTCTAAGGATTTTAAGTGGTACACAAGGCGTGAAAGTGATGTTGGAAAAATACGACAACAGAATGAATCTCTGCATGAATGCATTCCAATTCTGAGAGCGAGTAGTCCACGCTATCTATCTATCTATCTATCTATCTATCTATCTATCTATCTATCTATCTATTCTTATCATTAACGTTATATATTTGTCTCCTATCAATGTCAAAATCCCCTCTCTATCTGCCTGCCCGTCCGTCCACCCGTCTATCTGTTTCTTTCCTTTTCTTTTCTATCCATCCATCCACCCGTCTGTCTGTCTGTTTGTCTATCTATCTATCTTTCTGCATACCTGCCTACCTTCCGCTTTTAGCGGAAGAATCTCCCGCTTTAACCTCGAATCTCCCGCTCTTCCGCTTCCAAAAGAAATCTTCCGCTTTCATTTTCATTTTCAATTTTTTTTTTCACGATCGATTATGACAGGACGAAAAACCGTGCGTTCAATAGAGCTAACGGCGGCGTAACTCTAACTGCTTCTCTGTCGTCTGCTATGAGCTCTTCAGCATACGAGTCCTTTTCTAACACTTCCGGAATCTTATTCGTCGGCCGTTATTAATTTTAGTTGACAAAACAGAATTTCGCTCGTGAAATAAACATTTTCTTTAAATATTTTTTATGTTGAGAAGTCAGAACTTAGCGGGATAAGCAAATTCGGTTCATAACGTTTTTACTGCCCGTTCGACCGATAGACGAAGTTCGCTTTTTCAAAATGGCGGCCACGCAGCGATAGTATATGCGTGACAATTACGAAATATTTACTTTAATAAATAACATTCAACTTACATGTAAGACAGTCTTTGCAAATTTCTTCAGAAATTATCCGTCCAAAACGAGCTACTTTGACGAATTATATTGCAATGCTAGGAAAAAGATTGGCGTTTTCAATAACGGTAGGCCTATGTTTGAAACCGCATTGAAGTTCAAATAATCATTTTTCTAGAATCCGTTGTAATTATTCTTATATAATATGTAAGGCTTCAGAATTTTTTTTTTTTAAAGTGACACAAGTTTTAAAACAAAAGATCATCGGCGATAAAGAAATGATCCTGAGTCAAATTTGTTTGAAAGTAATTTACGGAATTGTGAACATTTTGATTTAGTCGAATTTTTTATTTTAATCATTTCTGCTAAAAAAAATAATAAAAAATTAGAAATATATATAGGCCTATATATATACATGTATTTGTAAATTAGCCGTTGATATTTTGTGATTACGCAGTACACACATTATTATAATAGAATTTTAGAAGGCATGATAATAAATACACATACATTGAAGACAAAAGAAATGCATAAAACATTAAAAATAATAATATTAATCATATCCAATTCTTAATTAACAAAGCATGCTTATTGAAGAATAATGTCTTTTTTAATAACATTTTAAATGTTACAGGAAGACTTTCACTGTTTTTTCTCTAGTCTAATGGACATGTAATTGTAAATTTAGAAAAATACAGGTTTTATATATTTAAATCATTTATAAATTAAAATCTGAACCAGATATTCTAAAACTAATAACTGGTATTGCTTTCTCATAACAAAGACAACATATATTCCAAATTTTATTAATGTGGATTGATAAATATATTTTTTTAAAAATTTCTTTGCAATATTCTGGTTCTATGTAGTATTAGAAAATCAAAAGACTGTACACTGAGGATGTAAAGGATAGTAATATATAGTAATTAGTATTAGTATATTTAATTCTGAGAGAGCTAAATGACTAAGAGCAGTCCAATGTAGTATGGATAGGGTATATTTATTTAAAAAAAATAAACCACTTGAACACTTTAAGTTCTGTAGTCTTTATTTTACTTTAAATGTGTTTTTCTCAAAATGACTTTTTTCCTCTGTTGAACTAAATGCTAAGACTCCTTTTGAATAGTTGTAATTATTCCATGTCCCTGAAATTTGGTATACTAGTTTCTCATACATAAAATTAAAAGGTTGTGCATGGATGAAAGCCTATATGCTTTAGGTTTAAGTAAATTTTATTTTTTTAAATTCTTCATGTTCTCCCAAAATATATATTTTAGATGGGTACAATAAAAAAAAAATCATAACTTTTTTCTTAAAATTTTTCAATAGGCACATGTTCCTTTTTGTAGCTTGTACATTAGATAATAAAAAGTTAAATATATATTTTAAAAAAATCCATTTATGAAATATTTAATGAATTTCTGTAAAAGTGAAAATCATGGCGGTACTTCAATGGCCCATTATTCTGAAATGTGAAGATCCTTCTTCAAATTAAGTCTAAGAAATATCTAAATAAAACTGCCTAACACTTGGTGTGCTTGACAAAAATTCATCTAAAATAAACAGTGGAATGGAGACTAGACAAAATGTAGACAAATCATAGACAAATTGTTGTGCTTTGCATTAATCATTACATTATTGGTAAGTTTATTTACAAATATTAACATTATTTTTTTTTATTTTGCATTTATTTTATATTATTGGTATTTCTATTAAAAAGCCAGACTCCGCATAAAATCTTCTGGTTTCCATTCAAAATCTTCTGGTTTTGGACCAGCGATCTTCTGGTTTCCTAAGGTGGGGGGTAGGCAGGTCTGTTTCTGCATATTTGTCTGTCGATCTGTACGTGCATCTGTCTTTCGATGGAACTGTCTACTCTCACATCCAAATTCTATCCATCTATTTATCTTACTAGTTACCAATCTACCTATCCATATATACTCGTCTATCTGATTGTTTTTATATTATTCGTACTGGTTGTCGCTTTGTTTGAATGTAGGATCTCAGCGAGTCTAGCTAGTACGTTATACGCAATTCGCTAGCGTTGCTTTCTATAAAAGCAGGAGGATTTTAAAAATAATAATATTGTTAAGCAGAATCAACAAATCAAAATAATTAACCTATCAGAGTGCCTTTATTTTCTTTAATTAAATCAATTACTTAATTAACATAATAAAAATTTAAATAATGCTTATTTCCTTTTAGAATCCTTTAAGAGGTTTCTCTAAGCAATGATCACTTTTATTTGTATAAAAGATATCGCTTACTCTATTCTTTTTAGTCGTGTTTCACTGTGTTCAGATTCTGTATTTCCATATTTATTTTTCTAAAACAGAGATGGTGTAAATTAGTATTACGTTTGATATCTTTAAAATATTATTGGTCACTCCATAAACCAAAGCAGAAGAAGACAATGTTGTTTTTTCATAATTGGGCGCCTAAAGTTAAAATGTTATCTAAAATTATTGTAAGGTCATTCTCTTGACTTTTTTTAATTAAAAAATTCCATACTCACTTTAGAAACAAAAAAATGTTTGCCGATTTAATCTTCCTTAAAAAAGAAAAAATAACCAATAGAATGGAAACAAACAAACTATACATTTTTTAAATGAATTTCTTCACGTATCGAAATGCATCTGCTTACTCACTGTTAGGAGCAATTTAACGTGAAATCAATAGAGAGATAGATAAAAATGTTTGGCGACAATTAAGCTGTATGCCAATACTGATTAGCAAGATAATATGTCATTTGTGTCTTTAAAAATGAACGCATTTGTGTATTCACTGAATTATTACAATATAATCTAGTAAATTACTACTCTGTTTCTCTCTATCTGTTTGTTTTATTAACGTGTACACATTCCACGCAAACCACACGACCTCATTTACAGACAAGCATTACATATGAATGAACTAAAAGGATGATAGCATTAATAAAAATAGATTCATGATTCAAGCATATGACTAATAAACAGCAGGTCATTCTCCTGCCACTTCTTCTTACTAAGTACAAAGGCACATATAGAAATGTTTATTAATTGAAGCTTTCTTATTATTTGATGATATATGAAACTAGTTTAAACTTTTAATATTTTTCCTAATATCAAATAAACTAGTTTAATTAAAGTTTTGAAATAACTGTCAAATCGAGTTTCAATATTTCACATGATTTTAAGTAAGTTTCAGTTTGCTTGTTTCAGTTTCAGTTTGGTTATTACATTGCGTATTTCCTTCTTACTTACGGCTTGAAACACTGAAAACAAGAAAAAGTTATGTAGGCTTCTATGTACACAGAGCACATAGTCCTTTGAGGGAGTGCGGTGAATCGATTGATCGCGAAGTAAGTGCTCTTTGCTCTTCCAAGATGCCACACTCCTTAAAATGTCATGCCTACGTTTGATTAGCTGGACTATACGCACGAGTGAAGGCAAACTAACAATGTTTTCTGGTTACAAATTTAACATAGTGAATAATTAATAGCTGATAAACTGTATAAAGTGGGAGCCTCTGATCAATTTTGGTAGAACAAGTTTGAAACATTTATAGAAGACTTGAAAGGACTCCAGTAACTTTTACAGTCGTCAGAGCCAAACTTGCATATAAAGCAATGTACCGCAGAACCGAATCTTCGCAAGTACGTACACACACACACACACACACACACACACACACACACACACACACACACACACACACACACACACACACACACACACACACATTTAATCCCGAGGAAGAATCGAACCGCAATCCAACTGAGCTGCCGCTTACATCCTTTTACTGTTATTCAGTAAATAATGAGCATATATATGGACTTACAAATAAAATTAATACAAACAGAACTAAATATATGATTTAGAATGCATTTATACGGTATATAAAATACACGCTCCTGCACACCAAAGACAAAAGCATATATTATTAATGTTTTTCACCACGAACGGTATTTGAACCACGCACATCTTCAGCGAGCTGTTAATCTCCGTGACATTTCGTCCTTCACTTACAGTTAATAAACAGTATAACACATACATACTGACTTACGACTTTATATTAAACATATATTGTGTCTTTATTTCCTGTGACTTTTTTCCTTGTGACTTTATTTCCTAAGACTTCATTCTGTGACTTTTCCCCACTACAAATGCAATAACACACTGGCCCTAGTTTTTTTCCTCTATATAAAACTTGATTTGATTGATTGAATGTAGGGGGGGGGCGCTTCCGGCTTCCGCCGCTTTTGCTCTGGGTGGAGGGGTTGTGGGGGAAAGGGAGGGGTGGTTTACCCCCCTGGCTATGTCAACCTAGTTTTTATCTATTATTTCCAAATGGTCAGCTGTCCGCAAAGTTGTTTTTACTGTTTACTCATTACCTCATGTCTGGCCCGTCAAAATTTTCTAGGTCTCTGAGCTCTTGTTGTTCGGGTAATTATTATTATTAATTATTTTTTTTTAAAAAAACAAACAATATATCCAACACCCTTCTTGTCTTTTCCTTACTTTCCCCCCTTTTGTCACGTGGAGAGTTAATTTTCCTCAACTCTGTCATAGAGGAGATAATGGGCTTTCTTTTGTCAACTCAAAGAGACCATCCCTATTGTTCTCATCTTAACGGTTTATAGTGGGTTTCCAAACACCCCGGACCCCTGTCTCCTTCCTAACAGCCAGGCGGCTTATATCAAAAGTTAATCCTTCCTCCTCGTCTACACTCGTACACGTGAGAACAACAGTACCGATCTTTACTACTGACTGGCGATTATTGTGCAATCAGTCGGAAGTCCTGCTATTTTTCTTAGCAATGTTACTCTTAGTGAATGGCTACGCATTCCTTCGTACTTCCACCAAATCAACACTGCAGGCATTTATGTACACAAAGGTGTGTACGGTAGACCCAACAGCTCCATACACAATTGTCGTGTTTAAAAACAAAGGGGTCATTATACGTATATCGAAGGACAGAAGTTATATGACATACATTTAGATACAAAGTGTTACTCGATGCTATTTTTACTGCAATATTTAAGTCATTAAAACACAAAATTTAGCAGAAACAAAACCTAAATCAGGAATACAAGTAAAAAAGTTTTAGAATATATTTATATTTGTGTTTTTTTTATTTACAGCTAATCCTAACCCTAACATTTCTCTAAAAACAACAAAAACAAAACTGTCTCTAAAATTCCCTCATATTTTTTCTCTAACCTAAAACAAGAGAGTTGTGTATGGAGTCGCTTCTTATCAACGGTGAGCGGAAAAAATGTCACTGGAAAAAAGTCACAGGAAAAAAGTCATAGGAAATAAAATCACAAGGAAAAAGTTACAGGAAATAAATTCACAATAAGTGTCAGAGTGTATATCTTATAATACTTATTAACAGTGAGTGAAGCAGGAAAAGGCAAGGAGGTTAACTGCTCGCTCAATATGTGCGTGATTCAAGTGTATTTTATATACCGTATAAATGCTTTGTAATACATACATTTAGTTCTGTTTTAATTAATTTTCATTGTAAGTCGGTATGCATGCTTATTATTGAGTGAATAACAGTAAATGGAATTAAGCGACGGCTCATTAGGATCGTGGTTCGATTCTCGCTCTGGGGTAAATGTGTGTGTGTGTGTGTGTGTGTGTGTGTGTGTGTGTGTGTGTGTGTGTGTGTGTGTGTGTGTGTGACTTGTATATCGGAACATATTATAATTCACGCATTTAATTATATGATTTTTTCATACTTAGTTATATTGTTATGCTTGAAGTCCATAAACAAGTAAATTATAGATAGAATAACAGTGAATGGAAATAAGTGATTGTGCAGAAACTAACCTCTCGCCCAAGAAGATCGTGGTGTGATTCTCTCTCTCTGAATTAAAGATGTTTTGTTGTGTGTGTGTGTGTGTGTGTGTGTGTGTGTGTGTGTGTGTGTGTGTGTGTGTGTGTGTGAGAGAGAGAGAGAGAGAGAGAGAGAGAGAGACTGTGTGTATGTGTGTGATTGTAATTTAAAAGAATCTGCCTCTAATCTCTCCGACACAACTCACATAGTAAATAAGATTTAAACTATAGCTCTATGTGTAACCCAATACTACAAGTGTAATTCCAAGAAACGCCAAAGAACTACGCTAAAACAAAATAAGACACCAATGCAATCATATGGTTATAGCATTCAATGCAATATAAACATGTTAGATAGTTGTATGGTAGGTGAGTTTTATTAATATTGCATGTCACCGTTCAAATTTATAGTTACTATATCTTACAGATATGCCGACCGTTTTGATCAATTAGTACTATATATTTCAACTTTATAATCGCCCACTAGTACAAGAACAATAGAACACTATCAATAATACGGCTAACACAGTTCAATTTTCTTTTATCTCGATCGAGAAATAATTTCCAGAAGTGAAAAGAATCTGACGTATTTACATAAAATGAAACTAAATAAAAATGTATCAATGAAATCATGTTTCAAGCAGTCATATCACACTAAACATCTGTTGGTAATGTTTGTTAGGTGATATTTTAAAGAACATTTTATTCACAGTTACCAGCCGTATGTATTAAACAAGTAAAGAGTTGTCGAACAATGCACGTCAGATTGAAGTTTCTAAAAAAAAAAAAAAAAAAGGAATACATTGGTTTTGCGAGCTGCATGCTTGGTATACATAAATTCATCGAAGCACAATTATGAACCGCTCTTATTACTGTCAGTAATATCCACTGCTAAAGTTTAAGTCATATTTACTATGTAAGTTGTGTCGGAGAGATAAGAGGCACGTTCTTTTAATTTACAGTCACACACATACACACACACACACACACTCGCGCGCGCGAGCACACTCAAACATACGTACACAAACAAAAACAAAATAAAACATATTTTACTCTGAGCGAGAATCACAACCACGATCCTCTTGGGAGATATGTTAATCTGCGCAATCGCTAACTGTCATTTATTGTTATTCAGTCAATAATATACGTGTTTATGGACTACATGCATAAAACACGACTATGTATGAATAAATCATTTTATTAAAATTGTGAATTATAATATGGATTATAAAATGTATACGACGGACAAATCACACACACATACACACACACACACACACACACACACACACACACACACACACACACACACACACACACACACACATTTAATCCCGAGGGAGAATCGAACCGCGATCCAACAGAGCCGCCGCTTACTTCCTTTTACTGTTATTCAGTAAATAATGAACATATATATGGACTTACAAATAAAATTAATACAAACAGAACTAAATGTATGATTTAGAATGCATTTATACGGTATATAAAATACACGCACGTGCACACCAAAGACAATAGCGGACATACACGCATACATTATAATTATTAACGTTTTTTCACCCCGAACTGTATTTGAACCACGCACATCTTCAGCGAGCTGTTAACCTCCGTGACATTTCGTCCTTCACTTACAGTTAATAAACAGTATAACACAATCACACTGACTTACGACTTTATATTAAACATATATTGTGACTTTACTTCCGGTGACATTTTTCATTGTGACTTTATTTCCTAAGACTTCATTCTGTGAAAACGTGAATATGTTTCAAATGGGCAAGTTATGGTGTGTGTGTGTGTGTGTGTGTGTGTGTGTGTGAGAGAGAGAGAGAGAGAGAGAGAGAGAGAGAGAGAGAGAGAGAACAAAAAGACAGAGACAGAAAAGAAATTAACAAGAGAAGAGAGAATCTAATCTCTTTGATTATCTAAGTTTCTGTGTCAACAATCACCTAAGGTAGCAAGTCTAGCTGGCGGTACTTTGTATAACTTTGATGTAGAGTTAGGCACACTCAGGCCTACGCTCGCGAAAGTGGCGGAAGCCGGAAGCGCCCCCCCCCCTACACTCAATCAATCAATCAATCAGTCCTACTCTCTGCTTTGTCCGAGTACCTTCTGTTCACGCTTCACAGCGTCTTGAACAGCACGCCAACGCGAAAGACCAATAATCTTAATCCCTAATCCCTAAAGGCATGCTTTACAGTTCACATCCTTATGCGTTCACTTGCTAACAGGAACTACGCGTCCGTTCATAAACAACACAGACAACTTAATATAACTAAGTCTATATTCGTATATATCTGCATTTTCAAGTTTCATAGTTCAAATAAAATTATAATTCATTCATATTTTTAATAGTATTATAATTCAATAAAAACAATAAACTGTTTCCCGAGTGGTACCACTCACGCTGATGATCCCTTGATAGTTAAAAATCGGAAAGAGAAAACGATATACCAGAGTTTGGGCTTAAACTCAACAATTAAACTCCATGCTATTATTTCTCTTCCTTTCAAACTATACATCCTTTTGTTATCCAGTCCGCAGTACCAAGCAATACCTACCAATAAAATTCAGGCGTTTTCAGTCCTAGGGATTTGGCATTGATTGATTGATGGTTGAATGCACAGTGAACCTTTGTTCCATCCAAACCACACCTTTCTTTTTAATTGTTACCACGATCTATCTGTTCTCTCTCTAAAAGTCTCATCTGAGTCTGTGGGAAAGGGTGAGATAAAGGAGTTTAAATTAGTCATCATGTTTCGCTCTGAATAGGGAGGGCATTAAATGAATGTAAAAAAAGAGAAAATGACTGAGTAGACCCGAACTTATCAGACTTTATTTCCAGTCTTTCGAAGATCAGCGGTTTTCATCATTCAGTTCTCACACTTTAAAAAAAAAAAAGATAAAGGATCTGTGACTGTACTTATTTCTGAAACAGAAAGCATGTACACTGCAGATCGATGTTTTTCAGCTAATCTCTGCAGTACTGTCTACAAAATAAGGTAAGAGATCATTTATTTTGATTACTTTATCATTTACATGTTAGCTTTCTTAATAGAGAGAAATAGTCGGTGGCACTGATTGATGGCAAGAGCAAATACTTCTGTTCTTTTCTTCATCTTTTACGAGGCGGAGGGGTATCAATTTTATGTGCAATTATGTCAGGCAGTGAGTAACCAACGGAGACATTCTTCGCTCTTTAATTGCCAGGCTTGCACGAGCTTTAGTAAACGTACTGTTTTAGTAAATTAACCATTTTGTTTGTCCTATTTGATGGACTAGATACAAAGCCTAGAACCTTATCTGGGGATGGGGTAAGAATCACACTATCCATCCTGGCACGAATCGAACTCAGCCCCTGAATTAAGCAAGAATTGCTGTGCCTTTGCGGTTGTCCTTCAGTTCAATAATATTGCTTCAGACACTAATTAAGTCCTTCAATTTATGACAGAGTATTTCTTAAATAGAAATTTTAATTCAAAATCTACTTCATTTTATAAGTTTTAACAGAATGGATCTTGAGGAGTCCATTCTACATTACTCAATTTTTATTTTAGACTTGCGACTTTACTGTTTTATAGTGCAAGAGCACTGGACAGTTTCTATCTATGGACAGTATAATTTACGTGTTCATTCGGCCTTCACCCATAAACAAGTGTCGCCCCAAGCCTTATCGTTCTAAATTATAATCGTACTTAAAGACAGCTCTTTATAGTTATAATTTATCACCGCTGTTACATAAATAAATCTAAGTACAGTGAAATATCGCTATAAGGCGATAATTGGGGTCCATAAAATCGGATTGCATTAATAGTGGGCTTTTTACAATATTTGACTTTTTTCTGTGAACATATACGTCTATTCATGTCTAATGTAAAAGGTTGGGTTATTATGGGACGAATATTAAATGGAATGCATTATTAAGATATATTCAAAATAATGGACGGATATAATATCTATAGGTTTTTACTTTGCGTTAAATAGTTTTTACTAATTTTTATTTGTTTGTACGATAATACACATTGTCCCATAATACCCCGAGTGACGTAATATCACGAATTAGGTTACACTGTATTACAACACCGCCAAGCCCAGCCAACATGTTTGCGGCTTTAGTTCTTTGATGTTTATTAAATTGTGAAAATATTTTATCAACCACCGCATTGTCTACTGTTTGGTTTGTGCAACAATTGTATAATAATTAATTAAATATAATCACTAAACTACTTACTGGCCTTACTCATGGATCAGTAATAAGTAACATATCCGATAATGTTTATTTTGGAATAACACTTCAAGAACCTGGTGAAATCCTTACATTTCGGATCGTTTTATATTAAACGTAATATGCGAACTCTTCCCCAAAATGATAATACACTTTTTACACACTATGTTTCTTTAGTTTATTGAAAATAATTTTAAATAAAGAAACATGTACATTATTTATTAGAGTATAATATATGCTTATCTGCATAGCACTGGTTTTAAGCAAATATTGTCCACGTACCTCTAGTTGCATTAAACATTAATTTTCCAAACTCATCACTAAATTACATTTACTGATTTAGTGTCTCGTATAACATGAATTTGAATCTAAATCTTGTATTAAATAGTGATAAATTAAAGAAGCATTACTTTATTTATTTGAGTGACATGTATGCGGTCTGCATGTTGCTGGTTTTTAAGCACTTAATGTCCACCAAAGGATGGTTTTAAAGCATAAACCTTTTACTTTCCAATTTTAATACCAAATTAAATTTGGGACTTTTCAACATACTTTAAAAATTTGAACAATTTATTAAATAGTGATACAATAATGTTAAATAAAGAAACTTAGCTTTATTTATTAGAATGACATATACATGTCTGCGTATTGCTGGTTTTTAAGCAAATAATGTCTGCGTATTGCTGGTTTTTAAGCAAATAATGTCTACGTAAGGCTGATTTTTAAGCATACACTTATTTTTCACAAATTCAACACTAAATAGAAACTGTGGTCCTTTAAAATGATTTTGCATTTGAATCCTGCATTAAATAGAAATAAATTTAAGAAACGTTGCTTTATTTATTACAATAATGTTTAAGTTGCCTGCATATTGCTGCATTGCTGGTTTCAAAGTTTGCATTGTACAAGTAAGGGTGTTTTATAAGCATAACACTTTTACTTTCCAACTTTAATACCAAATTAAATTTGGGGTCCTTAAACATGATTCTGAGTTTGAATCTTTTTTTAAATGGTGAGAAATTAATAGTAAATATAGAAAAAATATAGAAAAATCAAGTTATTTCCAAAATTAACTTACAGGTATGATTACTTTTTTAATTTTTTAATAGCAAATTATGCTCACATAAGGTTGTTTTTAAAAGAAAAAAGCTTTTATTTTTGTAAGTCAACACTATATTGATTTTGTGGTCCTTTAATTTAATTTTGACTTTAAACCTGTATGAAATAGTGATAAATTAAGGAAACCTTGCTTTCCTTTATTTATTTGAGTAACATATATGTTGTCTGCATATTGCTGGTATGTAAGCACATAATGTCCACCTAAGGCTGTTTTTAAAACATTTACTTTCCAATTTTAATACCAAATTAAATTTTGGACCTTTTAACATGCTTTTAAATTTGAACAATTTATTAAATAATGAGACAATGGCATTAAATAATGAAATATAGCTTCATTTATTAGAATGACATATATGTCCACATATTGCTGGTTTTTAAGCAAATGATGTCTGCTTAAGGCTGGTTTTTAAGCAAATGATGTCTGCTTAAGGCTGGTTTTTAAGCAAATGATGTCTACATAAAGCTGGTTTTTAAGCAAATGATGTCTACTTAAGGCTGGTTTTTAAGTATAAACATATATTTTTCCAAACTCAAGATTTAATTGAGTTTGGAGTCCTTTAACATGATTCTAAATGTATATCCTGATTTAAATAGTAATAAATCAATATAAAAACTCAACAATATATTTTTATTCATACCAAATTGTGGACTTTTAGATTATAAAATGAGATACATCTATACAAATATCTATTAAAGCAAATGTATTCTTCTACTTTTGATTTATATTTATAACCTATACATTTATTTATGCAGAGTCATGGTTTTTAAAAAGATTCATTTGTTTACAACTATAAAATTGACCATTTTAACTAAGTGTCCACATAATGCTGGTTTTTAAGTACGAGTCCCATAATGCTGGTTTTTAAGTGTATGTGTTTGTCTACATAATGCTGGTTTTAGGGTTATAGGAATTAGGCAGACCACAAAACATGTATATTTTTTGTTATTTGATATTTTTTCTTCAAATTAAGTACGTTTGCTATTAGTGATGTCTAAAAGCAGAATGTGAAAAAAAAATGTTAATTTTATTATTATTATGGGATATACACTGTGTCCACCTAATGCTGGTTTTTAAGCATGGTCTACCTAACGCTGGAAATAGGGTTATATATATATATATATATATATAATATCATATATCATAAGGATCTCATTCACAAAGGGGTTTGGTGGGTTGAGGAGCTGGACAAATTTATTATATGTTAGAGTGTACGCTAGACGTTTGTCACGCATTTCATTTTCATCTCTTTTATTTGTTTACTGAAAGTTGGTCATGTGACCGGAAGATCGGGTTAAATTTTCCAGCAAATAAGGAAGAGCTTAATTAAAACAACGCTTTATTCTTCTCTCATCTTTCAATCCTGCACTCCAAGCATGCATACGCCACAGGTATCACATAAAACATAAATATATAAAGGCTGATCAAGTATCACTGAGACGTAAATATTGTAACAAAATTGTGACGCCAATGCCACCGAGTTAATATTTGTACTACACAATCTTATATTAAAAAAATACAATTCAACAATTCAATACAAATCACAGGATAGTCCTTATCAAAGACCAGAAATGAAGTTATATTAGTGGTAAGCAAGAATAGTTTCAATGCAACCTCATTTAAGCACTGTTTCAATATTCTTTGCACACTTTTGTAACAAAGACACTGGTCTATTGTCCGACGTTATTACGTCACTTCCATGTGTTTCTCTCGCACGTTTGTAGGACACTGATTCACTGCTATTCTCTCGAGGTTAACTTGGATGTCTTCGCTGTAGTTGGCTCATGCAAGTAGAACAGCAACTGTATCTAATTCCAGTAACTTCCTTATACCAGAAATTGCTCGATATAGTCAGCATACTTTGCCACCATACATCAACTGAGTGCAATGTATTCTTATACTTACACACTCCTCCCCGCCTGTACCACGGTCAATTATTGCAGTGTATAATCAGTAAACCAGGAAGTTCAAATCATACACAGAATGTTGCTTATTTCCTGTAAAATATAATCAGGAAACAAACACTAAGTTTCCATTTTATTCATCTTTAACTCCATTCTCTCTTACATTGAAGTCTCAACTTAGTTTCCTGCAACAGTATTTATTTTAGCCCAATATGCACAAACAGCAGAATAAATACAGCATATAAATTAATGAACAGTTTTCACTATGAACAATATCAAGTGTTAAGCACACTATATATAAGCATCTTAGTTCAAACATTTGTAGAAATCATAGTCTACTCAAATAATACATCCCTACATAAAATGCAAGTATTATATATCAATAGCAAAATTGCATAACATATTTCTAAGTCCATTCTCTCTCAACCAGTCAGTTAACTCAACATTAAGCTAACAGCTGCCTTTCATGACCGCACTTCTTGCCACTCCAATTTCAAGTGATTAGACAATATAATTTTGTACAGCAAGTAAACATGTTTGATCTCAGCCCATTGGCTGGTCTCATTCTCATAAATCTTAACCATTGGATAATAAAAAGAACTCACTCACTCACTCACTGGCTTGCATTACATCAGCAATTTCTAGCACATTCTCAACTCGACTTGTTTATTCCAACTCAGACACTTAAAAAAAATACCATAATAAGTAGTGGCGAAGGTCGGGTCACTTCGACAATTAAAAAATTTATATAAAATTAAGTTTAGAAATAGGGAAAGGCAAATTTACTCTCCCACAAAAAAAATATTTGTCGTCTTGTCTACTTTTCAAAATTTGGCAAAGAAAGTAACACTTTGATGCAAATTATTCACAACCTGTTTATGACGAAATTTCTTTAATTATTAAATTATGACTTTCTCTCTTTTTTTTTTGAACGTTTCTATATTTGGTTTACATAATTAGGGGCGATCTACAATATATCTTAGCAGCTTTCAGAGAATATTTTTAAATATAAAAATCTTTAACGTTTATTTAACATCGTTGGGGTTAGCACGAGTGGTTATATCATAAAAGGTTATTTCATGCATGGTTGGTCCATTGATGACAATAGATTCGTTAGTGTCAACAAGACAGCACAGACATGGGAACAAATCCGGGACGGGACAGTCACGTGACGAGGCAGGACTAATTAATTATCCATGCTGGCCTTATGAGTGACGGTGATTTGTTGTTAAATTGTCCACTAGAACAGTCAATAGGCTTACTAATTACTAACCAATAGATACCTTATTAACACCTGGCCTGTCATAATGACTTTTGATAGACTTGCGTCTGTTTATTCGTCCCGTCAGTCTGGATTTGAAGTACTTGAAAATTTAGATTGGTCTGTGATAAAGTGTGGATTTGAAGTACTTGCAAATTTAGATTAGTCTGTGATAAAGTGTGGATTTGAAGTACTTGCAAATTTAGATTAG